>CM052538.1:1110243-1160516 GCA_028533065.1 Trachops cirrhosus | reverse complement strand
TTCTCGCACGCGAAACAATTTAAGCTTATCACTAAAGGTCGTAAATTGCTCAAAAACGTATTACCAAAAAATCTTTCTTTAAAAAAAAAAAGCAGTGACTTCTCGTGCCGTGTCACCCTCGGTCTAAAGCCCTCACGGCAGTCACGCCGCGCGGGGACCGGGCTGTCCTCTCGGTCGTTCAAAGACCGCAGGCTCTGCTCCGCAGGCTGCCCTCCGCGGCCTGGCGGGCCCTCGGGGACAAGCACTGCCCGGCGGGGGCCGGGGGACGGCAGGGCCCGGGGCCGGGCGGCGGGCTCGGGGCCCCGCGGTGCACCCACCTAGGCGCGCTTTCAGCAGCAGCGCGTTGGCCACCAGGTTCTCCAGCTCCTTGGACCGCCGCCGGTGCCGCGCCCCCCGGGCTCGAGGCCCCGGAGGCGCGGCGTCCCCGCCCCGCTCGCGGGCCGACACCTGCACGCCGGGCTGCACGCCGAGGCCGGGAGAGCGGCCCCGCCACCTCCACGGCCAACCCCACGGCCACCACCACGGCCACCTCGCGCGCTGCCGCCTCCGGGCCTGCTGGCCACGCCGCCGCCGCCGCCGGTGCGGGGAGCGCTGCTGCCGCCGGCCCGGGGCTCTAGCGGGCACGGGGCGGGGGACGCTGGCTGGCCGGCCGCCGGGCTTCTCCGCGATCACCACCGCCGCGCCGCGGCCCGGACTCGTGGCCTCATGGCCCACGCTCCGCACGCGCAACTGTCCTCAGAGTCCGGCTCCCGAAGTCTCCGCCGAGACCGACCCTAGCTGGCGAGGGGCTCCCGGCCCCCGGCGGCGACGGCTACCACAGCCGCCGCCGCCGCCGCCGCCGTTTCGCAGCGCGGGAGGCTGCCGGGTAACGGCTTCCAGAGCACGGACTCGAGCGCCCCCTCGCCGCGCACCTGACCAGCCAGCTGCGCTCGGAGGGGCACTACAGCTCCCAGAAGGCCCCGCGCAGGGCGGAAGTTGCGCGTGTGCCGGGCGTGGCCTTCTGGGAGTTGTAGTCACTCAGCCGATAGGCTAGCGGGCTGAGCCGGATGTGTCTACTTGTTGCCTCTCAGTTATCGCGACAGCAAGGCGGGACAGTTCCCAGGTGTCCGCACATGTTTCCCGGAGGGATCTGCTGTCCGCCGACTCTGTAGGGCAGTTACCTCGCCTCCTCCCGACCTCCCAGGCAGTACCACGGAGTCGGGTGCCTTGGGGTTCAGCAAGAGTAGGCCATGGGGAAGGCCAGGGCGATCGGGGCGCGCACCAAGCCCCCCGGGGCCCCGGCGGGAGCACGGGACTCCCGGACCAGGCCCAATCCCAACCCGTTCGAAGTGAAAGTCAACAGGCAGAAGTTCCAGGTTCTGGGCAGGAAGATGCGCCACGACGTGGGGATGCCCGGGGTGTCGCGCGCGCGGGCCATCCAGAAGGTAAGCGGGGAGCCGATCCCCGGTGGCCGTCCCCTGCCCGGGCCGCGCGTGCGGTCAGGAACGGCGCCGAACCCTACGGGTTCACTCGGGAGCGCAGCCCGCCTGCCATGTACCGCTAACACCTCGCCTGGCCTCCCTGCCCCCGGCTCGGCCGGGGCCACCACACTACCCAGCGTGATTTTTTATATTCTTCCGGCGCTGCACAGGCTCTGGAACCGGATGGCCGGTGTTTGGGCCACACACACTGGCTTGCTGCGAGGGCTTGGGCGCTGGCTGTTTCTTTGTGCCTCAGTTTCCTCATCTGTAAAGTGGGGATCATGATAATAGCTACATCCTGGGCTTTTGGGAGAATCAAATGTGTTCCTTTAACGTCCTCAGGACAGTGCCTGGCACAGCTGGGCTCCTGGAACACTTACCAAGTGGGGGGAGGAAGTCTGTACAAGGGGCCCACCCTCCAGAAGATAATTCCGTTTTGGGGGGTTCCCCCCACCATATGTCATTTGGCCCGCGTTTATCCTCATGCCCCCGCACTTGCACGGGCTGGAATCACCGTCGCTCAAGGCAGGCTTGGGGGGCTGGGCAGCGCGGGCTGTGGAACAGGCACTTTTGTGCTCACAGCCCGCCCCTCGGTGTTCTTGCTTCTGAAGTGGGGTGAGGACACACGCCCTCTCCCGTGGAGGTTGTCGGGGCTCAGCACACAGCGCTCTCTAGACACGAGCTGTCCTCGCACCCCGCAAGTCGCCCTCAGACTCCCGCACAACCTGGCCCCGCCCCACGGCCCAGACCGGGTGGGGGCACAGGCCTCCCTGCTCTGTGCTGCAGGCCTGGAGGGGCTGCCCCGCCGGCCGAGTCCCCAGTACACACGCGAGTAGCCGAAGGACTCGGGATGCAGAGCCGGGTCGTCGTCCGGTGCGGTGGAGGGCGACCTGCAGCGGGAGGGACGGACTCAGGCCGCCCCGTTGGGTCAGATCACGATTTGGGCAGCGAGGCAAGCCGGGCCGGCGAGGGAGGCGTGGGCCTTTGTCCACACCGGTCCCCGGGCAGCGAATGGGCGTCCCGTGTGTCCCCTCGAGTCCGCGGTGGCCCGAGAATGGAGAGCGAGAGCAGGCTTCCCGTGGGGACAGCAGTGCCGGCCCCACTGCCCCTGCAGCTGGGCCTCAGTCCCCGCTCCCAGCGTGAGGCACAGAGCAGCGCGGCAGCGAGGCTGTCGACGCCGCCCAGCGGGACGGCCGCCGCGTCGGGAAGTGTCCGTTCAGTCCTCCCAGCCACGCCCGCTTTGCGCCTGAGGGCGCGGAGGCAGGAGCAGGTCTGTACGGGGGACCGCAGGGCAGCTCCCTGGGGCCCGGCTCTGCACCGGCAGCCTCTCGTGCGGACACTTGTCCCCTGAACAGCAGCCCGAGTCAGGGCCCGTCTTCTCCCTTTTCCAGGTGAGGCCGCCGGGGCAGAGAGTCTGGGTGGTGGGGAGCTGGTGCGGTCGGGGCCACCCCAGTGGCAGCGCGTCCGAGCCCTGGTGCACGGGTGTCAGGGACAGGAAAGGGCTGTGAGTAGCGGTCCGGGCCCCTGGTGAGTCTCAGCGAGCGGGTGGATCTCGGAGGCCGGGGACCGGCCGACACACGGACGGACGGGTGCGGGTAGCAGGCGAGGAGAGTGTGCACCGTGGCCGGCAGTGCCGTCCCTGGTCGGGCGCCGGGCCTGCTGCGCGGCTCCCTTCGAGCTCGCTGTGCCGATTTCCCTCCCTCTCGGCCGGGCCCGTCTTCTGCAGCTTCTCCGCCTGGTGCCGTGACCTCTGCGCGCTCGGCCCTGTGCCTTGCTGGCTGGCTGCCCCTTGCCTTCGACCTTCATTCAGCGTGGGGCACACCCCGGAGGGTCCCCTGGGGTCAGGCGAGGCCCCCGGGCCCCCGTGTGGGCAGCAGCCCCGTTTGCCCGGGATAGAGGGCACTCTTCCCAGCCAGTGGGCTGGCCCTTTTGTTGGACCGTTGGTGTCAGTGGCCTGAGGCGTGCAAGATGGCCGGGTGGCCGTGTCATCTCCCAGTCCGTGGGAGCGACCCCGGTGTCCCCCGTGGAAGCATTTTCCTCTGGGGACTGAGATCGCCACGCTTGTTCTGTGACTGTGTTGCAGCGGAACCGGACTTTGCTGAGAGAGTACAAGGAGCGGGACAAGTCCAACGTGTTCAGAGACCGGCGCCTGGGGGAGCACAGCAGCTCCCTGAGCCAAGAGGAGAAGATGGCGCGGCGGTTCGCGCTGGAGCAGCAGGTACGGGAAAGCAGGGGGCTGGTGGGGGGGCTCGTGCACACAGAAGTCAGGCTGGCGCAGGCACCGGCCCACTGGGCGCAGGGGAGGGCCTCGGGTCCTGTCCCCGGCCCGGTGAGGCCGGAGGGGAAGCGGCCCTCCGCGGGCACCGCCGGGTGGGTGGGCACTGGACCGGCGTGCACGGCAGTGGTGCGTCCCCGGGCCGTGAGTAGAGTGCCGCCAGGTTACGGCCCAGCGGGCGAGGCCCGCCTGACCCGCCGCAGCGCGCCCTGACCCGCTGGCCGGCCGGCCGCCTGCGGTCCCGTTTGTGCCTGAGTCACCGCTCAGATGGCCCCGCGTAACCGTAAAGCTGCGCAGGCCACGCTGTCACGCTGCACAGGTGACAGGAAAATAAGTAGCTTTTGCTGTCGCACGGGTGTGGAAATTTTAGAAAACTGGCTTTTTTCTGTCTCCTGTCAGAGACAACATGAGAAAAAAAACATCTACAACCTTAACGAAGATGAAGAGTTAACTCATTACGGCCAGTCGCTGGCAGACATCGAAAAGCATCACGACATTGTGGACAGCGACAGCGACGCCGAGGACCGAGGGGCGCTGTCGGGTGAGGGCGGGGAGCGGGGACAGTCTGCTCCGCGCGGGACTGGCGTCCTGCCCGTCCTGGAGACCTTGCAGAGTGTCGCTGGGCCGAAGTCCACGTCCCGGGGCTTTCTCAGTCCCAGCTCTGGCACTTTCAGAAGGGCAGGAGTCCGGCGTGTCCGCGTACGGCCCAGGATGGCTACGAATGTGCCCAACACAAAATCGTGACCTTACTTAAAACATCATGAGATTTTTTTTAATTTACTTATTTCTTTTAGAGAGAGAGAAAGGGAAGAGAGAGAGGGAAAGAAACATCAACGTGTGGTTGCCCCTCAAGCGCCCCCTACTGGGGACCTGGCCTGCAACCCAGGCATGTGCCCTGACTGGGAATCGAACCCGTGACCCTTTGGTTCACAGGCTGGTGCTCAACCGCTGAGCCACACCAGCCAGGGCATGAGATTTTTTGTGTGTGATCACATGTCACAGTGTATTTAACGTGTGGCCCGGGACAACTCTTCCCTCTCCCTGGGCGGCCCAGAGACACCATTCAGTTGGACACCCCCGAGGGTGCAGGTGGGGGTAGATAAGATACAGGATTTTGTGGGCTGAGAAAGTGCAGCAGTGCCTGTCTTCGCTGGACGCCACCCTCGTTCCCTTCAGCCAGGAGCTCGTGGGGACCGGGGACCGGTCCTGCAGCGAGTCCCAGGTCGGCGAGCGCGCCGTGAGGGGACGGGCCCGGGACAGCGTGTGGGGAAAGTCAGTGCGACGGCCAGTGTGTTTGCTTCCTCGCCCTGCGTCCAGCTGCGCAGTGTGGTTTGACTTAAATGACCAGGTGGCAGCTTCCGCCAGGAAGGGTGAGGGACGCCAGACAGGGCCGGAGGGGCTGGAGGCTCAGCCTAAAACCTTCCGTTGCCGCCGTGAGATTTGGGGCAGGCTGCTTAAGGTGGGGGCCCATTTCCTCATCCCGTAAAGAAATGGGGTTTTCAAAGGTTTCTCCCCACTCGACGGGCCCCCGGCGTTTCATTTCTGTCTTCTGCCCTGGCCCCTCCGGCGGTCGAGGGACAGTGGGTCTCATTAGCAGTGTCACGGGGTGTGAGACCGGTGGGTGTCCGAGGCCCTGAGCACCCACCCCCACCCCGAGGCTCCAGCTCCCTCTGGTTTTTCTGCTTGTTCATGAGAATTGCACGCAACTGAGAAACAGGCCCCTTTTTGTGGAGTTTCCAGTCGCCCGGGGCAGGGCTTTCCTGCAGCGGCTCATCCTGGGTGTTTAAGTGCCACTGTGCCCGGGGTCTTCGGCCCGCCGCGGGCGTGAGGACACTCCCCCTTGGCCGCGGTCCGTCCCTGGCGCTGCGCTCACAGCCGCGCACTCGGCTCTGTCTGCAGCCGAGCTGACGGCCGCCCACTTCGGAGGCGGAGGGCTCCAGACGATGTCGCAGCAGCCAGGCCAGGAGGGCGAGAGGCCCCGGTCCCGCAAGGAGCTGATCGAGGAGCTCATCGCGAAGTCGAAGCAGGAGAAGGTGCGCTGGCCCGGCTCGCTCGCAGGGGGCTCCGGAGCTTTCTTCCTCTCCGGCTGTTTTTGCTGTTTCCTGCGAATTTAGTGAAAGCGTCCAGTGTCTTCACTGCTGATGGTTTGCTGTGGTTTGGGTGGTTTTGTTGGTGGGGCGGTTTCAGAATTTTGGTGTGTAGCACGATTTGCAAAACATCGCTGCTCTTGATCCACGGTGAGTAGTTTATAGCAAGAGGCTAGTGCTGCCCGGCGGGCTTTGCAGCTCCGCACGGAAGGCGCCGATCGCCCGCGTCCCCTTTCTGCTGCCAACGCAGCGGGGTGGGCTGACGGCGGGCGCCGTCTGCTGTGCGTTCCAGCGGGAGAGACAGGCTCAGCGAGAAGACACGCTGGAGCTCACGGAGAGGCTGGACCGGGACTGGAGAGAGATACAGACCCTCCTGCCTCGCAAGGCGCCGCAGCTGCAGGACGGAGACAGACCAGAGAGACCCCAGGTGGGAATCGGGTGGGGTGGGGTGGGGTGGAGGCCAAGGCCCAGCTGCCTTGACCTTCCTCGGCAGGAGAGGTGGCGGCCAGGGGTCCTGGTCTCCGTTTCCGTTCGCACCTGAGTTTCTGCTGAAGTTTTGTCAGCTTACCTGACACGCGTTACGTCGGGGTGGAATAGACTGAAGTTACTTCGATGCCTGCTCAGAGATCATTAAATAAAGGCTACTCTGGTGGGCGATCGTCAGACACTGTTTGAGTTTAGACACTTAATTTCCCGAAAAGGGGACCTGGCTGCGAGCACAGTCCTTCGGTCTGGGCGGCTGTTCTAGGGGACAGCGTGGACCCCGCCAGCCACTGGGTCGCGCCGTCGGGGCGTCTTTGGGGGTCACTCTGCTCTTGCCGTCACCCGAGCTCTCTCCGTGGGCCTTCACACCTGCACGAGTCGTGTCTAGCTTCATTAAAGCAGGTGCATTTTGAGGAGAACTTGCCAGAGGCGAAAAGTCTGACCTAAAGGGTCGCCCAGGCTGACGAGGACAGCGTCCTGTGAGCAGGTGGGGGCCCAGACGTGGCTCCACTCTGCCCGGGGGGGGGTCCAGCCGCCACTGAGCAGGAAGCCGCCCAGCAGGTGTGGTCTCATAAACACAACGCAGCGGGAGTGAAAGCCCCCCTCTCTGCCCCAGCCTGATGCGTATGACCTGACGGTCCGTGAGCTGGGCTTCGAGATGAAGGCGCAGCCGTCGAACAGGATGAAGACGGAGGAGGAGCTGGCGAGGGAGGAGCAGGCGCGGCTGCAGCGCCTGGAGGTACGGGTGGCGGGGACATGGCCGCGACCTGAGTCCCGGGCCGTCCTGCTTTGCCCCGTGAGCTGGGCGGAGGGAGTGGCTTTTAACTAGCAGACTCGTTTTCGGCTATTTAACGTTTGTGTGCTTTACTATAAGTTCTTTAAATTGTAAAAGCAAAGCAGTCCAGGCAACACCCACGCCCGTGCGTCCCTGAGGGGCTGCACATGTGACCCGTGTCCCCGCGCAGGCGGAGCGAGTGCGGAGGATGCTGGGACGGGGCGAGGACGCGCGGAAGCCCACGCACGTGTCCGCGGACGACCTGCAGGACGGCTTCGTGCTGGACGCGGACGACAGGCGCCCGCTGTCCTACAGGGTGAGACGCCGGCCCTCCCTCCGCTCCCCGCTCAGAGGAGCCTGTTTTGGGGCGTTCCGCAGACCGGAAGGGCAGATCGCCTCAGCGTTTCCCCGCAGCCTGCCCTCGGGAGCGCGCGGCGCTCAGGGGCCGAGGCGGGCGGGTGAGGGCGTCACCCCCGCCCCCTCGTGTGACTGCTGTCGCTTTTCCTCGGTTGCTAACAAGTGTTCGGTCACCTGCTCGAACTCGGCGTTCCCATGAGGGCGCGCACCCGAGGTCGGCACTCGGAACAGTGTTCAGGGAAACGGTTACACTGCTAGCCCTGCCGTGTTCGCCCGTGAACCCCGTGAGGTCCGCCCCTGTGCCCCCAGGAGTGGACACAGAAGTGTATCGGCTGGGGTGCCGGGCAGGCAGGTGTCCCGAGCTCAGAGGGGTCTGAGGTAGGGAGCTGGACCCTCACAAGACACTGGGCGATCTGGGGCACCCGGTCCTGCCACAACGGGTGCCACCCAAGTCCCAGGAAGCCCTGCCAAGTCAGCTGCCCCCGGCCCAGAGCCGGCGGTCGGCTGCTGCAGACCCCACCGCTGGCGGTCCGTGGTGGCGCGTGGTCCCTGACCCATGTGCCTCAGACCCGGCTCACACCAGAGTCGGGGGCAGGGAGGCCCCGGGCCCGAGGGCAAACGTAGCAGAGGGTGTGTGCTCCCTGCAAACACACGAGACCTGTCCCTGGGGCCATCACACCCGTGGTCTCCGTGTGCTGTCCCAGGACGGAAGGATGGACGTCCAGGAGCTCAGTGGGGAGGCCAGCGATGGAGTGAATGTGGAGCAGGAGGAGGGGGAGGACTCGAGCGAGGAGGACGCAGAGGACAGCGGGGGCTCGGACGGCCACTCGGACCTGGAGAGCGAGGAGGAGGAGGAGGAGGAGGAGAGCGCGCGGCCGGAGCAGGAGCAGCGGCAGACACCCAGCGGCCGGGCGGCAGGCGGCGGTCGGGAAGATCGAGAAGCTGCCAGGGCCGAGCTGCCCTACACGTTCGAAGGTGAGGAGCTGTCGGGTGTCCCTGGGCTTCGGGCCCCTTCCGACCCGGCAGCGAGTCGGGCTCGCTGGGGCAGCACCGGAGCGGGGGCACGGGCCGCCCGGAGCCGCGGCTGCCGGTGGGCACGGCGCCCCTCCTCCGTTCCCCTTCGGGCGCAGGCCCTGGCACAGTGGTGGCGGCCCCCGTCACGCGACCACAGACAGGCTGAGGGCAGACACGCCTTCCCGTACAGTCGTCTCCGCGCTGCACGGACACCCGGGACCGGGCCTGGGGGCCAGTGAGGCCGCCGGGCGGGGCTGCCTGCGCTGAGACCCAGGCCACCGCTCAGACGGAGTCCAGGGCGTTCTGTCCGGGGCACAGGGAAAAGTCCGGCTCTGGTCAGCAGTCCCCCTTTGTCCCGTGACCCGACAGCTCCGGAGACGGTGGACTCCGGGCGAGGCCGAGCCCTCCCGGCCCGCCCGGCTGCCCCTCCTCGCGTGTTGGGTGTTTAGGCAGACTCCCCACAGAGCGCAGGCCGCGGGCCACCCCGAGCCAGCTTCCTCCGGCCTCCCTTCCGCTCAGGCAGAGGGTTAGGGTTAGGGTTAGGGAGGGGCGCCCGTTCCGAGCGGCTCAGTGCGGAGCGCCTGTGTGCCCGTAGCTCCCGAGTCCTCCGAGGACCTGAAGTCTTTGCTGTCGGGGAGGTCGGCGGAGCAGCAGCTGTTGGTGGTGCAGAGAATTCGGAAATGCCACCATCCCAGTCTCGCCGCGGGGAACAAGGCGAAGCTGGAAGTATGCCGGGTGAGCGGGTTCCGCGGTGGGGCTGGGAGGCCCTGTCCCGGCCGTGTGGCGGCAGGCGCCCGGCCCCGGGCAGCGTGCTGGTGAGGGCGGGACGCACGTCACTCTGAGGCACCGGTGCCCTCGTGTCGCCCCAGAGGCGGCTACCGAGCGGCCACCGAGCGGCCAGGCCGCGCCCCCGGGAAGTCCGCGGTGTTCCTTTTCCCTCCTCCCGTCTGGAAGAGCCGCTGTCGCCCCCAGTTCTCGGACCGGCCCCTCCGGGGCCGAGCCCCCGCCCGTGTCGGCCCCCTGGGGCCCGCGCGTCTCTGTCTGCCCGTGGTTCGTTCCGGGTGGGCCCTGAGCTGTGCCCCCTGCGTCCCCCAGAAGCTGTTCGGCTTCCTGCTGGAGCACGTGGGCGACTTGGCTGCGGACGACCCTCCGGACCTCGACGCGGTGGATAAGCTGGTTGTGTGAGTGGAGGCGGGGCCTGGGGCGGGGCCGAGCGCGTCCACCCCGTGCAGAGTCACGGGGACCCACGCCGGGGCTTTGAAGGCTGGCCTGGCAGACGGGCCTCGCAGGTGCGGCCGCGCCGCGGTCCCTACAGCGACAGCCCGCTCAGCCTGCCGCCGCCGTCCCGCCTCCAGGGGACATGCCTGTCGCTACAAAGTGACTCGGGCAGCCGAGCCCCTTCCGACTTGTGTGTGGTGTTTCCTTCGCCCACAACACGCTGAGCTCTGCTCGGGGGTCGGGGGGAGCACAAGGTGGGCGGCAGCGTCCCGATGTCACCCCCCGTCCGGGCCTCCGTGGCCCCCCGCGGGCTCGGGAGACCCAGGGCTCCATTGGGAAGCACGTCCCTCTTGTCCACCTGGCCCTGCCCGGCCCCGGGTGGTGGCCAGTTTTGGACTCGGTGCACAGACACCCCCGGAAAGCAGAGCCCCGAGAGGTGGCTGCCGGCCCCGTGGGGGCAGGACCCCCTGAACAGCGAGGGCGCGGGACCCAGTGGCCTCCGCCATTTCGGACGTGCTCGGGAGGAGCTGCCAGTCCCTGGGGGAGCCCTCTGCACACCGCGTGCAGGTCACACGGGCGACCCTGAAGCACTCCTAGGGAAGGCCCCTGGCTCAGCGAGAAACCAGGCAGGGGTCAGAGGGCGTGGGTCGTGCGGGCCCCGGGCCACGTGGGAGGTCAGGCTGTCCGCTGACTGGTGTTTCCGGCGCACAGGCAGCTGTACGGTCTCTGCCAGGCGTTCCCCAACTCCGCGAGCGAGTCCGTCAGGTTTGTCCTGCGAGACGCCATGCACGCGATGGAGGGGGCGATCGAGGCGAAGGGCCGGGCGGCGTTTCCGGGGCTGGACGTGGTAAGCTGGCTCGGCACCCCCCGCGGGCCCGCGGCCCCCGGGGCCCGGGCTGCCCAGGCTCGCACGGACCGCCGGCCGCCGGGGCCGCGAGGCGTCGCCGGGAGATCGGGGAGGATCGCGCGCGTGTGGACGGTGCACTGGAAGGCGTCCCGGGAGCAGCTGGTTTGGTTGCACGTGAACGGGGCGGGCCTCCTCCCCGGGCACGCTGGTTTTCAGGCAGCGGAAGGAGCGGGTTTGTCTGGGGCCCGGGCCGCGGGCGGCGGAGCTCGCGCTCCTGCTGCGGGTCCCCGAGAGGCGTCGGAACCGCCCTGCGGCGGCCGTGGGCGGTGGTGCCGGCCTCAGCGAGTTTGGGGAACATCTGCTCGGTTACCCCATGTTCTAGTCTTTGGGTTCAAATGCACAGACACAGAGGATCAGACGCTTAAATGCAGGCTTCGTGTTGGTGGGTTTAATGGGCTCCCCAGACGCGGATCTGAGCCAGCGTCCCCGGCCCATTGCTGGAGCTTCAGTCCCTGGGGCCTCCGCCTGTGTCCCTGCCGGACCCCCCCCGCCCCCCACTGTCCGTGGAGGTGGCCACCCGGAGCCCTGGCCTCGCCCCTCTTTGAGTGGGTGGACGGACACCGTGCCTGTCTGTCTGCTGCCTGGCCCGTGGTAGTCCCGAGGTGTGACAGCGTGCTGCTACGTCGTCTCTAAGACAGAACAGCCGCAGTCACGTTCTCAGGCGTCGGCCCGGCAGAGCGCAGCTGAGGCAGCCCTGCGCCAGGCAGGGGCACGGGCCCCCGGCTCCTCGGGACGTGGCGGGCTGGGCGGTGCTCCAAGCCTGGTCCCGACCCAGCCCGCCTCCCCACCCTGTCCCCTCACCCCCGACTCGGACACGTTTCCAGTCTCATTGCACCTGCATTAGGACCTGAGGTGAAACTAGACCCTGGGAGCTTCCAAGACACACCGCCTTTGGCGGCTGGCTGCTGTCAGAACCGAGGCCTGGAGCTCTGCGGTCCCCGTGTCCCATGATGAGCGGGGGCAGGGGGGACTCAGCTAGAGACAGCGGGGGCAGTGGGAGTGTTTGGAGGGTGGGTCCCCCAGCTCCACTCCCCCCCCACCGCCGCAGCCCTCGGTTTCCTCGTCAGTGTAATGGGCACACTGCTCTGCCCCTACGAGGCAGGCCAGTGGGCTCATCACTCCGCCCAGTGTGCTCCGTGAGGCTGTCACAGAAGGGAGCTTTCT
Organism: Trachops cirrhosus; assembly: GCA_028533065.1. Classification (NCBI taxonomy): domain Eukaryota; kingdom Metazoa; phylum Chordata; class Mammalia; order Chiroptera; family Phyllostomidae; genus Trachops; species Trachops cirrhosus. Next base: position 1,148,776 of record CM052538.1, on the reverse strand, counting down.
CTTCGCAGAGCTCACAGCTCCGAGCAGGACGGGCACAGTGGGGCCCTGAGAGCCTCGGCTGTGTTCGCCTGAGCTGAGGCAGAAGGGGCGGGGGTGGTGACCTCCGTCCGACCCAGCCTCCCAGGACAGTGCAGCCTCCTCCCGCGCCCACTCGCCGGCCACCAGAGAAGCCGGCACATCTGGGAGAGCCGCCGGGTGGGCGGTGGGTGGCAGCGACCACGGGCCCCGCCCTGGCCACGGGGCCTCAGCACAGGGCAGTGTCCCGGGGGCGCCTCTGAGTCTCACCAGGTTTCAAAACCTCTTCCCCTTGGGCTCTTCTAGGCGGTGTTTAAACTTCACCTTCCCTTCTTGAATCCGTGTGGTCCCACTTTCTTCCCAGCTCGTTTATCTGAAAATTGCCGGGATGCTGTTTCCCACGTCGGACTTCTGGCACCCTGTGGTGACGCCGGCCCTGGTGTGCATGAGCCAGCTGCTCACAAAGGTGCGGCCCGCAGGGGGACAGGGACGCGGACTGCCAGGGTCAGGTGGGAAAGCTGGTTGGAAGGGTCCGTGGGGACGACTGGGGAGCTGAGGCCAGCAACAGCCCCAGCTTCCCCCAGCACCCCGCTTCTGCAGCCCCAGACAGGGCGGGGGTGTGGTGGAGCAACGGAAGGTGCCAGAGGAGCCGACCCCAGAAGCAGCCTTCTTAGAAGAGAGAGCACCCAGTCCGATGGGGTTCCAGTCTCCTTCGGCTTGAAAAAGCCCCGGTCGCCCCCCTTCCCTTGACGGGGCGTGGGGCCGGGCCCCTCACGCCGCCCTGGCGAGTGAGCGGGAACCTCAGCCGACCCGCGCCCCTGGGAGGGAGCGCAGGCCCCGGCGCCGTGTCCGGGCCTGGGGCGCCGGGTCACGGGCCCTGTCCCTCTGCCAGTGCCCCGTCCTGTCCCTGCGCGACGCCGTGAAGGGCCTGTTCGTGTGCTGCACCTTCCTGGACTACGTGGCCCTGTCTCAGCGCTTCGTCCCCGAGCTGCTCAACTTCCTCCTCGGGGTTCTGTACATGGCAACCCCAGACAAGCCGGGCCAGGGTGAGTGGGCCCGGGGAGCTTCCTCAGATACGCGGCACCTGAGAATGGTTTTAAGGGCCTCTGAAAGCAATCCGTCCTCGCGCAGAGGGTGGGGCGTGGGGGAGTGACAGAAGACACGTGCCTCCTGCTCCCTGGCTTCTCCGCCCGTGCCGCGTGCTCCCCGTCCCGCATGGAGGGGCTGGGACAGGCACCGTCACGCCCCGGGGAAACTGGTGTGACTGGTGGCTGTGGTCAGGGCGGAGGGTAGGGTGCTCTGGACAGGGGTCGGCTGCGGGTGGGGGCCTGCTGTCTGCCACTCGCCCCTCTCCCTTCCCGGCCACCTCCCGCGCCTCTGTGCCCTCCCTGCAGGCCGCCCCTCTGCCTCCTTTGCTCTTCTGGTGACAGTGAAGTCCTGCCCCCGCCCCTTCCCGTCTCTGCCGGCCTCTGCCCTGTGGACCACCCACGGGCGTGCCTGCTGACCCCCTCAGCCTCCTCTGCCTCCGGGCCGTCGCCCTTTCTCTAGGTTTCAGGGCAGCTCACTTGAACCCTGGGGCGTTCCTCACGGCCGGCCTCCCCCTCCAGGGCACAGGCGTGGCCCCAGCGCCCCCGCTGAGGCCGTGGCCCCGACTGCGTGCTGAGAACCAGCACACTTCTGAGAGGGAGCCTGCTGGAGACTCCCCTCTCGGCATCCCCCCACGAGCCCAGTGACGCTCAGGCCTCTCTGTCCCTGTCCCGCCCGGAATCCAGGCTACGCTCTGGTGCACCCTTTCAGACCTCTGGGGAGGAACTCGGAGCTGCTCCTGGTGTCCAGCAAAGAAGACGTGGCCACGTGGCAGAGGAGAAGTCTGTCCCTCCGCTGGGCAAGCGGCCAGACGGCCCAGACCGGCACGGAAGCCAACCACACCAGGTAGGTGTGGGCCCCGCGGCGCCGGGCGCCCCAGCCCCAGACCTCCGGGGAGGCCCGAGGAGCCTGTTTGCGGGCGAGAGGCCCTCACGTGCACAGAACCCCAGAAAGCCCAGTGCAGAGCTGTTCACCAGGGAACGGAACCCAGCGACGTGGGGACACTGTCTGCACGGCTCAGAAAGCTCGGCCGCCTCTGCGCTGACAGCGGGCAGGACGCAGGAGTCAACAGAGGTGGGGGGCTGGTACCACGGAAAGGACAGGGCACTGCTGGAGGAGGCCAGGGACGGGGGGACATCAGCGCTCGTTGCCTGGGGGACGGAGTCACCTCCAGAGACGCACGTGCGGGCTCGGCGTCCGCACTGCTGTTTGTGCGCTCACGCTCTCGGTCTGCGGGAGGGGGAGGGACGGGCTGGATTTGGTTGTGAGTCCTTGTAGTCTCTGACTTTCCAGTTCCAGAGTAGGTGGAAATGTGTTTTTTAAAGATTTTACTTATCTTTGGAGGGGAAGAGAGGGAAAGAAAAACATCAATCCGTTGCCTCTTGAGCGCCCCCTACTGGGGACCTGGCCCACAACCCAGGCCTGTGCCCCGACTGGGAGTCCAACTGGTGACCCTTCCGTTCACAGGCCGGCGGCACTCAATCCACTGAGCCACACCAGTCAGGGCAGAGTCTTTACTGTGGTTAAATACACATAAAATTTACCACCATCGCCATTTTTTGTGTCCAGCTCAGTGGATCACCACCATCTCCTTCCCCCAGGACTTTGCACCTCCCCACACGGACCTCCGTCCCCCTGGAAGGCTCCCTCCCACCCTGCCTCGCCCCAGCCCCTGGGACAACCCCCCCCTCCTGCCCGCCTGCTGTGGGGGTCTGGGGCTCTGACGCCCCCGGGCCCTCCTGCCCCTGGACTCACCGTGTCTGCCCCGTGTGACTGGCCCACCTCGCTCCCTCGTGTCCTCCGGGCTGCACAGGGGTGGGGTCCCCCTCCTCAGACTGAATAGGGTCTCGTCACGTTTTGTTTATCATCTGTCGATGGACACGTGGGTAGCCCCCTCCCTTTGGCTACAGCGAACAGTGCCGCTGTGAGCGGTGGCTGCCATTATCGCTTCGAGCCCCTGCTTTCAGTTCTTTGGGGACATTCCCAGAGGCGGGACCGCTGGGCCACGAGGCAGATCCATTTTGAATGTTTCGAGGACCCTCCGCACTGCTCTCCGTGGTGGCCACGCCGGTCCGCGTCCCACCGAGGGTGCAGGAGGGTCCCCTGGTCTCCACGTCCTCGCCTTGCAGTCTTTTTTGTTTTTGAGAGTATCCACAGCAGCCATTCCGACAGGCGCGAGGCGGCGGCTCACTGTGGTTTTCATCTGCGTGTCCCCGTCCACCCCCCCCATGACTGGTGACGTTTGGTGACGTTGAGCGCCCTCACGCGCCTGTTGGCCACCTGTGTGTCCTCGTCAGAAAAACGTCCGAGCCCCGGCGGCCGTTATGTCCCCGGGAAAACAGGACAACTTTCCCGCTGTGGGTGTTCCTTTCGGAACGCACCTGCCGGTCGTGCACAGCAGCTTGAAGACGACAGGGGCGCCACTTGGGGGCTGTCACTGCACCCCGCGGCGGCCAGCCCCTTTCCAGAGACCAGCCGCGTCCCGGGGACCCTCGCATGCCCTGGCGGCTGCGGCCCGGTCGGGTCGGTCAGACTCGTGCGTTGGTTTCGGTTCCTGCCGAGACGGTCGCCTGTCGCCCCTGCAGGCTGTCCTGCCTGGCCGTGTGCCTGGCTCTGGTGAGGCGCTGTGCGCTCCTGTACGGCACGCTGCCCGCCTTCCGCGAGATCGCGAGGCCGCTCAGGGCCCTCCTGACGCAGCACCTGGCCGACTGCCGCCACCCCCCGGAGCTGCAGGTGAGGCCCCCGGCGACCAGGCACTCGGCCCGGGCTCGCCGCCTGCGTGTCGGGGGGCAGGTTGGTGAGCACTTCTGTCCTTGGGGCCGCGGCCCTAGAAACCAAGGACACTGCTTTTGCGAGTTAGAAACTGGGATAAAAGTCAGCGGGCGGGACTGCGAGGGGTCACGGCTGCCGGACGGGGTCTGCACCTGGGGCTCACCTGCAACATCGTGTGCCGCCTTCCGCCTGCCCACTGGGCCTGGGGCCTGGGCGCACGTCCCTCTAGGGCCACGCGGGCTTCCCGCGGACAGTCCACTGTCTCGCACAAGGGGACAAGCCGTGTGGGACCCCCATGTGGCCTGGAAGCTCCACGCGTGTCCAGCAAGCATGTCAGACACTGTCCAGCTGCCGCGGGTCTGAGCTCTGCCTTCATCTCTCGCCCCGCCCCCACACCCGCCGCCCGCTGCCGTCTGGCACCTGGGCTCTGCCCCGAGGTCCTGCCACGCCAGCCCTGCGATCCTGTCAGGGGACACGGTCTCTCTGGTGGCGGCCTGGCTTCCCTTCCACACACTCCGACTTTGCTTGGGGTCTGCACATGGGCCCTCCCTGCTCCCCAAGCCGCTCGGCCTAGAACCACGGCCTCACCTCCACTTCTCAAGCCTCTTCCGCTTGGCACGGCCACCGCAGCCACAGGCTGTCGCGCCTGCCCCCAGGACGTGGGCCTGTGAGGCCCTCGTGCCATCTCCCGGGAGGCTGCGGCGCGACACCTGCCTCTACCTGCACCGCATCCGGTGATGTGCTGGGGCTCGCCCCTCAGTTTGAGGGCAGAGTGGCTCCCACCCTGTGGGGTGCAGGCTGGCCAAGGGGCCGTGGGGGCTCACGGACTCGGGGGAGCTGAGCTGGTTGTACCTTACACGTGGTCCCCGTGGAGCTGGGACACTTGGCCTTCAGAGGCGAGCCTCCAGACGGGCAGGGGGTGGCTGTGCCCCCGGCGCAGAAACCCTCAGTTCCGGGACACACCTGTGCGAGGGGAGAGGACAGGAGCCCACGTCAGGGGGCTGGCTTCCAGAAAGTTCCTCAGAACCCTCAGCCAACGATGTCAGAAGGCAAGGCTGGGATGAAAGTGCCTTAACCAGCGATTCTTTCTGCCGGAATGAGTGGGGTCAGACCAGAGACTGGGGTCGGCCGCGCGGCCCGGGGAAGCTCCCCAGCTTGCAGCGCGTGCGTGGAAGGCGTGGTCAGGCTCCTCCGGGCGAGAAGCAGCCGTCGCGTCTGCCAGATACTGGCTGCACAGACCACCCTCACCACTGAACGCCTGAGCCCAACATCCTCTCCGCCAGCCTCAGACTCAGTGGGCCTGCAGTCCTGCCCCGCACGGGCGGGCCGGGGGCCACTGTGTGGGGAGGGAGAGGACCTGCAGACGGGCACACCCCACGCCCCCACCAACAGGGTGCAGCTGCCATCCCACCAGCCGGTTCCGCTGCGAGCACAGCGTCTGTGGACCCCCCTCCCCTTCATTCAGCCCTTGAGGCAGCAGGACTGAGTAAGGGGCGTGAAGGGGCCAGGTCCCCGCCACCTTCTCCCATACAGCACCGCGACTCCCTCTTCCAGGAGCTGTGTCGGAGCGCGCTGGCCGACATGGAGGCCCAGGGGAGGCGCTACCGGCCCCTGGTCTGCGAGAAGAGCAAGCCGGTGCCACTGAAGCTGTTCACCCCGAGGCTGGTCAAAGTGTGAGCGCAGCCGCCCCGCGGGGTCTCAGGGGCCCGGGTCTGGGTGTGGGCCCACCTGCAGTCTTGGGGGGCTAACTCGACTGGCCTCCTGGGTGCTGGCGCCCTGCTTTTAGGCTTGAGTTTGGCAAGAAGCAGGGCAGCAGCAAGGAGGAGCAGGAGCGGAAGAGGCTGGTCCACAAGCACAGGCGCGAGTTCAAGGGCGCGGTGAGGGAGATCCGCAAGGACAACCAGTTCCTGGCCCGGATGCAGCTCTCGGAGATCATGGAGCGGTGAGGCCCTGGGGCTTTGGGGCAGCCGCGCGGAGCTCCGGCGGGGGCGGGCAGGGCGCCTGGCAGGTGATGGCCCCCACCCGTCCTCCCTCTGCACACACGCTCTCCAAAAACTAATCCAAAGACGGTCTTTTTTCTTGTTTCAGGGATGCAGAGAGAAAGCGCAAAGTAAAGCAGCTTTTCAACAGCCTGGCCGAGCAGGAAGGTGAATGGAAGGCTCTGAAGAGGAAAAAGTTCAAAAAATAAATTCGAAGAAACGTTGCATATTGAGAGTCAAGACGTTGGATCGGAGGCATGCTTCCCCCCATACCCCAGTTCCCGTGAACACCTCCGTGCCGTGTGCTCGGCTTGGTCCGTGGAGCTCGCCGGCCTCGGCCAACCACAGGGCCCGTGGCTGGGTGTTCTGGCCAGTGTCCCCTTCAGTCAGCCAAGGACGTTTGCCTTCGTGTGTAGAACGCAGTGTCATTTCATTACAAATTGTGTTTTCAGTTATAAAGTGAACAAGTCTGCACAGTTTAGAGATTGGAGCAGAACAAAGTCATCCATAATGACCCCAGCGCCCTAACAGCCCTGACTGGACTGCCCCAATTCAGCTGTTATCTGATTTTGGGGGTGCGAGGTCTTGGTTCTAAGCTGGGCTGCTGTGGAACAGGCGGGGTGGGGGGGTGTCAGCTGCACCTACACTGACCAGGAGGCTTAAGTTTGGGGCCAGAAGGAGCTGGAAGCTGGGGAGGTTACGGTTGAAGTCTCAGGCTTGTGTAACCAAGAGCCTCGGGGAAGTCAGCATGCCATTTGCTGGACCCCAAAGGGGCTGTGGGCTGCTGGACATAAGGCCCACGGGGTGCCCAGAGGGCGCTGTTCTTAGCCTGGCAGTAGGAATATATTTGCATACTTTACCCAACTTTCCTCAGCTGCTGCTCTACCACCTGATGCAGGAAGTGTTGACACAGTTGACCTTGCGTCTCAAGTGCACAGGTTACAGCTACAAAAGAGGGCATGGCTCCTTGGGAAGACAGTGGGTGTGGGGGACCTGGAGTCTGGGGAAGAGCTAAGGGGTTCGCAGGGGTTGTACGTGTCAGGTGTCCTGTAACTGCTCCTGTTGGTATTTGGATGTTTGGCATGCAGAGGGGTGTGGGTGCCAAGTTGACAAGGGGTGGACTTGGAAGGTGTCCTAGAGTCCTCTCCCCATTTGGGTCTGGGTTGGCCAGAGTGACATGGATCCGATGAGAGGGAGGGGGCCCTGGGGGCAGAGCTGGCCAGGTGCTGGTGCCCAGGTCTCCTCCAGCTGCCCTGGAGTCTGCCCCTCAGGCCCGAGGCCAGGTGTCCGGTGGGAGGCCGCCGCGGGGGAGCGCCAGCTGCGCCGTCTGGATCCCGGGAGGCCAGCCGGGGCCTGCTGCCTTCGCCTGTCTCGTCTCTGCTCTCCTGCCCTCAGCGCCCCTCTCTCCTCCTCACCTGCCTGTCCTGGGACTTCGCGCTCAGCACCACATGCAGAAGAAACTGTCCGAGGAGGCAGTGTGGCGTGGAGCCCACGGGGCTGGGGGCGGTTCCAGGGAGGCCGCACAACACCCTGCAGCCCTGCCCGGGGCGCGCAGAGGGAGGGAGGAGGTTCACATCTCCGGTGCAGGGCGGGGCACATGGGACTGTGGCGCCTGCGGCTGCAACCCAGCCGGGTCGCACAGGTTCTCTGGCCGCGACCACGCGGGCCCTGCGGGGATAGCCCGCGGCAAGGGTTGACGGGGTCAGGGATCGCCGGCCGCAGCAGAGCGCGCCCCACGCACAGCAATCAAGCCGCCGCGCTGGAGCCTACAGCCCGCCCCGGACCCAGCCGGCCGGAAGACCGAGCGCGGCGGACCACTTCCGGGGGCGGGGAAATGGGCGGGGCCCGAGCGGCGGCCCCACCCCGCCCTGACAGCGTGCCTGGCTGGCCTTTCCGCATCCCTCTGTCCATCCACAGGTCCCTCCATCGGTCGGTCCGAGCGCGCGCGGCCGCAGCAGGTATGGGCGGGGTCCCCGGCGTCCCAGGAGCCGAACCCGGGGTGGAGGTAGGGGAGGCGGGAGTCGTGTTCTGCGGGGCGGGACCACCTCGCGTCCGTCGGGACCCCAAAGTTCTTCCCTCCACTGGGCCTCAGTTTCCCTGCCCCCTCCACAGGAGGACGTGGATGCGCGGGGCGGGGTGGCGCCCGCGGTCGGGGTGCCCCCACCCTAGTCCTGGGACGGTTGGCCTTGGTGGCTGCGGTTTCCTTGCGCAACCCCACTCGCCTGCTGTCCGGGGTCGGGGGCCGGGTTAAAAGCAGGCTTTCCGCGGACCGTCCTCTCTGGCTTTTGGCGGGTCCAGGGCGTGACGGGAGCAGGCGGACTCCGTTTCCCTCGTGATAGGGCAGGCGTCTGGGGCTGGGGTACCCGGAGGTGCCCTCCTGCAGACCCGCCACACCCCCAGCCAGGCCGGATCGGAGTGTCCCCGACACCATGGGCTGGGGATCGGGTGGAAGCTGCACTCCGCGCCCACCAATCCGCCAGCAGCCTGCTTCTGAGACTCGCGTGATCACGGTGGTCTTCCTCGGCCTCCTGCTGGACCTCCTGGCCTTCACTTTGCTGCTGCCCCTGCTGCCTGGGCTGCTGGAGAGCCACAGCCGTGCCCACGTGAGCCCCACGCCCTGTCCTGAACACCTGACCCCTGACCCCCACAGTGGCTGCCCACTGCCCCCAGCCCCTTGGGGACTCCCCAAGCCGGTCACGCTTCTTTGTCCCCCAGGACCCCCTCTATGGCTCATGGCAGCGAGGGGTGGACTGGTTTGCCGCAGCCATCGGGATGCCAGCAGAGAAGAGATACAACAGTGTCCTGTTTGGAGGTACAGCGCTGGACCCCACACTGGAGCCCCTAAACTCCCATCTTCCTACAGACTTCTCTCTCCACTCCCTGGGTCCCCGTCAATCCCAGGTCCTTGTCCACACCTTCTGATCCCCGGGCACCATCTGCTCCCTGTCCGAGTGTCCACTCTCTTGTCAGGGCCACTTCGGCTTCAGGCCCATGGCCTGAGGGTGCAGGACCGGTGTGACCAGACCCTCAGGGACTGACACTGTGTTGTATTGACCGTGACTTCTATTTCCTCCAGGTCTGATTGGCTCCGTCTTCTCAGCCCTGCAGTTCCTCTCGGCACCGCTCACGGGGGCCATCTCGGACTGCCTGGGGAGGCGCCCAGTGATGCTCTTGTCCCTGGTACGGGTGGGGTGGGGCGGGTCCTCGAGGGGCCAGCAGCTCCTGTGTCTAAGCCAGGCTACTGCTGCTGCCACGGGACATTGGGAACACAAGGGGCTCTTGGGTGCTCCGGAATGTGGTAGGGCCCCAGGGCTGCTGCTGGGTTTGCTGCCCCCCCTGGGCCCCTCCTGGCTTTGAGTGACCGTGCCTGCCCCTCTGCTCTGGCCCTGAGGCAGGCAGGTCTGGCCTCCTCGTATGCCGTGTGGGCTGCCTCGGGGAGCTTCGCAGCCTTCCTGGCCTCCAGGGTGATTGGCGGCATCAGCAAGGGGAATGTCAGCCTCTCCACGGCCATCGTGGCCGACCTGGGCTCTCCACCCGCCCGCAGCCGAGGCATGGTGAGTGCTCACGCCAGGGGACGAGGGTGCAGGGATGCCGGGGCCCGGGTCTCCCTCCGAGCTCAGGCAGCCTTCTCCCCAGGCAGTCCTCGGGGTGGCCTTCTCGCTGGGCTTCACGCTGGGCCCCATGCTGGGCGCCTCCCTGCCTGTGCAGACAGCGCCCTGGCTCGCCCTGCTCTTCGCCGTCTCCGACCTGCTGTTTCTCTTCTGCTTCCTGCCGGAGACGCTGCCCCCGGAGAAGCGGGTACAGTGGGGCCCAGAAACGGCAGACAGACCCTGGGGCTGGGGGTCTGGTTCTGGGGGCCTGCGTGGGTGCCAGTTTCAGGTGCCAGGGGAGGCTGGGCTGTCCGCTCTTGGAGTCCAGAAGCTCCTGGGGACGCAGTGCCTCCTGAGGTCCCCGTGCTCCCCAGGCCATCTCTGAGGCCTGGCGGGTGACTGGAGGCCAGGCCACTAGGGCCGAGCTGGTTTGGATCGTGCCCTCCCTGGGCTGCTGGACACAGGGCCACCCCCAGGCCACCAGCAGGCCTCTCCAGTTCTGCCCCCCGCCAGGCGCCCTCCGTCACCCTGGTGCTCAAAGCCGCCGCAGACCTGCTCAGCCCCCTGGCCCTGCTCCGCTTCTCTGCCGTGGCCCGTGGCCAGGACCCGCCCACTGGAGACAGTAAGGGGGGCGCCACACGAGGGTGGGGTTCCCCCGGCTGCTGTCCGCTGGGCCCTCACACTCCTGCCCCTCTGCCCCCCAGGCCTCAGCCACCTGCGCCGCCTAGGCCTGGTCTACTTCCTGTACCTCTTCCTGTTCTCGGGCCTGGAGTACACACTAAGCTTCCTCGCACACCAGCGCTTCCAGTTCAGCAGGTGGGTGTGCGGACCCTTGTGGGACCCCACGTGGGGACACTGCCGTCTCCCATCCCCCCCGGTCCAGCCCAGGAGCCTGGGCCAGGTAGTGGCTGTCAGCCCAGTTCCCTGTCTTGGCCAAGCAAGGCTGGGCGGCTGGGCGGCTGGCCAGCAGGCCGGGGCGCTAAGCCTCCCCCTCCCAGCCTGCAGCAGGGGAAGATGTTTTTCTTCATCGGACTCACCATGGCCACCATCCAGGGCGCCTACGCCCGGCGGATCAGCCCCGGCAGAGAAATCGCAGCTGTGAAGCGGGTACGGGGCACCCCCGGAAGTGGGGGCAGGTGGTTTCCTGAGCTCTGTGGAGTGGCCAGAGGGGGTCCTGAGGTCTGCTGTGCCCCCCGCAGGCCATCCTGCTGCTGGTCCCCGCCTTCCTCCTCATCGGCTGGGGGCGCACACTGCCTGTGCTGGGCCTGGGGCTGCTGCTCTACTCCTTTGGTAAGTGGGTCTGCCGAGGCTGGTGGGGTGGGGTGGGGGACCGGTGGCCACCGACGGCTGTGAATCCTCTGGTTGCAAGCCCTGTCACTCCTCCGGGCTGACGGGTGCCTCACTGACGCCCTCCATCCCCAGCTGCTGCTGTCGTGGTGCCCTGCCTGTCTTCCGTGGTCGCCGGCTATGGTGAGCAGCCCTTCCTGACCAAGGCCATCCCACACGGGAAGAGGCCGCCAAGCATCTGACGGCCCCTCCCTCTCCCCCACAGGCTCGCCTGGGCAGAAGGGCACGGTCATGGGCACGCTGCGGAGCCTGGGTGCCCTGGCCAGGGCGGTGGGGCCCATGGCGGCCGCCTCAGGTGAGGGCTGTGGGACGGCACTCGGGCACACTGTGGGCCTGGGGAGCCAGGCCGCCGCCCCCCGCGGGGACCTCCCACAGCTACCGCCTTGGGTCCAGCTGCATGCTGCCAGCCCAGCCTGGGGGGTGGCGGGCGGGGGCAGGGTGGGCTCACGTCGCCACCTGGCTGTCTCTCCACAGTGTACTGGCTGGTGGGGGCCCCAGCCTGCTTCACCGTGTGCTCCGGGCTCTTCCTGCTCCCCTTCCTCCTCCTGCGGACCCTGCCGCCTCTGGCATGCACACTCAAGGCCGAGTAGCCGTGCCAGCCTCCCCGCAGGCCGGGCAGCCAAGGCAGGAAGTCCGAGTCTGGGCCAAGGCCACTCCTGACTGCGACTGCTGGCCTGACCCCTTTCTTCCCCCTGGGGCCCAACCTAGGACGTCGCAGGGCCTGAGCCCCAGGGGCCCCCCCGACACCCCAGACCTGGGCAGCCCTGCCTGTTACATGCAGAGCCAGGGACTCCAAAACCTTGCAGGCTTCCGGTTTGCTTGTTTTTTCACACTTGGGAACAGGCTATCAGCCAGGCGTCTGAATGACAATAAAGCAGCTATTTTATGACAAGCGCCTTCCTCTAGTACACAGCGTCCCTCGACAGCCACCACGCCCTGGGCAGCAGAGGCAGCAGCGGGCCCTGCGTGCCTGCCAGCTCCACTGCCAGCAGGGCTGTTCCCTCTGCAGGGGTGAGGGTGGGAAGTCAGATGCGGATCCTTCCAAGACAGGTCAGCCCTGCCAAGGTGACACCTGGGGTGTGCCCTGCAGCCCAGCAGACTGGGGAGGGGGGTCCCTCCTGGGCTGCCCCCGACCCCACCTGCCTGCCTGGCCCCCGCCAGACTGACTCCAGGGTCCGCTCTGACAAGAGGACACGGGACTGCCTGGATGGCTTTGGCTCTGGGGGCCCGGCCCCGCAGCCCCGGCCTGCACCGCCAGCTCCCGGGGCACCGGGGCAGGGCAGCTCTGGGTTAGAAGGTCCTGCCCAGGGCCAAGGTCCTGAAAACACATGGTGTTTCAAGAAGTAAAACACTTCGGGGTTTTTTGGAATATGAGACAAACCTGCAAGCCCTATTAAGAAATCAAAGAAAAGGGATTAAAACGCACAGCTGCTTTCTAAGTGTAGACAGGGTACCGGTTAAAGAACTTTATTTGTGAGTGAAATGCGGCACAATGAGGAAAGGACACAGGGACTGTGTCTGCATGTGCGACTGAACTCCATGTTGTGATACAAAGTTAAAATAAACTACAAAGGGAAATTAAAGTCGCCACACGGGTGGGATGAAGGGAGGGCCCGAGGAAGAGTCCGTGGCTGACTCTAGGACGGGGCGGCGCAGGGAGCGGGGCTGCACCCGGGCGACAGTCAGTCCGTGGGAAAGCGGTGTGCTCGCCAGGAAGCTCAGAGCAGCGGGCAGTGCTGTGCAGCTTCGGTCCCGCTGGGGTGTCGAATCTGTGGGACTGAGCCCACGTCTGGTGCTTCCCCAAGGGGCCTCTGGGACAAGAGGGGGCGGGCAGGCTGGCACCAGGCAGCTCCTGGGATGGGTCCCCTGGAGAAGTGCATGTGGCCGCCTGCTGGCTCCCACGAAGGAGCGCCCGCGCTGTTCCAGGGGTCGGCGTTAAGGGAGAGTTCACACAAGTGAAGAAGAGCCAGTCAGGGCTCCATGAGCGATGGGGACTCGGTGGCTGCGGGGACACCCAGGGCCAGCTTCTGCCTTGAGCCGCCCTTGGTCAAAACCAGGTCTGTCTCGGGACGAGGTTAAGAGCAGACCCTCTCTGTTCCGAAACCTCCCCCAGACAGGTGAAGAGAAAGTAACACAAGTCACCGTTCGTGTTCACAGCTAGCAATGTGAGATGAATTGCAAATCTGCTAAAAAAAAAAACTGTAGAAAGGACTCTTCCCCGACTGATACACCCTCCCTGTGACAGGAATCGAGAGACCCCAGAAAGACACTGAGCCCTGAATCTGATTCTGGCCGGGGACCGGTCAGGCCGTGCATAGGTCGCGCTGGGCGCACACAGGCCCGTCTGCTGCCGGGTGTCCGGCCGAGCCCGCCCGCCTCTCTGAGGCCGCCGCCGGCCTGGGCTGCGGGCGAGCACAGGGGAGTTCTCACCACGGCTTTGTGTACGTGAGCAAAGTGAGGCCGCAGAGCAGGGAACGCCAGCAGGGAAGTCTGAGCCAGTCACCTGAGACCGTGGAGTGAAGGGGAGCCTAGCAGGGACAGAGCGTGGTCACTTCACAACAGAGGGAGAACGAGAGAGGTCAAGGCCAGAGCTGCAGGGCCTCTGAGCAGCCAGAGCCGTGACTGGACGGCCCCAGGCAGCGGGACTTGAGGAGCAGACGGATGGGCACGGAGGGGACACGGGGGCCGAGCCTCCCCAGACCGAGGCTCCAGCCCCAGCGCCGGGGAGGACCCTTGGAGCACAGGAGGTTAGCACCGGTCTGTGAGGGGCTGGGTCAGGCTGGGTGGTCTCTAGCTACGTGAGGGACGGGCTCAGCATTCCATTACCCGGGAAGACAACAGGAGACACACATTTGGACGGGGCGGGCCTTCAGCAGTCGCTCCTCTTCTTGCTCTTCTTCAGGAAGGAAGGGGTGCGGAACTTCTTCTTCTTTTTGGAAGGGGACTTGCCTGGAGACCCGTCACTGCCTGGGTCTGCGGCAGCAGCCTCCTCGGCGGTGGGCGAGGAGGCCTCCTCAGCCCCCGGGGCCGGGGCTGGCTCGGGGCTGGCCGCCGTGGAGGACCCGGCGGGGCTCGGAGGGCCGCGGGCTTCACCGAGCCCCTCTTCCTCCTCCTTCTCCAGTGCGGGGAAGCCAAGCGCTTCTGAGGGCTCATCGGGGGACAGGTCAGGGAGAGTCGGCTTAGAGGTGGCGGCATCGCCGTCGTCTCCTAAAGCGGGGTCCCGCGGCAGGTCTGGTGGGCAGGGCAGGAGAGACGGGGTTAGCACGGCTGCCCAGCCCTCAGAGGGGAGCCCGAGGTGGGCACCGCCCCGCGGAGACGCTGCCCCTGGCCTGACTCCAGAGCCTCCTACCAAGACAAGAGGAAGCGACTCGGAGTCAGGCCGCTCTACTCTGAGGCTGGATGGACCCGCCGCGCCACACACAGGCCCCGTCTCACGGAAGCCCGCCGACACCAGCAGCCTTGGTCCCAGGGCCTGGGCCCCGGGCAGAGAGATCAAGGCGAGCTGGGGAGGCGCCAGTGCTGCGTGTGCTGCACTCAGCCTGGAGGCCAGGTCCGCTCCAGACCCCTCGGGGCACGCACGAGCCACCCTGAAAATGAGCCTCAACGTGGGGCCGCCACACCTGGTCTCCCCTAAGGAGAAGACCATGGAAAGCGATGGCAGCCCGTGGAAACCCCAGTTCACTGCCAGAGCAGGTGCGGATCAGCACCAAATAAACAAAGCCACGCTGGGCGGGAGGGTTGGTTAAAGGGAGGGGTCAGGGAGAGAGGCAAAAATCAAGCCACTGAATGATCTGCAGGGGACACCTGAAGGACACTGTGTAACTTGTCTCCAAAGACAGCCCGAGGGCTGGTGCGGTGTGAAGATTACCATCACTAGGCTGGGTGGGAGGGGAGCTGGTCTCACAGACTTTTAAAAGAGCCTACGAAGCCCCAGTGAGTGACGGGTCACGAGCACCAGACCATTCAGACCTTCGGCAATCAGGTCAAACCTTGGGAGGTGACGGGAGGAGAGCAGGGCTGGGTGACAAGCGGCCACTGGAGGCCTGGCTCCAAACACCGGGCGCTGAGCCCCGGTGGCTGGCAGGGCCCCAGGAAAGCTGATGGGGTGGCAGGAAGTGAGGGTCACTCTGCAAAGCGTGCAGAGGTGGCCTGTGGGTGCTCACGGAAACCGTTATCGTTGGACCAACTGTCATGTTAAAAAATAGCGCCAAGTGTCGCTCTTCTGTCCTGAGCTTAAGCAAAGATCCAAACACACGTGACTCCCATGTGGCAGATGGCAAAACCCCACTGTCCCAACGTCATCTGGACTCGTGTCTTCCCCCAGCAACCCCGGGTCTCAAGGACCGGACAGGACGGCATGCCGGAGGGGGACTTCTGAGACCCAGAGGGCTCAGCCCACTGCCGCTGCGGCTCACGGGAGCCCTGAGGGTGGGCTCCCAGCACACAGCTCTCAGGTGACCGAGGCCCTTCCAGGGAGGCCACTGCCCAGAGTGGAAGGACCGGCACCAAGGGGGGAGGTGGGCGGGACAGTGTTTTTGTTTTGAGTGAACAGAGAACAAATGAGTAAGCAACGAAGCGACAGAATGAGGCCAAGCGCAGGGCGTCCGCCGGCAGGCGGTACTTACTATGGTAACAGGTACTCTTTAGCACATCCTCCTGCTTGCAACGCAGCCACAAGAAGAGAAAAGCACAGGAGAGAATCTATGCACTCAGTCACAGCCACCGGGCACCGCAGGGGAATGGCCGAGCCATTCTTGTGGACACAGACGGGGTGGGAGGTGAGCCACAGGCTCCCGACGGACACAGGGAGATGACGCACAAGACCGAGGGACAGACACGGAGGCCGCACACCACAGACATGCAGTGGGTGGTCTGAGAGGCCGACAAAGGCCAGCACTCTCCATGGACTGATGACACGGCAGGTCCAATGGCGTCTTGTGCCCAGACGGCTCGGAGGACACTTCCAGAAGCGTGATCCAAGCACAGGAAAGGGTCAGAAATGTGCCAAGTGGGCAAAACGGACTTCTGTCCCCCCACCTAGGGACATCTCACAGACGCTCTGCTTTGCCTCAAGTCACCCAGGACAGAGCCAAAACAGGAGCGGCACGGGCCGGGGCCAGAACCTCGTGCCAGCTGGTGCCACACAAAGGCACACGTCCCCACTCACGTCAGCGGCCCGCCTTCACTGGACAGAACACATGGCCCGCTCCCCCCAGCCCTCCCCGCGGACGCCCGTCCGTCCCCGCAGGGCCCTGCACCCTCCCTCACCGGGGCAGCCTCGCCCACCCCCGGCCCAGAGCTCACCTTGGTCCAGCTTGACAGGGGAGCTGGAGGCGGCAGGGCGCTCTGGGGGACTCCCACCCCTCTGTTCCGTGGTCTCGTCCACACTCTCTGCAAGGGAACAGAAGGCGGGACGGGCGAGGTAAGACGCCGGCCGCCGGGAGCCTGCGTCCCCTCGAGAGCAGGACAGGCCTCCGAGGGCGTGTCCAAGAGCCCGGAGGGGCTCACAGCCACGGCCGTCTGCACCTTCCCCACCTTCCTTCCCGAAAGGGGGCGAAGGCAGTCCAGCATCACTGGGGCGCGGACCTAGATTTCAGAAAGATTTCACCAACTTTGGACTCAACGTTAATCTCTATTCTTACGCGCACCAGAGTCCGCCGAGCCGTCGGCGGCCCACCGGCACTGCTGCCCCCCAGCCTGCGCTGCCCGCCCCCCGCCCCCCGAGCAGCCCTCTCCTCTGCCGAGCGGGCAGCCCAGGGCCCTCCCACTCTGTACCACCTCCATGAGACTACAGGGGCATTACTCTGGTTTTGATTTGTTACGCAGAGCGTTTCCTACCGAAGGTGGGCACTTGGCAATCACAATGCCTGTTTCCCTTCTCTGAAGCACAGCATGCTGCTGAGGGCCAGGGGAACCGCAGAAACCGTGACCCAGGGCCCCGAGAGTTCTGAGCCCGCCTCCCCTCAGGGAGAAACACACGCCCGTGTTCCCGCTCCTCGGCCCCCTTCTCTCCCATGCACTTGCACGGAGACCACTGAGGACCACTGGCTCCCACGTCCTGAACAAGCCTCTGTAATCGGCAGGCCCCCGACCTCACAGAGACCCCCACCTGCGAAGCCTGCAGCCGCCTCCCTGAAGGCAGGCGCTTGCCGACCAGGCCTTTACATTCACATCTGCTCCCTGAGGCACGGCCTCTCTCCTCGGATAGCAGGCGCTGACCTTGACCTGCGGCACCCTCCCCCATGCCCGGGGCCAGCACCAGGGCGCGCAGGGGACTCTTGCAGGGCTCACAGAGCACAGTCACAGCCGTCCCACCCACTCACTTGCTGTCACATCCCTCCTGATTAAGGGGAGACTCTTGTGTGTCTTGTGGTTTGACTCCAAATAAAAAAGGAAAAAGTCCAGGTTTCCCAGAACACGGGAAGGGCACAGAGAGCAGACGCACGTGCACATGACAGGCCGCGGCCACACGCGCCCCAGCCCTTAGCCTGCGGCAGACAGCCACGGCGGAGCCCCAGGCAGCCCTGTGCGCCACTCAAAGTTGCCGACCGGAATCAGCGTGGGCTGTGTCGACTGAGTCTTACCAGTAATGCACGTGTGAAGGAAAGTGACAGGCAGTGGCAGTGAACACCTCCTAAAACCAATTCAGCAGTAGCATCTCGCACAACTCTAATCCCAACAGCAGCACCAGCTGGTCTAACGCACGACACAAAAGGAGGTGAACTGGGGCAAGTCAGAGACAGGGGAGCAGCAGAGAGCTCCCAGGACAGTCACCTGCTGACCCAGAGTGCGCTGCCAGGAGACACCCACCGCGGGACCTTGCTCCGGGGAAACTGGTTGCCGGGGGCGAGCGGAGCGGAAGTGTGGGCCGACTTCACACCTCAGGCCTCGGCACAGAGACCTGGGCTGCGCCTGCGGCCCTGCGGACTGCAGCGGGCACCTCCTGGGGGGCGGACGTCCGCGCCCCAGGGTCTTCCTGGTACCAAGTAAGGGCGCTCGGGGAGTGACCCAGGCCCTCTAGAGCCTTCATGGGAGAGGCTGGGGGGAGGTTTGCTTCTCTCGTCAGTTCTTGAAAATTCTGAATCTACCTTTTAAAACCTGAAGTTCGAAACCACCTGCCCCATGAGGTCCGGCTCTAAGAGCCGTTTGTCCGCACTTGCTGCGCAACAGTGCCATCCCATTTTACAAAAATGTGACCTCCCGGGCTAGTGAGTTCCCGAGAGAGAAAAAAGGCTGGCCCAGGAAGCAGCCACCGGGCCGGCTGGGAGGCAGCAGGGGGTGCGGAGATGAGGGCGAGCTGCCGCCCTGGCCGTGAGCGCCAACAGGGATGAAGTGGAGCCCGCGGCCGCGCCGCCATGAGAGAGGACTGAGCACCGGTGCGGCCCTGGGCCGGGGGCCAGTCCAGGCTCTGCCACACACAGCCTTGTTCCCGGGACCCACCTCCCCATCTCGGCGTCACTGTGAGCACGGGCTGGAATGCACGCGTCTGCAGCGCTGGGCACAGTGCCTGGCACTGGGTGACTGCTCAGACGTGACGAACAAGTGTCAACTGAAACCCCCGCGTCAGAGGAGGCCCCTTCTCCGTCAGGCTTTCGGAGAAGAGACCGCATGTGTCCGATGCTGACCGTCTCTTACAAATGACAGGGAGCCCAGCTTTGCCACACACTGGCCCGGAGAAATGCCCCCGTCACTCAGCATGCGCGACAATCCTGCTGAAGAACCGGCACCGCTCACACACAGAACTCCCCGGGGGGCAGCGGGCCCTTGTGCTGGTGGGACATGGAGGCTCCACGTCCCCCTCTCCCCCCGCCTCACCCACGTCCTCACGGTAACTCCTGACGACCAGGGCGCCTCCTGGTCCGGTCCCCTGCCCTGGCGTGGGACAGCACACTGGAGCCCAGCAGCGGGCCCTGGATGCTCCGCCGTCATCTCTCCCACATGTACTGTGGGTCCCCCAGCGGAGCACCCGCAGGTGGGTCTGACCTGTTCTCTCAGGGCCCACCCGAGGAGGAGGGAGGAAGGGGGCACGGGCACCTTCTGTCCTGAACCAGACGCCTGGGGTGCAGAGGCGATCCCCGCACACCCAGCCACGCTGAACCTGCCATGGTGCCGGCCCTCCGCGCCAGTGCTCACCTGAGGGGCCCTTGTGCTTGCGCTCCACCTCCCTGCGGTACTCCTCCAGCTCCTGGTCGGTGAGCGTGGTGAAGGGGTTGGGGCCCGTGGTGCTCACGATGACGTGGGGCTGGTACTCCTTCTCAATGATGGCCTTGGAGGCTGTCACCAGCTCCCCCTGAGGACAAAGAGGGAGGCCGGGTCTGTGGGGGCCCTGCCACGGGGACTCCCCCCTCCCAGGCCGGGCGCAGGCAGGGGGACAGGCAGCGCTCCGGGGTACACACCCCCCTGCGGCACAGGCTGAGCCACAGCCGTCAGTGGGAGCAGACAGAGAAACAACCCTGATGCAATGAAGTAAACAGGGGAAGAGTCCTAGGGAGGTCCCTGGGCTTCGGAAGCAGTGGCAGCAAGGTGCAGATGGAGCAGGGAGCACCACGCCCGCCGACAGGGCAAGCGGGCACTGAGGACCCTCGCCCCACATCGGGGCGCCACAGACCACTGCACGCAGGTGAGGCATGCCGCCGGGGCTGCTTCCGTTCTGAGAGCACAGGTAAGTTCTGCTCTTCTGACATGAACACCAGTGCCTGAGGAATTTGGAAAACTGCGAATGTGTAGGAGAGAAAGCAAAGCACAGCACTGTGCTGGGTCCAGGCAGCTCACAGACCACGTCCAGTCTCCCAGGGGGAGGCAGCCCCAGCAGGCTGGCTGGACACGGGGGGTGGGACAGGCCCTGGGAGGAGACGGGGAGGGAGCTAGGGGGGCAGCCCTTGGGGCTGTGAAGCCCACCGGGCACTCCCTCGCCCCAGCACGGCTCTGTGCCCCACAGCTCAGCCCCCAAGTGCTCAGGGGCTCACCTCTGAAAGTTAACCAGGACTCACGCACGTGCCCATTACTTAATGAGAGCTCCCAACAACAACGGAAGACAAGAGAACCCAAAATCATTTTGCTCCCAGGCCCGCTCCATCAGCACTCTCCTCGGCAAGGGGTGAACCTCAGAGGCAGACAGCGTCCCGGCCAGGTGAGCACAGAGCCAGACCGAGGCCAGGAGAGCCTGGGCTGAGCGGCCCCGGTCCCGTGAGCTTACCGAGTGTCTGGAGCACTCTGCGGCTGATCAGTGACAGAACCCAGGGGATAGAACCCAGGGGAGAGAAGGAAAGAGCCTGCTGAAACCAGCAGCCGGCGCTCAGAGAGACAAGATCCACGATCGCCTGGGCGGGCAGGCCTCTCTCAGACCAGGCCTGACCCAAGCCGACCAGCTTTTCACTCAGAGGCAGCCCAGCCGCACTCACCGAGACAGGGACTCGAACGCTCCTCTGCCACTCTGTAGCCCTGTGGCCTGAGACAAGCCCCTTCCTGTCCACGGGCCTGTTTCACCACTCCCGAGAGGTGTCTGCTGGGCCAGCCATGGCTCAGGTCCCGCTGCGCACTGACACTATCAATCTACCGCAACCTGGCTAGCGACCCGGCACCCTGGTATCACTGCCCATGAAAGAGGAAGGCGATAGGAGACTTGAGGAAAAGGCACACATCCATTTAAGTCAAACGTTCAAAATCAGTGAAGGAAAACCATCAAGACCTGACCACCACTAGGATGCCCCTTGGACAACGAGACCCCAAGGCCCTTCCTGTGCCAGGACACCTGGCCCTCTAGGTGCCATATGGCTGCTTCTGGCCACTGCTGGCAGGGGCTCCCTCCCCAGTGAGGGCCAAGCTGGCGTTAGAAAAAAGAGCAATGCTCAAGACGCAGAGAGAAACACGCCCCGTGGGAGCCACCCCGCTGTGAAGCCGGGCGTGAACGTGGAGGCTCTGGCTGCAGCCCCGAGGTCCAGCCCCTCCCACGGGCCGCGAGCAAAGCAGATGCCCAGGCGCTCCTCTGCCCGGGGCTGAGGCAGCCTGAGTGGAGTGACAGCCCCTCTCACACAGCACAAACCTGGGCTGGTGATCTGACCTCTCTGAGCATCGGGTTTCATCTGCAAAACCTAGACAGACTTGAATTGACATTCTTGGTCCTGGGCCGAGCACATACTAGGTGCTGAGCACCAAGTTCCCCAAGTGAGTCCGCAAGGCAGCCCCAGGCCCCTCACGGTTCAGTCGGGCAGCACAGAGGGAGGGGGGGCGTGGTCCTGCGTGCCCAGGGATGCCGCGAAACAGGCCCTGGGGGCCGCACACCCCCCACAGCACAACGCCTCACTGTGGTGAACAGCTGTCGCGCAGACCTCCACACCCTGCTCTCGAACGGCTCAGGCTCACGTCCAGGAGGCGGCCAGAGTGAGCACGCTCCAGCATGCACAGCGCTGAGTCCAGAGAGGCCTTGGCTGGGCTTCCCGGTCTTGGACGCTGGCACGCAGGGTGCGGCTGGGGACTCGCTGCCCCTTCTTCTGGCAGAAGACCAGGGGGAGACAGAAGCAAAGGAAAGACGTTCCAAAAAAGCCCCGACCTCCTCGGCCCCACGTGCCCGTTCCTCGGGCTCTTCGTTGGGAAGCAGCACCTGCAGGCTCGCTCACTGGAGAGCGAACCTCTGTGGGGCAGCGACAGACACGGCCCTTTCACCTGGCCAAGGACAAGGTCGCCTCGCCAGGGAGCAGTGCCACCTTTCGGAAGGAGCACTGTGACCTGTGCCCGGTGGTCCCACATGACAGGGGAGCCAGCCCCGTCGGCGGCACTGGGGCCAGAGCACACCGTCGCCGTCAGATGAAGTGCGCTCTGTCGTGGGAAGAAGGCCGAGGGTGCAAACGGGAGCACCCAGAAGAGGGCGGCGGGGAAGCAGAAGCTGGAGCAGGGTCTCTGCCTAGGACGTCTCCTCTGCTGGGCTCGCCGCAGACCCCACACGGTCCAGTCCGGTGCCCGGCCTTGCACAGGGCGCAGGGCTCCCTGGGAATCCCTCCCCCCGCAGCCAGCCAGGGAGGGGCCCGCACCCACACTCCATGAAGCTCTACAGGCAGCTGTGATGCACACCCAAATGAGAGCAACACCGGACAGAGCAAAACCAGGACTGGGACTGGACGAGGGACGGGCCCGCACAGCAGCCTCCCGCACGCTGGGCCGGTCTGCCGTCAAGGCAGGCGGCCCGAAAGACGCAGCCCGGAAGCACTGCGTGCGGCCCGATGCCAGAGAGCCTGCCCGGATGGGCTCTGCTGCACAGCTGGAGGCTGTGCCGCTCGGTGCGCCCCGGGGCTCACGGACTCCACACACCTTCACACGTGAGATGAAAGAATGAGAATCTAGCAAGACCACACGGTATGGAAGCACGAAAACCAAGTGGACAAGCAAGAAGCCATCTCTTTCCCATGGTCTAAGAAGCTCCTCCAAGAATGGTTGCAGAAAATACATTTTAAGGACAAGAGGAAACGAGACCCGTGAAAATAATACGTAAATATGCAAAACAATGTTCTTAGCAAGGAAGACAGGAATACAGATTGTCTGCAAAAAATCAGCTTCTCTCTGGCAACTGGGACACAGGTAAGATGACACTCGCGTCTCCCGGGAGGCGCGTTAACCGACAGACACGGGCGAACAGCTGAGGCCCTCCCCCTGCACCTGCAGTCGGCCCCCCGCCTGGGCACCACGTTCTGCACGCCGGCAGCCTCCGAGCTTGGGGCAGGCGGGTCTCCCACCTGGGCACGTGATGCCAGACGGACTCCCCTACCGAACACATCAGGTATGCGTGCACAAGGAGAACTGTAATTTTGGGTTTCAAATTTTCACGTCTTTTTCCCTCCTGCAACATTAAAAAGTTACCTAGGTTTTTTTGAAAGGTCAAAACAAACACATTTCATCAATAAGGGCTGACAAAGACAGTCTTGCTTCCTTCCCTGCTTCCGTGAAATGACGTATTTCCGTCACACCACCTCCAACTGCACGTTTGTCCCATTAGGGTCGCAACTGAGCAGGCAAAGGGCAGACTCGCACGGGGCAGTGCCAGCACTGACCAGAGTCACATGTGGAACTTCAGAAAAGGACCCCATCGCTAAAACTGCCACCTTCCCGCAACAATGGAGAATGCCGAAAACCGTGAAGACAACTTCGCAGCGAATGCGGTAACCGCAGAATGGAGCGGGCAGAACGGAACCTTCCGTACTGTCTCACGAACGGCTCGGAGACCTGTGCACAGGTCAGACCTGTGCCAGTCACTGCGGCACCGCTGGCGGGGGCAGACAGTGCGGGGCGGGCAGGCGGAAGGCAGCACGCGCCGGCAGGTAATTAAGGGCAGGGCAGTGAGTACCTTTCTAAAAGAGAGAGATTTAGCTGGACTAAAGATCTGCTCTGTGAGCTCGAGCCCTTCGATTGTCTCCGTGCAGTCGGACAGGGGTGCGTCCTGCAACAGGAAACTGAGTGAGCAGAGCCCCGGGCCCAGCCTGAAGTACCGACCGAGCCCACAGGATGGCGCCGCCAAGAGCATGCAGCAGAGACGGCCCTCACAGGGAAGGCGCGCGGAGTGGGGGGGGGCACACGACCCCGGAGTCGGGAGCACAGCTGGCCACTCAGAAGGGGCAGTGACCACCACCTACCCTGCAGTCACGTGTAAGGTTTCAGGGGCAGCTGCTTACACGGTTACCCTCGACGGGCCCCGCGGTGCTGTCTCTTTATAGCAATGTGGGTCGCCGCGGACCACACCCACGGGCACCCTCTGCGGCCACCTTCCCCAAGCAGCACTGGGCTGCAGACAGCAGCGTGCACAAGAGCAAGTCCGCCAAACCCCTCGCCTGGCACTTTACACGGGGCCCGCACTCCAGCCGGGCCCGTCGGCCCCCCGCGGCTGTACGGCCCGGCGCAGGCATGCACCGCACGGGGCGGGCCGGAGGAGACTCGCCCCAGGCATGCTCGTGCTTGGCCTGTCACTCAGGGAAACACGGCTGAGACTGCTTATCATGAAGGTTTCCAACGAAGACTGTTGCTTAGAGCACTTACCTCACAGTCACGCTCTCCCACCTTAAGAGTAACAAGAATTTGTGAGCGCTCACCTGGACGAGGCTCCTGTCCATCATTACACCAGACAAAACCTGGGACTGGGGGCCGGCCGTCTTAATGTCCTGTAAGTTCTGCTCTCGGATCTGAGGGTGGCAAGAGGGAGAAACACACATCAACAGCACAGAGACGCCTCGCCAGGCCTGGGACTCACACCCACAGCCACGTGCCAGCTGCACGTCCGGTGTGCCCTGCCCACACTGGTCCTGCGAGACCACCCTGCCTGCTATGTGGTGCTGATCCCACCAGCTCAGGAGCCATGGGTCAGAGGGCAGGGAGGGCCCATCCCTACATTCGGCACCCTGGATGCTTGGGGCAAGAAGCACTCCCTCCCTTGAGGGGACACTTCCTATGCGTCCACCATACTGAGACACTGAACAGGGCAGGTCCGTGTCCCGACACACTACACGTGCACAGCTCCCCGCTGAACCCGGAGGCAGGCGCAGGCTGTGTGAGCGCCAGGTCAAGAACCAGGGCCCCGGCTGCCTGGGCTCTCACGGCACACTGCTGGCACAACAGCAGGAGCAGTGCACAAGTGACCGCAGCTGCAGCTGTGGCGGCAGGAGTCCTCGGCCAGAGCACACACAGCCCGCCCCCGCGGCAGCGGGCATCCCGTCCTCCCGCCGCGGCCTCTGCCCGCCCACCCCGGAGTACGCACCTTGTTCCTCATCTCCTGGACCTCTTTCGGGTTTGTGTTCAACGGAACAAACAGGTTAGGGACGGCAGAGGTGGAAGTTCTATGTCCATCCTCTTTAGTCCACTGCAATGTCAAGAACAGTTGGAACGTCAGAACCGGCACGGCGGGAAGCGACACCACAGCATCCAACCTGTCCAGCTCCTCTCACACCTGGTCATGCACTGAACGCATCCGAGAGTGAACCAATGCCCACGCCCCTGCGCCCTGCAGCCCTCGGACGGGGCCGGGCGTGCCCAGACCGACCCCAGGAGCGGTGGAGGCCAGGGTCGTGACTGAGCGGCCTGGGCCACTGAGAAAGCCCAGCTGAAATCTGGGGTCTGACACAGGCTGACGACAGCTGTGCCTGTGACTCCCGTGGGCTCGCCAGTGGGACCCTTGAGAGCACATTGGTTCACCACTCTGAGCATCGTCGACACCAAAGCCAGCTGGAAGCATGAGATGACAGGGTCGTGGGAAGCGCTGTGACGTGCCCCCCACAGGGAGGGACGACTCGGCACTGGGAGGCGAGAGTGGGCATCACCAAAGTTCTGCATTACAATAAACCACACATCGGGATGCACTGTTGCATAGCTGTTTCAGCCCAAGAGACTTGCTGAATGAATGCTTATGCACCCGGTGGAAGATTTGGTGATGTCAAATATTTTATATAACTTTGTATTTTGTTACAAAAATATCCCGAAAGAACTTGAAGCGCTATGATCCTCACCAGAAGGCTGTTTTAGGTGTCAGTGCACATGGCCAGCACCCTGCACCTTTCAACTCTTGTGTCTCGAATCGAACGTGACCTTTTCGTTCACGCTGTAATTCTGAGGCACGAGCAGGCACTGAGCATTAAAACAGGCCCCCCTTAGAGAGCAAATGTTATGCTTCTCAGTGTTTCCAAGAGGCACCAAGGAGCCATACACCGTGAGACTTGAAAGAAAGCAGCGGGAGCGGCGGGGCTCAGCCACTGTGAGGGAGTGAGATGGGCGTGGAGCCGAGAGGTACTCACTGACGTCATCTTCCGATTACACAACTCCAGCTTTTCATTAAAGACAATTTTCAGTCAAAACATGAAAACAGCAACCTTGGGAGCTTGACGCGTTTGCAAACTTGAAACAGTGACTGTAAGTGAACATACCGACCTGGGAGCGTGCACGGGCGTGTCCCTCCAGAACCGGACACACGTTCCAGGGCTGACCACGGTCGCCCTCCACGTCGGCACTGACTACAACACCCCGATGCATCCACCCCTTCTCACGCGAACAGTAAACGCAGCTCAAAGCCGCGACTACACAGACTTCGGAACAATTCAGCCCGGCACGCAGCCCCGTGTACTGACACCAGCAGCACAAAGTTGCTTAGGCCCGCGCCCTTTCACAAGTGAGATCAGTCAAAACGAAACAAACAAGTGCACAAGGAAAAAGAGTAGGGGGGAGAGGGGGAGACAGGGGCGATGGGGAGGGCAGAAGGGCGGGAGGCAGGGAGGACGAGGGATGGGCTTGAACCTGGAGCCCCTGCCCGCACAGGTAGCACAGAGCTCCTCCCCAGCTGGGCACCAGGAAGACACCAGGACCGCCTGGGAGCACAGGACTCCCTCCCCAGCACATCCGTGGGGCGAGACGCGGGACAGGAGGCCCCGAGTGCTGACAGGCACCCACTGTGTCGGGACAGCCGGGCTCCTCTCATCTGCACTACAGAGCTAGCCACGCAGAGGGGGTCTGTCCCGCCTCCGTGTCCACGGGGCCCCACTGCAGGAGCAGGGCGCTGCCACAGGCCAGGGGAGGGGCCCCGCAGACCCTCTTCACGGAGGCGGCTGAGTGTCGGGCCCCTAGAGCGGCTCGGGGTCGGGTGGCCGCGGGCGTGAGGCACGCCGGCAGCAGCCGCCTGCCGTGGCGCTTGTGCTGCACTTGGGCCATGCCGCACCCAGCAGGAGCCGAAGACTCTCCGCGATGGCCATCTACTCACATGCACAGTCCATGCAGGAGGCAGCTGCTGAGGGCGTTCGGAGGCTTTGGGACAGAAGCAGGGAAGGCTGACGAGAGAGGCCCGGCCAGCTGAGAACCCGCCAGGGGCCCTGAGGGGAAACTGCTTAAGAAAGCACTAGAGACGCTAAAGAGCAGAGTTGGTGACATCCGGACACCACTGGTGCTGACAGCGCGGAGCAGGCAGCCTCCGACTGAGCTGCCTTGCGGTGCTTGAAGCGTTAAGGTTCCGCAGAGACAAGATGAGTTAAAGGCAGCTGCTACGGTGAGGCTGATACACGTGTTAGTTGGTACTTTTGCCACTATGAACAAAGGTGCAGTTACTGGAGAAGAACAATGTATCTTAAGCAGTTTCAAGCAGACAGTATCACTTGCATTAGGACTGATGCATTAAGTGGATGTGGGTTCCAGCTGAGGAAGGTTAATGGGAAGGTTTGCCTTAAAGGGGGTCAGCAGGGCTGGTTCCCAAAGCCTCCGAAGCCCCAGCTGCCCAACTTGCTCTACATCATCTAACTATGAACAGTAAGGTAGGCACAGACCAAGCAGTTGGTAATACAGCTTGGCACGCAGACACCGGACGAGAGAGACTGCAGCAAAGGTTTCACGTGATCGTGTGTAATGTTCGTCCACACCTTAGTCTTCGACTTGGGGCTGCTTCCGTTCTGCCCTTCCTCAGAGGCATCGTCCCCCCGGCCAGAGTTCAGCCACCTTGTCTTCTCTCGTTGCTGCTTCTGAAAACTGTGTCTGAGAGGCGAGCAAGTGCCCGAGTCGCCGTCACTAGCAAAGGAGTGACCTGTGACAGTAGCAGGAAGCTCCACATCGCTGTATTTCTTAGACTTCTCTCTCAGAGCCGGGTATCGGTAAGGGTAGCCAGTTCTGTAACCCTAGGGCCGAAGACAGAAGACGGTCAACACCCCACCTCCGAAACGGAGGCTCGCTGTGGAAGCCGTGCGGGAACACCGACGGAGGCTGAGCACCGGCACACGGCACCGCTCAGCAACCCCACCCCCAGGCACGTGCCCGCGGGAAAGCGCGTGTCCAGGACGCAGGCACTGCGGCCGGCGGCAGCCCTCTCCCCTCGGAGCCCCAAACGGGGACCGACCCGGAAGCTGACCCCCGGCAGCACAGACACGCCCACCCGTCCCTCTCACCCAGTGTTCAGCACTCAGTGGCGCGGCAGACAGCCTTTAAGGGGGGCCTGTGGTCCCCACCTCCTACCCAGGACTCAAGTAATCCCCATGACTTCAGGATAAACCACCTGGGACTCCACAAAATTTTTACCTCCACAGGGTGTGGATTTCTTCCTTATTCGTCCCTTTAAATGCTGTCAAGCCAAAATTAGAGGCGCCATGCAGACCTCAGACCTACTTTATAGCTTATAGTTCAAATATGGGTTCATTCCTTCCTTAAGAAATTGGACTTACATCGTGATTTTGTGGGACACAATTCAGCATTTCTTCTGTGTCCACGGAAATGAACCCCCTCTCACAGTGGGAGGTTCTTCAGCTATTTTCTGTCCTTCTCGGTCACAAGCAAACGTGTGACCAGAACGCTGAGTTGGGGACTGTGGTCAGCGGTCGCTGTCCAGGTTCCCCTATAAACCACACGGCCTCCTAACATTAAAGTGGCAACGTATTCTGGGAAGGACACTGACGGAAGGAGCCTGGCCGTGATGAACGTTTCAAAGGTCAGTCTCTCATCCTCCGTGCCCCCCGCATCAGATCAGAGTCCCCGCCCAGTCCTGATGCCTTCCCCATTCGCCAGAGCACACTGAGTGCGCAAGCCGGGCGGCGGCCGGCCTTGACTTCTGTCCTCTGTCCTGCCCCCACCTGACTTCAGGTGCAAGCCGGTGAAACTCCACAGTATTTGCCGAGAGGAGAGAAGGGCTGTAAAGACTGGGCCATGCCAGCGCCGGTCACGGTGCCGGGCCCCAGGGTGTCTGACACCTGGGCGACCGCCGCCCCTCTCTCAACCCTTCCCCAGGTGTGTCCTTCCTGAGGCTGCCCTGCCCTGTCTGCTGCCTGCCTCCAGCTGCTCCTTCCGTCTTCTTGGTGAGCTCTGCTGCTCTCCCTGCTCCCTGGCCCGCCCCGTCTCTGCCCCCAGCTCTGCCCATGCTCCGTCAGGGCACAGACCGCAGGGGCTAGGTTGCACCTGCCATTTGTCCATCTCCTTGACCAGGGCAAGAGCTGTGTCCTGTTCGTGGCTCTGGGCTCACAGGCGGACGGTCAGCCAATGTAAGCCGTCTCTACTAAACAAATGAATTCGAGTTATAGAAGGTTCTGCTCAGGGCTCCTTCACTGACCGAATCTACACCTAGCCCCTGAGGACACCCTGAGTCAGACCCACGAACTCTTTCTGTATCAAAATCTAAGGAAAGTCAAACCTCCTGCAACTGCCGTCCCATCTGGGACCTGTTCTGAAGGTCAGACCTGTCTTCCGTGGGGCGAGGGGTGTCCCACTGGGCCTGGGGCTGCCCTCCGGGGCGCCCAGACCAGGCACAGTGCACAAGGACGCCAGCCCTTCCCGGGGCTCCCTTGTCCCACGCTGCCATGACAGGTCCTTGTGTCCAGGAGGAAGGACTCTCCCGAAGCCCTCTCGGGGTGACAAGGCAGCACGAAAGGGCCCCAGTACAGAGCCACCCGTCTCTCAGTGTGGTGGCTCCGACCCTTCAGGCCCCGCCCTGAGTAACTGAGGACCCCGGCAGGCTCAGAGACGGACCTGAAAGGCATATTCCGGTCCCTCCGAACCCCCAGCTCGTCGTCAGTGCTGCCTCTACCACGTGCCCTCCTTCCCCAGCCCCGTCTGTCACGTGTCTACCTCTCCTTTGAGGTCTTTTCCAAGTGCCATCTTCTCCCCCGTTTTTTCCCTGGCCTGCGCAGAAGGATGAAGGGAGGCCCTCGCTGAAACCCCAACACAGGCCACGCCCTGCCGCAGGCACACGCGCCCGAGGGTGCCCGAGCTCCACCACCACAGCGTCTGCGCCGGGCTGGCCCCGGGTCCCTGCCGTCGGGACAAGGGTCTCCCACACGGCGAGTGGGCAGCAAATGCCTGTGGAACACAGTAACCAGCCCCCAAACAGCTACAACTCCCTGTTAACAAAACACCGAGAACCACCGCTGACTGCTTCACAAAGTCCCCCCAGAGTGTTCAGTGCGGGCGACGGGTGCTGGCCCGCTCTCGGCCCCAGGCGCTGGGCCCTGGCAGCCTGTGGCAGCGCAGCCAGTGCCTGTGCTTCGGTCCCCATGAAGTCCACACAAAGTGGCCTTAAAAACAAAGACCAGACGTCCCCCCGCTGTACTTCAGCGCAGTGCAGAAGTTAGCCGCCCTGGTGACGCACAGGGACGCCCCAGGTGCAAATGCTCAGACACTGCAGGAAGGCAGCACCCCCGGAACACGTTGTCACCTCAGAGGTGACAGCTGCCAGCTCTAACATCACTGACACCTGCGCGTTTGCACGACACCTCTGTCATCGAGTGGCAACGACGTTCTTACCAGGTTATCGAGCATCCGCATGAGGGCTTCGAACTCCTGCTCACCGACCAGCCACTTAGGAGGGGCCCCGGTGCTCTCCCCTGCCGGGGACTCCGGGGAGCGGGACTTGGCTTTGTACTTCCCAGGGTCCAGGAGGACGAGGTTGTCTGGCCCTCCTGCACTGGCCAGGGTTCGAACCTTTTCAAAACAAGCAAGCGTTACCATTTGAGCTCCTGACTGAGGGCATGGGAAGAACAACTATGAGAAGTCATGCGAACAGAAATACAGATTTCAAAGGCAACCAAATCACCGAGTCTGGGAAGGAGAAAAGCAGGGTGCACAGTGACGGGCTAATGACAAAGTTGTTTTCAGAAGTTCTTCTTTAGCCTGACGAAAGCATGAGGTGCGCCTACTTGATGGAGAAACGGAAAGTAAAGCCCCTCTGGAGCACACGAGGCAGAATGGGGAAGGCACCGCCACACAGACACAGGCTGGGGTGACGGTGGGGGGAGCACACGCGGGGCTGCGCACATCTGGTGTCCAAGTGGCACCTGCAGCCCCGAGGCTTTGCAAAAGGACTGCCCTGAAGGTCAGGTGAAGTACCAGTGACAACACATGCAAAGCTCCTGACACTGGGCCAGCCCACACTAGGGCTCCATAGACGGTAGTGACTCGTGCACCTGAGTAACAAGTTACCATTTGCCAACCCAAATCAGTGAAATGGCACTCGTCCCGGTCACTTTCCAAATCCCGGAGCTCGGACTTGGCCAGGAAACTGCCCAGACTCAGCTCCACAAAACCAGTACCGGGCGTCTGCGGGCGCCCTGCCCACACGGAGAGCGACGGCGCGGGGGACGGCACACCCACCTGGATCTCGCACGCGACCACGAGGCTGTGGATGTAGAAGAAGGCCTCCTCGACGCTCTCTCCGACCGACACCAGCCCGTGGTTCCGGAGAATGAGCACCTGAGAGGGGAGCGGGGGGGAAGCTCCAGGAAGGCAGCTGGAGAAGCTCAGGGACACCTCCCGTCCCCTCCTCCCTCCGCCACCCAGATCCCACACCAGATGCCTGCTGACCTTGCTCTTAGGCCCCAAGTTTTTCTGAATTAGAACCTTTTCCTCTTCATCCACCAGAATCCCATGATAGTCATGATAACCCACTTCTCCAAGGGACAGGGCCTCTGGGGAGATGGGCAGGAGGCCGCATTTCATCGCAGAGACCTGCAGAACAAGAGGTCACACCAAGTGAGGGCGGAGCGGGAGGCAGCGCTGCCCTCAGAGAAATGAGAGAGGGGACAGAGTTCATTCTGTTCTCTTCCCAGAGACGAGAGAACCCACGAGCGTCAGAGAAACGTCACTTCTGCGGCTTGCTACCAACGCGCAGTCCGGAGTGCGAGCTTTCACTGAGCGGGTGGCCCCGAGAGAAAGCCCGCCTCTGTCTGGGTGTCTCCCGCCCTAAGGACAAGCGCTCTGTGAGCTCGGACTGAGGGGCGGCGCGAGCCCCAGGGTAACACGGGAGAGGCCGTCTGAATGCGCCACAGCCTGCAAAGGGGGGTGTGAGGGGCGTGTACCTTTTATCTTAGGTTGTAGGTGGGACCAAAACAGCTGAAAATCAGACAGAAACGAATTTGTAAAAGATGAGGATAATTATACTGTATAATTTCTCCAGATTTATTTAAGTGAAAAAATTCTAACTCCATACAGCCCTTAGGCTTCCTCAAATTTCCCAAACTGACTTTATAGAATGCTAATTGTGAAGGCCCTCTATCTAGATTAACAGGCTCTTTGGAGCCTGTTAATAATATCTTAGGGGTAACAATTCCATACAGAACACTTAATCTAAAAAGACAACACCACAAACATGGCAATATCATGTGGAACTCCTTTCACAGTATGAGCTTTAAGAAATTCCCTTACCTGTAAGAAGAACTTTCTTTACAAAGTAAGGTTTTGATAATTTTTAAAACAAATTGCTTGGCAGCTGCTTGTAACCACACTGTCAAAGGCACCTTTAAAAGTACTTTAAAATGCATGGATTTTAGGAAGAAATTATACCCTTCAGAAAATGACATAGTAAACTGATGCTGACGCCAAGAACCACAACCTCAAAGTAAAATAAACCAGCTCTATCGCTCATCCAAACAAATCAACATGCGTGACATTAAAACATCAAGACAGATTAAACTTCCGCATTACTGAATCAACGAAGTCCTCTATTGCACAAATAAGAGCAGGAAGTCACTAATGTATAAAACTGGTAATAAAAAGCCAATTCCAGACAGTTGTAGAGTGTTCTGCTTTCATGTGATTGCACCAGCCACGGAACGTGCATTCCCCACGGAGAGGTCTGGGCTCAGGAGGGCGGGGCCAGGCTGGTGGTGGGCGGGGCCCTCGGGCAGGGCGGCCGACTCTCCCCACAGCCCGCGTGACTATGCCCTCCTGGCCCCCCAGCAGCAGCCTGCCCGCGCTCTGCCACCTGTCCTGCACAGCCATTAGCGCGCTGCAGGCCCCTGAGTCGCACCAACCATGCCCCGCACTCACGGGACCCGCACCCCCACCCCTCCTCTCCCACCTCTCCAACGAGGGCTCTCCAGTTTACTGCCGCTGTCCCGCTCTTCCCAACAGCGTCAGACGCTCTGAAACCTGACCTCCACCGCCAACACGCTATGATCGTCTAATCTTTGAGTGCCACGGGCATTGTGAGAATCACGCTGTTTAATACAGAGGCCCCTTCAAAGGAAAGTCTTTCAAAGAAAGTCAAACTTGGTGATACAGAATTTTTTTAATCCCACGAAGTTAGCTTATGGACTCATCGCTAAAGAGGCACTCTGGGGAAGCACTCGGGGCCTCTCACGGAACGGCTCTCCAGCTTGCAGTGCGACACTCACCGCGGCCCCTGCCGGTGTGTGAATGTGGACCACACACCTCACGTCCGGGCGCGCGGCATAAATTGCAGAGTGTAACGTGAAGCCGGCTTGATTCACTCCGAGATTAGTGCTTCCACGGTCTACGATGTCTCCTTGTAGATTTATTTTCACCTGAAAATAAGAAAACAAAAGTTTTCAGTGTCAAGAGGACTTCAAATTACCTTAAGTAGAAATTACTTAAACCAACGTTTAAAGCATTTATAACTAATTGCAAAGGTTTTTCTTTGAGTTAATCACACAAAACACAGCTTCTGCTCGTCCTTGGGAGTTAAGCCTCTAACAGGATTAGAAGGGGTTAAGTTCAGCGGCTTGACCTACACACTCATGACGCCCGCAAGGGAAGTGACATTCTTACCAGACTGGACGCGGTCACTTCGCTGAAGAGCAGCCCGAAGGGCACGATGAGGAAGTGTTCCTGCTCCGAGCTCACTCTGGCCTGTGGGGACAGCACCGAGTTAGTGTGACAGTCCGATCCAACTACCTGCCTCTCCTTCAGGCCACAGACTCCCGGATCTGGTGCACGTGTCCACAGCACAGGGCATTTACCGCGGTCACTTATCAGGCACAAGGCGTACACCTTGGTCACATTCACGACAATGAACTGTATAAAGAAAAGCCTGGTGGCATGTGCAAACAGGTCACTCTTCGGTTACATAATGAAGACCAGAACTCACATTTTAAACGTCAAGCCAGATCGTGTTTAGCACGCAAGCCTGCAGGACAACGGACAAGCACAGCACCACAAATGAGAGCGCGCTCCCGCGCTGCCCGCAGCCCCGCAGCCCCTGCGGCAGCCCCTGGCCTGCCCGCCCCCCCACGGCGCTCTCCCTCCCTCAGCCCTCCCGACAGACCCGGCAGAGCTGAGCTCACGGATGCATACATGCCGGCAACAGGGCAGGAAGAAAGAAGAGTCCTGCCCTCAAAGAAATTCCGTCTAGGTCTCAGAAGGGTTTGGGGACAGACTTCCCAAAGTCATTTGGTTGGAATACATTGACTTTTGGACTAAGAATTCTGACCAGGGCCAGCTGGGAGGAGTTTTCTGCGAGTTGAAAAGGCCTTGGGGCACTCAGTGCAACTCTCCAACCAGCCCAGCGTGTCTTCTGTGGTGGAGCAGGCAGACAGACAGACAGACACACACACATACACACACAGACACACACACACACACACACACACAGAGTCTGTCTGGGCAGCTGCAGTGACAGGGACGCGCACCACGCTCGGCAGCCAGCGAACACTCCGATGAGCCGGCTGCACATCCTGGGGCAGCAGTGACTGAGCGCCAGCTGCAGAGACCTCTCCCACACTGAGCACCACCTGTCTCCCCAGGCTCTGGCCCGCAGCACAGCATAAGCTCCGCCCACCACTCAGCTCTCAGACCGCAGAGGCCAGCCCACCCCGCCGCGTCTTCAGGCTGAACCTGCTCCAGTGCTTCTGTAGAGGTTCCTGGGGACCCACAGTCACAGAAGACGGAGTTCAAATCCTGGCTCTGCTGCTTTGGGCGCCCTGGGCCCCTGACCCACCGGTGGGGTGGCGGGCTTGCACCCAGGAGGAAGGGCTCAGAAAACGACACGGCCTCGCACTGACAGCCATGGGTGGCGCGGAAGCACAACAGTAAACCACCGCCGTCCGGGTGCCTGTGCCCCTCCGCTCTCCCCAGCTCTCGGCTCTCTTCCACTTGCCTCCAAATGCACACGGGCCCCACCTTTCCCCAGAATACCCGCCCATGACGGCTGCGTTAGCCAGGCTTTTCATGGCTGATTAGCTCTTTTATTTAGAAAATCAGACTGATCTTTCTAATTATCTAAAAGAAAACTACACAACTGCCCCAATCTCCAAGCTCGGTCAAAATAAAACATAAAACAGGCAATTATTATGTGTACTCGTTGAAATGATAAAAATAAGGTTGAAAATAAGAAAAATTAAATGCCAGGTATTTTTGCTTCTTTTAAGTTTCTACTCCAAACACCCACGTGGAGCATTACAGGACAGGTGCGCTATCTAAGTACAAGCAATCACGCACCCATGGACCCCTAGACCAGCTTCAGAAACAGGAGGCCTAGTGTCTCCAAAGTCCCCCCCCAGCCCAGAATCAGCCGCCCTCCCGACCTGGGCTAAGCGTTTTCTTTCTCTCCTTTACAGTTTTACTTTTTACCTATTCATCCCTAAGCAATAGCTTAATTTTTATGTTTATGAACTTCATATGATTGGAATCACACTGTCTGTACTTTGAAGTGACTGTTTTCAACATTTTATTTTATTTAAATATAGTTGGTATACAGTATTATGTTTCAGGTGTACAAAGGAGTGACGGGATCCTTACACCTTGCGATGTGATCACCCCACTATTTCTAGTAAGCATCTCCCAGTATTACTGACTGTACCCCCTTCGCCTTTTCATCCATCCTCCCACCCTCCCCTCAGGCAACCATCCCTTTGATCTGTTTCTACGAGTCTGTTTTTGTTTGGTTTGGTTTGCTGATTTGGTTTTTTTAGATTCCACATGAAACTGAAACCACACAGTATTTGTCTTTCCCTGATGCCTTATTTCAATTAGCATAATGCCCTCTAGAGCCATCCATGCTGTCCCAAACGGCAAGACGTCCTTCTTTCCACAGCCGGGCACACTCCGCGTGCACACGCACTGCTTCTCGTCTGTCGATGGACACCAGTAGGTTGCTTCCATGTCTTAGTTACTACAAATGGCACTACAGTGAACATGGGCGTGCATGCATCTTTTCAAATTAATGTTTCTGTTTTCTTTGGATAAATACCCAGAAGTGGAATTGCTGAGTCGTGTGGTATTTTGATTTTTAGTTTTCTGAGGAAGCCCCATGCTGTTTTCCCCAGTGGCTGCGCCAGTCTGCATTCCCATCCCCAGGGTCCCCTTTCTCCACGCCCTCGGGAGCACTGGTCGCTTGCTGATCTGCTGACACCTGCCACTCTGACGGGGGTGCGCTGACGGCTCACTGGGGTTGGGTTTGCATTTCTCTGATGATGCGTGGCGTCGCGCACCTTCTCTGTCTGCGGAGGACCGGCATGTCCTCTTTGAAGAGATGTGTTTCCGTGCCCCCTGCGCATTCTGGATCAGACGGCTTGCCGTGGAGTTGGCCACCGGATCTGTGAGGCTCCTCCAGGGGCAACGGGCAGGGCTGCCACTCCTGGTTCTCACGGCTGCACGGCACCCACTGGACAGACGTGCAGGTTATGTGGCCGTCCTGCTGTCAGTGGACACGGTCTCCATTCTGCTATTAAAAACAATGCTGGGAGGGAGGGGATGGTGGCCAGGTAGATGCACGTCCAGTCCACTTGCTCTTGCCCCCAACTTGGATACTTGGCTGATCTTCCAAAAAACCAAATGGAACATTCAACAGCATCTTAGCTGACATGAAGATTGGAAGCCAAGGAGTACAGAAGGCACTTCATAACATGTGCGTGAAGCTCTTACAGCCCGCAGCCACTGAGATCCTAGTCAGAGATCGCAGCTCTGCGGCTCCCTCCCCTCCCAGGGCAGGGAACCCCCAGACCCAGGCCGGAGTGACTTGAATACACAGAGCTGGGGAGATCCAGCTTGCACACACACAGTGAGCAGCACACCCGTAGCTGCAGTGGCAAACGCCAACCGGCAGAGTGCCAGAGAGGGATTCTACCTGCACGTCGGTCAGGTGGCAGGGGCAAGCTGAGGCCAGCCGTGACTGTGAGCGGCTCCGGTCTTTTTGGAGAGGTGGTGCGCGAGGGAAGCTGGACAGTGACTCGGTGCTGCCGTGGGAGTGCCCGCAGGGACTTCTTAAAGGGGGAGCTGAGGCGTGCTGGGCAGGGACCCCGTGTGCAGCGCCCTGCCAGCAAGGGGAGAGGACTGAGGGCGCGGTTTGCTCCCGCTGAGCGCAGCGGGGCGGGGATCAGAAAGGCGCACGGTGAGGGGGTTTCTCGGCCCCCGCCCAGCGCAGATGGCAGGGCAGAGGCCGCTCAGCATGGAGAGCTGTAGACTCTGTCTGCTGCAGTGGCAGTGGGCTGGGAACTGGAGCGGCGGGAGTTGAGCACCGCAGATTATTTACAGCCAGACAGCACTGACTCCCCTGGCGGAGATCAAACCTCTGGGAACGGAAGGAGGCACCCGCCCCCACCTCCCTTCAAGATCTCAAGTGCCACCAACCTCGAAGATCCGCAAGAGGCAGGCAGGCCCCAGAGCCCGGGCAGGACGCACATCCACAGGAGAAACACAGAAAGAGAAACCCCTACAAGCCCACTCAGAACCTCTCTCAGGGAGACAGAATACACTGGTTCCCAAGGCCCTATTCCGCTGAGGCCATCCACAGGGATGGAGCACGGGGATCAGAAACTGGTGCAGCAGGGGGAATCAGGGACCCAAAGCTGCCATCAGCACGAAGCAGGAAAGAGCTGACCCTCTTACACAGATTGGCCCCGCCTTGAAATGAACAGTGGTTCACGAGAAACTACACGTTACTGGAAATAAGCCGGGACGGACCGAGACTGGCGTGCAGGGGGAGGGGGAACACACCCACAGTTTTACCAGAAGACTGAACAGTGCCTCCCAGGGGAGACGCAGGTGCCCCACCCTCCCGATCACAAGGAACTCCTACCTTTTGCAGCAACATGGATAGAACTGAAAAACATTATGCTAAGTGAAATAAGCCGGGCTATAACAGACAAATACCCTATGATCTTACCTATCAGAGGAAACTAATGAATAAAATAAACTAACGAACAAAACAGAACCATAGGCATGGAAACCTGGAACAGACTGACAGTGACCAGAGAGCAGGAGGAAGGCGGATAATGGTGGAAAGAAGGGGAAGGGGCTAGACAAAACACCTGCACGAATAACCCACGGACATGGACAACAGTGTGGGAACTGGGTGTGGGAGGCGGGTTGTGGTGTGGGCAGAGGAGGGCAAAGGGGGAAATTTGGACAACTGTAATAGAGTAACAAAAAGTGCCTTAAAAATAGTAATACATTTTATTAACCAATAGGAATAAACGAACAAACAATGCTAGGAACGTCCTTACCCCTATCTCCTAGTGTATACGTTACATGCACACATCTCTCCGGAGAAAAAAGTGGGGGTGACACCAAAGTATTTTCCAAAGGGCCTAATTAAAGGCACAACACTACCAGTAAGATTTTGGTAGTTCTGTGCCTCTGCAACCGTCTTTTTCAAAAACTAAAATCTGGTGTCTATAAAATGGCACTCCACTGTGGTTTTAATTATAAATTCCTGGTTACTAATTAAACAACTTTTCATATTTTTATGAGCCACTCTGATTTCTCCTTCTGTGAAATTCCTTTCTTGTCTTTTGTTCCATATTATACTGGGCTGTCTTTTTCTTACTGATAGTTCTTTATCTGTTCTAGATATTTTTTGCTGGCTGTGAAGTAAAATTGTTCAAGTTTTAGCTTTTATTTTTCCATTCTTTGTGGTATCTTTGAATGATGAAAAATTTATTCATTTTATTTTATTTTTTTTTATTTTTTAAATATATTTTATTGGTTATGCTATTACAGTTGTCCTATTATCCCCCTTCATTCCCCTCCACCCTGAATACCCTCTCCCACCCACATCACCCCGCTTTACTTCAGTCCATGTGT
>CM052538.1:1035410-1109743 GCA_028533065.1 Trachops cirrhosus | reverse complement strand
CAATTATGCTTCTTAACCCTGTACATTCCCCCTCATTCTCCCCCCTCTCCCTCCCCACTGATAACTTCCATATGTTACCACAGATTACCATTTCTGTGATTCTGTTCCTGTTCTAGTTGTTTGCTTAGTTTGTTTTTGTTTTTTAGGTTCAGTTGTTAATAGCTGTGAGTTTGTTGTCATTTTACTGTTCATATTTTTATCTTCTTTTTCTTGGATAAGTCCCTTTAACATTTCATATAATAAGGGCTTAGTGATGATGAACTCCTTTAACTTGACCTTATCTGGGAAGCACTTTATCTGCCCTTCCATTCTAAATGACAGCTTTGCTGCACAGAGCAATCTTGGATTAATTCCTTGCCTTTCATGACTTCATATACTTCTTTCCAGCCCCTTCTTGCCTGCAAGGTTGCTTTTGAGAAATCAGCTGATAGTCTCATGGGAACTCCTTTGTAGACAACTCTTTCCTTTTCTCTTGCTGCTTTTAAGATTCTGTCCTTTTCTTTAATCTTGGGTGATATAATTTTGATGTGCCTTGGTGTGGTGTGGGTCGAACTTGTTTGGGACTCTGAGCTTCCTGGACTTCCTGGAAGTCTATTTCTTTACCAGATTAGGGAAGTTCTCCTTCATTATTTTTTCAAGTATGTTTTCAGTTTCTTGCTCTCCCTCTTCTCCTTCTGGCACCCCTATGATTCGGATGTTGGAACGTTTCAAGTTGTCCCGGAGGTTCCTGAGCCTCTCCTCATTTTTTGAATTCTTGTTTCTTCACTTTGTTCTGGTTGAATGTTCCTTCTGGTCTTAATCGTTGATTTGAGTTCCAGTTTCCTTCCTGTCACTGTTGGTTGCCTGTACATTTTCCTTTATTTCACTTTGTATAGCCTACACTTTTTCCTCTATTTTGCAACCATACTCAACCAATTCTGTGAACATCTTGACTACCAGTGTTTTGCACTGTGCATCGGATAGGTTGGCTATCTCTTTACTGCTTAGTTGTATTTTATCTGGAGCTTTGATCTGTTCTTTCATTTGGGCCATTTTTTTTCGTTTTGTTTTTGTCTCGGCCGGCCTGTTACGGTGTAAGAGGCAGAGCCTTAGGTGTTTGCCAGGGCAGGGCCACCCACGTCACTGCGTTGTGGCACTGTACACAGTGGAGGGGTCCAAGAGGGAACAATACCGCTTGCTCAGCGCTCAGCCAGCTGTCAGTCCCTCCCCCACTACCCACAAACAAACTGGGCCCTTCCGGTGCTGATTCCTGGGTGGGTGGGTTTGTGCACATTCCAGGGCCCTGTGGGTCTCTCCAGTGAACTCTTCTGAGAGGCCGTGAGTTTCTCCTGCTCCCTCGACCCCCACAGGTTTCTTCAGTAGGAGGTTTTAAGGGTTTATTTCCCCGCACTAGAACCACGGGTTGCAGGTCTGTCTCACTCCCCAGTCACCGTTCCCAGTTTATCCGCACATGAATGTGGGACCAGTCGCTGCCTTGCTGTGAGTCCTGTCCACCCGGCTGCCCATCTCCACCCCTCCTGTCGGTCTAGGTGAATGTTTCTTTAACTCCTTGGTTGTCAGACTTCCACACAGTTTCATTTTCTGGCAGTTCTGGTTGTTCTCTGTTTTTTAAATTTGTTGTCCTTTTGGTTGTACGACATGGCAATGTATATCTAACCTACACCTCCATCTTGGCTGGAAGTGCTCTTCCACATAAATTTTGGAAGCACATTATCAAGTTCCACATTAAAAAAATACCACACAATCATTTATATTCACTTCTTTTTTCTTTGTCTATATACATACGTAATTCATACAGCTATAAACTATACATTATATTTTGTTTAGTAACAATCGTATTTTGCATGGTCTTTACTGTACTGTAACATTCCTTCAAACTGATGTTGGAGGGCCGAGCCATTTCCCACGTACTGCTGGGAAAATAATGAAAAACTCGTCGTTATGACAGATGAGGCTGTAACAAACACATTTGTACATCATGTTTTCTTCTTTCACTTATCTCTTTAACACTATTTCTAGTAGTGAGCCTAACAGATCTACATACTTTAGTGGAAAAAGTGTTCAATATACAACTTT
This sequence comes from Trachops cirrhosus, assembly GCA_028533065.1. Taxonomy (NCBI): domain Eukaryota; kingdom Metazoa; phylum Chordata; class Mammalia; order Chiroptera; family Phyllostomidae; genus Trachops; species Trachops cirrhosus. The sequence continues at coordinate 1,107,667 of CM052538.1, read as the reverse complement.
CTGAGTCTGAAGCAAAGAGCAAGTGCGAACCACAGATGTGACGTGAAAAACGAGGAGGACACGTTGGTCCGTTTTCTAGTCTCCAATGGACACTGGCTTTCCCGCATGTCTTCCCACACAACAAATGACCCTTCTCTGTGTACAGGGGACAGATTCTAATGTCACACCTCTAATGTAACTCACTAAAAATCAGTATCTCTGGCAAAGATACTGCCGCGTCCCAGAAACACAGTGCACTGGTCACAGAGGTAGACTCCAGACCGCCCTGGAGCTGAACCTAGCACTCCACTGACACCAAGAGGCATTTAGGGGCAGAAAAACCGGCCACCAGCCAAGCACCACCAAGAGAGGACGGCCAGCCCACCTGCTGGTGGGACCACCCTGTCTTTTGACAAGCCCCAAAGCTCTCTAAACCCAACGCAGTCTTACAACAGAGGCCTCATTCAGACAAGCCTCTAACACCCGTGAGCATGCTGGACCCTCGCAGCAGAGCACCCCCACGGTGCCCTTCCAAAGGAGGGGCACCACGACCCGCCCACTCTTCTGGCTCACTGACAGATACTGTTAACAGTTCTTTTCTCTTGTCTACATGCTAACACCTAGACTATAAAACAAAAAAATGAATGACATAAGTAATTAAAAAACAAAAACTTTCCTCCTAAAAGATTCTCGAGTTCACAAGAAAAAGGAAATCTTCTGGTAACTTAAATTTCTTTTTTTACTCAGTAGTAAGTCCCAAACAGATCACTAACAGAAACACTGCACTAATTTGGTGAAGTCCTAAATAACTAAAGGGGGGAAAAACATACAAGCAATTTAAGCAGTCAAACTTGTTTAAATGGCATCCGTAACAGGACTAGTGGCAAACACACTCTAAAACTCCCAAAGGATGTGACGACGTCACGGAGGCCGAGGACAGGTCCCCTACCACAGCCACAGCGCTTCCACGGAAGTAGTCGTCAGGCAGCAGCTTCACACTGAGTCTCCACACAGCGTCAGCCGGGCCCGGTCAGCCCCAGGGGCCGGCCGCTGCCACGCAGGCGCAGGGCGGGGGGCCGCTGTGGAGGGCTGACTGGGCCCACCGATCAAACATCAGGAGGCACCACGGAGTCCCCACTTGACAATTCTTTGGAAGTACTTTGGTGTTTTTCCCTGCCTAGTGTGGCTCAGTGGATTGAGCACCACCCTGCGAACTAAAAGGTCTCCAGTTCAATTCCCAGTCAGGGCACAGGCCTGGGGTAGGGGCCAGGTTCCCACTTGGGGGCCTACGAGAGGCAACCAATCAATGCATCTCTCACAATGATGTTTTCTCTCTTTCTTTCCCCCTTCCCCGCTCTCTAAAAATAAATACATTTTAAAATCTTTAAATACTTCACTGTTTTTTATTTTTGATTTCAGAGAGAAAATGGAGAGAGTGAGAAACATCGAGGGGAGGGAAACATCCATCAGCTGCCTCCTGCATGTGCCCCAACTGGGGAATGAACCCCCAACCTAGGCTGTGCCCTAATCGGGAATGGAACCCATGACCCTATGGTTGACAGCATGACATTCCAACCAACTGAGCCACACTGGCCAAGGCTTGGGATTTCACTCAGCCGTCACCCGAGAGTTTACACACGCACCTGCTCTGTGCCCAGTACCCGCCTGGTCCTGGGGACACACAGCAGAAGACATAACAGGGGCTCCGTCATGGAGCTGACACAGACCGAGGGCAGACATGGACGCCAAACATAAAGGTACAGTATGGCTGAGGTCCCCGCTGTGGGGGACATGCAGATGTGCTGGGGTGGGTGACAGTCTACAAGCACGACGGTGTCACCACGAGTCAGGTCTGAACTTTGAACGGTTCACTTTAGTGGCAACACGGAGAAAAGACGGAGGGGGAGGGTAACTCGGTAACCCTGGCAAAGACACGAATTGCATCCCAGAAGCACAGTGCACTGGGTACAAAGGTGGGTCCCAGACCACTGCCTCGGAGGCTCCGCATTCCTGAGAGTCCAGAACAGAGCTTAAGCCCCACAGGCTGAATCCACGTGTCAAGAACACTTGCGTGTGTGTGTTGAGTACAGACTAAAGGGCAAGACAGTCTAAATGGCTGCTAACCCTGACTGCTTCAAAAATGAGAGTACAGCAAGGTTATGACTCCTTCTTTAGACATCTGTGTAAAAGACACTTGTTACCAAAGCAGGCATATTAATAATTAAAAATATCCAATAAAAGAAATTACATAAGAAAACAAAGATTGGAACAAGTTTAAAGGTCAAAGGAGGAGAGCAATTCGAAGAGCACTGAGAAAAAGAAAGACACCTGACACGCACGAGGAACCGAAGAAGGCAGAGAGGAACGGGACTCCACGGAGGGCGCTGGGACAGGCGGTCAGGAGTAAGGGTGGTCTCGGACATCAGCAAGCGGTTCCCGTTTTCTCAGTGACACAACGTGGTCACTTGCTGGGAGGAGGAGGTAAGGAATTTCAAACAGAGGAGAAACAGCAGGACGTCTGAGTGCACCCAAGGGTGGTGTCCTACCGCCGCCAGGGAGTGCGGTGGGTCCCCTGCGGACCCGCTGCAAATCGAGGGGGAGGGCCAATGGCTCTGCTGTGCAGGCGGACCTGGCGCTCAGGCTCAGGGAAGGGGAGGACGGTGTCGGCGAAGAGCGCTCCTGAGATGACGGGCCACGACGTCCAGCCGGACGACTCAGGGAGTGACTGTGGGCCGACGGCCTGGGATGCACCAGGGGAGACCCACAGAGGCAGGGCCTGCTCCGCCCCCTGACGTGGCCCCGAGTTACAACAATGCCGGGCGCAGGGCAGCAAACGGGCACGGCTGGCGCCCCGGAAGTATTTACTGCCACCACAGATTGAACAGAGGTCCTGGCAGTGTTGAAAAGCGGCTAAAAACCAAAGTAGCTAAAGAAGTCAAATAAGAGACAGAAGGAAAGTAAACAGCTTCGTTCTTAGGTTTTTAGGCATAAAAAGATTTTAAGAACTTCCTAATTTTGGTAAACGTGCATTTATCAGGTTAGCATGCAAGAAGGAAGTTTTAAAGAACTACTGTTCTCATAATTGTTAATTCGAACTGGCTAGTTCTCAGGCCACTCTCCGCTGCAGCCAGGGGTCAGAAGGAAGCTGTTCCGAGATGTCCTGCGCCTCGGCGGCGTCGCCTCCTCCTGAGCAGAAGAGGCGGCGCAGACACACACCGCCGTCAGTCTCTCAGCCACCGCCCGCCCCGCCCGCCCCTCACCGTGATGTGGTTGTAGATGAGCTGGGACCACCCAAACAGGTCTGCCAGTCTGTAGAGCGCCGCCAGTTTGCAGCGCAGCAGCTTCTCCCCTTTGTCATAGGCAATCGAGTCGGACCCTCTCAGGTCGTTCACAGGGGTCACCATGCCAAGACCTGAAACAAAGAAAAGTAAAACTCAGAGATTTAATATTTCTTACCAGGTGTAAATCAAATAATAACAGTTCTGAAACATTAATCTTCCATACTGCACCATAAAGTCCGTCTCCAAAACTCAGAGACTATTTCATAAAGACTATATTCCCTAACAATACAATTAAGTTGAAATTTGTAACAAAAAAGTAGCAAAACTTGTGGGATGCAATAAAGCAAAGCTCAGAAGGAAGGAAACAGGTTTTTTTAAAAAATGATCCAAGTTCCTACCTTATGAAACTAGAAAGAGCAAATTAAATCCAAAATCAAAAGAAAAAAGTACTAATAAAGATAAAAGCGGATTACCAAACAGAAAAAATAATAGAGAAAAACATTTAATCTTGAGATTAAGAATGAAAGAAAATAACGAAAACGAAAGGAAACAAAGTACGCGTCTAGACCCACCAACCCGACACAGCCACCATACAAACCGCCAGCATGGATGAGGGCGGCACATCACTACCAAGCTTTCAGACACTGAAAGCTTAACACCAGGACAATGCGAGCAGCTACTCCAGCAATTTTTTAACTTAGATAAAAGACACAAGTTCCTCCAAAGACACAAGCCACGAGAGCTCACTCCGTAAGAAACAGGCACCCTGAGCAGCCCTAACTCCAGCCCGGATGGCGGTGCTGTGAGTTCCGCCGCACGTTTCCGGAAGAAGTAACGCCAGTTCTACGGAGTCTTCCAGAACACTTCCCAGCTGAGTCCACCTGGCCCAGCACTACCTTGACAGCAAAAGCCACAGACATCTGCATTACATGACATCGGAAGAAAAAACATACTACTATCTGTCACAGACACCGACTCAAAAATACTTAACAGAAGACCAGCAAACAATCCGACAACACATGAAAAGAACACATGGTCACTGGGAGGGTTTATCTCAGGAATGGGAGGTTAGTTCAGCATTCGAGACCCAAATGATATAATTCGCCAAACCACAGAGGGAAACCATGGAATCGTTTTAATAGATGCAGAACAAGCGCTTCATAAATTCAACATCCTTTTAGGATAAAAGCGCTCAGCAAATCAGAAATAGCAGGAAACACCTTCACTTTGGTAAGTAACAGACATCTACAAACACACAGAATGGTAAAAGACTATGTTTTTCTTTTCAAAAAAATTATTTTATTTATTCATGTTTATATAGGGGAGAGGGAGAAAGAGAGGGAGAGAAGCATCCACGTGTGGTTGCCAGCTGAGGACCTGGCCCGCACCCCAGGCATATGTCCTGACTGGGAATCGAACCGCGACCTTTGGTTCGCAGGCTGGCACTCAATCCACTGAGCCACACCAGCTGGGGCTGATCCCAGTCTTTTATGTGCGAACTATCTCAAGCATACAGAAGCATATAAATCAGTATATATTAATCTTCTATTTTATATCTTCAACTTTAAAAATTGTTTAGAAGATTTTTCAAGAGATGGTGGTAGTGGCAGCATAGTTTTGGAACCTTCTTAAATCTCCGTCTCAGCCCCACACAAAAAACTGACTACAGTAACTAGGGCAGCAAACCCCAGACACGAGGACGACCTCCACAACACACCGGGTGACGAGCCCGGGACGCTGGAAACAAGGGCAGGGCCCGACTGCCGACCCCGAGACCCCCGAGAGGACCAGCAGGAGCCCGCCAGGACACAGACGGCCAGTGCAGAAGCGACCTGAGGCCAGCAGGGCTCTTCGCACCTGAGTCCAAGCGAACCGCCCGAAACTGTCTTCAGGACAGAGGCTCACACTCAGAAATCTGTAGAAATCAGAACCCAAGCTGCGTACCAGACGATCCGGAAAGGAAAGGAGAGGGAACGGGGAGAAAGGCTCAGGTAAAAGCGCGGGAGGGGACAGAACCTGATTTCCTCCAACCGGCCACCACCTTCTTCGCTCTTCGGGAGAACAAAGAGGGAGCTCCGGGGCCACAACACCAGAGACACTTTCCTGAAGCAGACCCTCCAGGAAAACTGATCTCACATAAAAAAACAGAAAAGTATTGTGCTCATACCGTATAAAAATTACATATGGAAAGAAGTCAGAATCGCATGCCTGCCGATAACAAAAGCATACAAAAAGACACGTCCACAAAACAGATGAAGACAATAAACTCTTATTTCATAACAAGGTAGAGAAAGGCATTAATATTGAAAGAAAAATACATTTAATATAATTAGGAAAATTCAGAAATGAGAGCTATAGCATGAAAGCGATTAGGTATTGTTAGGTCAGTCGCTCAAGAAGCCAGACCGACGGAGTGAGCCAAGGAGCAGGCTTTACTAGCAGGAGTAAGAGGGAGAGTGGGGCCAACCGAGGGGGGTTAGGACTCGCCCGGTTGTTCTTAGGGCCGGGTTTCTAAGCCCAAAAAACCGCAGAGGGTATCTGATTGGGGTGTGAGAATCTGATTGGCCAGAGCCGGTTGCTGGGTGCCATTTCTGCCGACCAATGGTCCTGATACATCTTGTCAGGCTCGAGGCAAAGCTGCACCCTGTCATGCCGGATCGGCCGACCCCAGACCCCAGTCTCAGCCGGGCGTCTGTGTGTCCTGGGCGGGGTCGGCAGGCAGTTTCCCGGGCGGCAGTTTCCCACGGTACAGTTTTCCTGCCTGGTCATTCTCCATTCCTCCTAGGCCTACCTAGGTCTGTCAGGTATAAATAAAAAACAATTTTAAAAATAAGTACTAAACAAGAAGTTGAAGAAAAGTTAAAGGAAGAAAAAAGTTTTTAAATCATAAAGAAAAGAAGAAAATGATAAAAAGTATTTGAGGGAAGTGACAGATAAGGAAGGCACACAAAGCCCTGTCCAGGTGGCTCAGCTGGTTGCAGCGTCATCGCGACCACCACAATTGCGAGTTCGATCCCCGGTCAGAGCACATACGAGAAGTAACTGATGAATGCATGAACAAATGGGACAACAAATCCAAGTTTCTCTCTCTCTCTCCTTCTCCCTCTCTCTCAAAGCAATAAAAAAAATTTTTTTAAACACCAAGAAAACCCAACATGCATGTAATAGGAACCCCTGAAGAAACCAAAATCAAGGCAACAGAATGAATGCCAGATACCAATTCAAGACAATACTGCTAAATTAAAAAAATGTGCACGGGCACACCAGCCGGTGAAATTAACCCAGAACAACCAACACTACGACACACTCTGGTAAACTTGCTAGGCTCTAGAAAAACAGTATGTGCATCCAGGAAACGGGACCAAGTCATTTTTATGAAAAGGTCTTCAAATTTTAATAGCAATGTTTTGGGCCAGAAGAAAATGCATCATGCATTTAAGATACAGCATATAGGGCCCTGGCTGGTGTAGCTCAGTGGATAGAGAGCTGGCCTGCGAACCAAAAGGTCGCTGGTTTGATTCCCAGTCAGGGCACATGCCTGCATTGTGGGCCAGATCCCCAGCTGGGGGGCTTGTGAGAGGCAGCCACACATTGATGTTTCTCCCCTCTTTCTCATTCCCTTTCTCTCTCTAAAAAAAAAAAAAATTATAATAAATACAATCTTTTTTAAAAAAATGATTTAGCATATAGGAAAATGCGAGCCACGAATTTCACACCCAAACTAACCAAACCAAATTCAGCGACTGAACCACACCAGCCAGGCCTTCAGGATGGAGGTTTGTGTTAATAAATTACATGTCTCTAGACCTTAAAGAGCTATCACTCTGATGAATGTCAGTCAACTTCTGGAAACACCATGGACAAGACAGGTAAATAGCAAATGCCAGGCAACCTTCTGGCACTGGTCTCTCAGAAGCTGTCCATCCAGCTTGACCCATCAGAGCTTGATCCAGGGCCTGGTACACAGGAGGCCACACGAGCTGTAGCCCCAGTTCCCCTGGGTTCCCACTACACAGCTGCCCGTTCTTTGCTCACATTCTCACATTCACCCACCCAGCATTTTCCCTCCGGCTTTCTTATGGAGTGTCTCCGTTTCTCACTTGCAAGCCGCAGAGAGAAATGGTGGGTAAGACGTCGGCCTCACCAAAGTGAGTTCAGGCGAAATCAGCGTGCTGCTCCGCAGGCATTATCTCTGCTTAGTTTAATTCTCACAGGCCACACGGGGGCAGCCACATAAAAAAGTCACCTACCTGAAAGTAAGTCTCACGGGCTCATAAAGATGAGCCCTCTACATCAAGACATTTTGAGGCTTACATTCTATTTTTTCCCTATAACTAGAGCACATGAACCTTCAAAAACCTCCACTCTATGTATCACATTGATTTCGCCTAAGAAAGCATCCGGAAATTCTTCCTGGAAGGAGACAGCACGCAGGGCCAGGAGCTACTCACTCATGTTCAGGGCCGCCAGCCCTCCTTGCGGGGCTGCCGGGTAGACGCTGGGAACAGTCGTGGTCATGAAATCGGCGATCTGCTGCAAGGCCAGCAGGCCGGTGGGGTTCTTCCCCTTCTTGAACTGCTCCTGTATCATGGACTCCAGCTCCTCACAGAAAGCCTGCAACAAGGCAGATGCACACAGTGAGACGCCACTTCCTGCCCGTCCCCTGGGAAGGCAGGGGTGACTGTCACGCAGGCCGAGCTTCCGCCTGTCTCCACCTAGTCCCAGAAAGGCGGAGGGACACTCCCATACACTGCTCCCTGAGGCACAAATTGGCACATTCTTTCTGCAGAATAACTGAACAATATAAAAGCTTAGAGATCTGAGCAGACGTTCCATTCCTAGGAATTCTTTGTAAAGAGATAACCAGGGGTGTGCTCAAGATTTGTTCCTGAGCACAATCATCCCGGCAATACTGACCACAGGGAAACCAGGTGACAGTTCCCGTGGGAAACGGCCGAAGACCAAGGAAATACACAGACCCACCCAACGGCGCAATTTTATGCACACATTCAACCGGCAGCCAATAAAATTAAATGACATAAACTTGCTCTTGATTCGTATCTGAGTTAAAAAGGTTATAAAGCAATACAACTGGAGGTAGGATTGAGGGTGGGAGGGGGGTAGGTGGGGCAAGGAAAAGTGGTGGCAGGAAAATGGAGACAACTGTACTTGAACAATAAAAATTAAAAAAAAAAGGACAAAAAGCCCTGGCTGGTGTGGCTCAATGGATTGAGCACTGGTCTGCAACCCAAAGGGTCATTGGTTTGATTCCCACTCAGGGCACGTGCCTGGATTGTGGGCATGCCCTCCCCAGTGGGGGGCATATGAGAGACAACCACACACTGATGTTTCTCTCCCTCTTTTTCTCCTTCTCTTCCCCTCTAAAAATAAATAAATAAAATCTTTTAAAAAAAGACAAAAAAAGGCAATATAACCGGTTTTTATAAGAGCAAATACACATGTAAACACACAAAAGACTAAAAGTAATATACCAAAATGTTCATTTTAATGCTCAGTGATAGAATTACCAGTAATTGTCATGTTCTACTTTGTACTTCTCGGTATTTTCTTCATAATACATTTTTTGAAATTACTTAAAGTTGAAAAAGAAACCCTGAAACACTCACCCTTTATCAATACCCCTAACTTAGGCAGAAAGGCCCAGTTGGGTCGATGGTGACTTTAACATGGAGTCACCACTGAAACTATACACGTAATGTACAGTTTCCCCAACTGTACGAAAACACTTTATCACATACCCTATGAAGAAATAAATCTTGTCAAGTAATTGTAAATATTTCATGTGAGAGTATGAGCTCACCAATTATCCAGATCTGAATATAAGTACTCCAAGGGCTTCTGGGTGATTTTATACTAAAAGCATTTCTAGCTTCTCCACAGGTCAGACTAAGTCAACCGGAGGGAAGCACGCAAAAGCAAAGGCACTGGTGTTAATCTGATGGCACAAAGGAATGCCAAGGGCCAGGAGCCCCTGTGTCCTGTTAGGCAGCGGCCAGGAATGCGCAGCCCCAGGGGAAACAAGGCAGGGCCCCGTCCGGCAGCACCCCGTGAAGAACTTCGCACAACAGGCTAGAAACAGAAAGGAGAAACGTCTCACTGCTGATTCGGCAGTGCAGGAGAGCCCTTGAAATTCTGTGCGTGCTGTTTCCACCAGCTGGAAAGAAACCTTTAAAACTGCGTTTCCATCCTAAGGTCTAGAAGTGGAGGAGGAGGGCACCGAGAAGCTGGCTGAAGCCCACTACCCTGAACCCCAATAGTCGGCGCACTCAGATGAGCTGAGTGCCCGCCTGCAGCCGGCCGCTCTAGCACACAGAACAAACTCACTGACAGCCTCAGTGCCCCTGTGCACGGGGCATTCAGACCGGCGGGTGCCTGCTGGCAGCTTCGTGCTCGTGCGTTGCACAAATAGTCTTGCTCTCTCGCTCTGTCACATGTGTTTGTCTCTCGTCTGAATTCTCCCGTGAGCAAGGCAAGAACCAAGGAGAAGGAGCCCCCTGAGAGGGTCTCCCCAGTAGCACAGCCACGTCATGCTACATAATGTCCTACATCACATTTCGAGGCTGTCAAGGAGGGAGGGAAAAGCTAACAGCAGCTTCAATTGTGAGAAAGAAACCGAAGAAACCACTGTCACCGAAACATGGTCGGGGGCCCTCTTTGATGACAATGCCCACTGCACTGATACGGGGAGAGGGGCACAGCTACAACTAAAGAGATACAAAGACAGGGGCCCTGCTAACCTCACAGAGGATGAAGGGGCACAGGGGACACAAAAACTGAATTAAACAGCTCCTTGCCCTCATGGGCCCTCAATCTGAAAAATCAATCTATTTCCACAGTTTTAAAATCCACATACAAGTCAATTGAACAGACACCGCTAATGTACTACACACACTGCATGACACTAGAACTCATTGTACACACTGCTCAACACAGTACAGACGGTCCTCGCTACCCAGGAACTAAGCTTAGTGAGGGCAGCACACACACACACGAGGACTGCACAGGCCCTCCGCATCAGCAGCGTCCCAGAGGGCCTGCGTGTGCAGGAAGGAGCTATGCGCGGCAGTGACCGGTGAGGGCCTAGAGCCACTCATCTGGATCCCAGGGTGGCTCCGGCCTGCGGTCACCAGCCAACGACCTTGCGTGCTTCTAGGGTCCTAGCTCCTGGTGGTTCAACATCCACATTCTCACCTCTCAACTTCCTGACTGCCTCTCCTCCAGTGACCTGTCACCCAACTCACCCCGGCCTCCTGCTTCTGTGGTCAGCCCTCGACCTGCTCACTCCTAGTAACTGTGCCCCTCTTCGACCTCAGAGCCAAGCACGTGCTCTCCAAAGAGCCCCTTCTGGCATCCACTCCCTCTTTCTTCAACCCCACTGTGACCCTAAAACCTTTTCACTGTCCCTGACCTTCCCTGTGCCCTGACCTCCCTCACCCTTAGACCCTTGGTTGAACACTAGAATCATTCCCTTGCCATCCCCTGAACTCTCTCCTTTCTACAATTTCCTCTGGCAAAATCCAGGCCCTGGCTGAATTCAGCCGTGCACCCCTCCGACCTGCGCTGCCGAAGGTGGCTGGAGAGAAGCAGCAAGGCCAGGCTGCGTCGTCTCCCGTACATTCAGGACCACTGACCTGAGTGCACCCCCTCATCAGCCCCACAACCATTCTCGACTCTCCTTGCCCACCCCCCGCCCGCTCCATGTGCCCACTCTCAGCAGAGGACTCCACCATCTACTGTCACGGAGAACAGTCCAGGTCCCCTCACACCCATCCAACATCGGCACCTGTGTGCGCGGGGCGGGCCTTCCCACTCCTTCCTAAATCCAAGATGCCAACTCCAGGGACGTAAGCCCAGCTTCACCCATCTCCCCACTAATGCAGGGTCCCACGCTGCATTCAGACAGATAACTGGGGGTCAGGGGGCTTCACTGTCCTTGAATCCCCAGTACCTAACACATACTAGGTGCTGAAAGCTTAGTTGCTTCACTGTATCCCCAGTCATTTTTACTTAGTTTCTTGTCGCTTTTACCCAGGAAAACTGCTCAAGCCAAGTCTAGATGGTGTCCCGATTCTTTTGCTGCCTCTCACCTCTTCCTGCTATTTACCCCACATTAAAGATGCGACTCGAGGAGTCTACCTCTCTCCACCTCTACAGTAGCAGCCTGCCCCGAGCCACCGTCATCTCTTGCTTGGAAGACAGCTTCCTCCCTCGCCCCACAGGATACTCTCTACACCAGACCCAGACTGAGTTCTGTAAACCCTCAATTGTCTCTTTCCTGTCTGCAGCCTGCCGGTGGCTCTGTCATACTCTGAATGCAAAACGAACCCCGGATCTGGGCTTCCCTACCCTTCCAGGACCTGCTCCCTCCTCCCTGACCCTCCGGTGCTCCAATACTCGGGAGTCCAAGCTCATCCCTGTCCTAGGAATGCACTTGGGCCCCTCCCCAGGACCCTGCACACCCGCCAGCTCCTTCAGAGTTCAGATTCACCCTTCCTTCCTCAGAGAGGCCAGTCCTAACCAAGTCATACGCAACTAAGCATCCAACTGTTCCTGGTAGTGCGTCTGTTCGCTCTTTACTGTGTGTCTCCTTCCACTAGAATGCAAAGTCTGAGCCTTCATCTGGTGCTTGCAGGGGGTTACGCATCTGTCAAAATCCATCAACCTGTCCACTGAGGATCTGTGCATTTATGTGTGTTACACCTCAGTAATATGTGAATAACTGTATCATCCAACGAGTAAATCTAGAGTTAGAGGCCAGTTCCTTGAACAGCACGTGAGAGATGATAAACATTAATAATAAATTCAATGACTATCTGCCAATGGCCCTCCAAAATATTAAGGGACTAAAGTAAGACTAGATCAGCAGCATGAGACAAGCAGGGCAGCAGTGTGCACATAAAGAAATAAAAAGACAGCACTCCTTTATCTAGAGATGCAAACGGAAGGCATTTTGTTGGGTGTGACTGTCATTCAAGATGCTGATCAACCAGTAAACCAAGTTCTGCTGAGGCCTACCAAGCGCCCAGCACCAAGCTGGGTGTTGTGGAGGAAATAGTAATTTTTAAAAGGTGTCAATAAATACTCGCTGGAGAAGCAGTAAGAATGAAAATGAGAAACACCTGTTATCCTTTATGACACAAGATGTTTCCTTTTATTTTTTTTAATCCTCATCTGAAGACATGCTGATTGATTTTAGAGAGAAAGGAAAGGAGGGAGAGAAATAGGGAGAGAAACAGCAATGAGAGAGAGAAACATTGGTTGCCTCTCATACATACTTCAGCTGAGGACTGAACGTACGACGAGGGGTCATGTGCCCTGACCAGGAATTGAACCCAGGACCCTTCGGTTTGTAGGACAACACCCAACCAACCGAGCCACACCGGCCAGGGCAAGATCTTTCCTGCACCGTGTCTGATCCCTGGAACTAAACTGAACTCTTTCCTCAGTGACACCCGCGCAGGAGGCGGGACCACAGCACACACGACAGAGCGCGCTGGAGCTGAGGCACGTGGGGAAGGTAGAGGACCCTTCAGGAAGAAGCTGCTCTTACGGGACTCTGCAGAATCATGGACACCCGCTTTTTTTGCTCCATCATGTTGAAGTCCTGGCGAAGGTCAGGTGCCATGTTCCTCTCTCGCAGGTATTCTGGGTTGTTCTCATCCACCCTGTCGAAGTACCTCTCTTTGTGAGGGGCTGTGGTCGGGGGCGGTGAGGTCACCACTGCGGCCTGAGTATCACCATTCATTGCACAAGCTTTCCAGGCTCCTACAGAATCAAAATGAAAGAAAGCATTGTTGTTTGAATCAATGTGCAACAGCGTTTCACAAACAGCGCATCAGCCTGACAAATGCATCTTCAGCGTGAGGACGCTCTGACCGACTGACCGGTCCAAGGCATGACGTGTGCGGCTTCTTTGTGGCCTCGGGTCACAGGGCTGATCAGCCTTCTCTGCCCTTCCACCAGCTAATGACATTCTCGTCCTTGCCCTTGTTCTTCAGCAGACAACAGGGAAACAGTCTACCAAAGGTATTCAGTCCTCTGACAATCTGAAGAACTAGACAGTGAAAATCTGACAAGATAGTTTAAAGTCAGGACATTGTCCCCCACCAACAGGATCCGCTAACAGCAGCACAGTTCCCTTCCGGAGAAAGTTAACTTACGGTATTTCCCCCGAAAGGTATCGGTAGTGACTCTGCGAAGGATTCCCCAAAGAGACTAATAGGAGAGAAGCTGCTCACGCACCCGTCCACACAAATAATGATCTTCATCAACACCACCTGTCTGGTTCAACAGCAGGTACTGAAACTATCAACGTGCCCTACTTTGTAAACAACCTAAAACATACCCAAAGGGCACAAGTTTAAAAGTCTGGCCATGCACTTCCGTTATGCTCTTTGTAACCCCAATGTCTTACCTAAAGTGGTGCTCAGACACCAGGGCTCTGCCCGCCTCTCACTACCGCGCCTCTGCGCAGCACTTCCTCACCGTCACGCAGGCAGCCCCGTTTCCACGGTTTCTACACCGCACTGAGGCGCAGCGTTAACAACACCCGTGCAGCACACGCTGGGCGTCTGTTCTGTCTAGTCACTGTGCTGGGCGCAGCAATCAATTCGATGTGGTCCTCACTGTGGGGAAGCTGGGCTCACTGAGAAGGGCAGAGGTGAGGACTCGGAAATAGGAAATAGCAGGGCCGGTACTCCAAGGAAGCCATCTGGCTACAGAGCTCTTCTTCTTAACCTCTAGGCCGTGTTCTAAGTGGTAATGATGACACTGGGTGGCAGCAGTGGCAGCAGACGGCGCGGTGGAGCATGGAGGGATGTCCCCAAAGGAAGGAAGGGAATGAGGGGCACCGGCCAAAGACTGGCCTTGAATGGGAGGCCCTGGAAATCTGAAGCTGGCATTGTCAGCTTTTTAACGTGCATACAGAGGGCAGGGAAAAGTAGGGTTACAGTTTTGACTACATGAAACAGACTTTATTCTTGTATTACTGTTTGATTACTGTATTATTTTCCATGCAAGAACTGGTCAACTTACTCTTGCCCTGCCCTGTAAATCATCTGGGGATCACATTAAAACACAGAATCAGAGCCAGTAGTTCTGGGAGGGGCCTGAGACTCTGCATGTCTCATGATCTCCTGTGTGACACCAGTGCCACTAAACTTGGGCCACAATTCAGCTTTAAAGAATAGTTTATTTGTACAAAAAGTATCTCGTAGTACCAACAGCCAAAGAATTCGTTTAAGAAAACTTTTTAATTTAATTTTTATTTTTTAAAAATATTTATTTATTTTTAGAGAAAGGGAGGGAGAAGTGAGGGAGAGAAACATCAATGTGTGTTTGCCTTTCGTGAGCCCCCTACTGGAGGCCTGGCCCGCAACCCAGTCATGTGCCCCGACTGGGAATCGAACCAGCAACCCTTTAGTTCACAGGCCAGCACTCAATCCACTGAGCCACACCAGCGAGGGCACAACTTTTTTTCTTAAATCAATTTGGATATTGCCCTTCTGAAACTTAAAGTTATGACAGAAATTAACAGCATGCTTAAAGTGACACTATTTCAAGCACTGAAAGACAAAGCAAGAAAACAGTAAGGGACTAAAAGTCAACACTGAATAAATGAACCAATGACCCCAATGTAGTCTTTAAGAGTACTGTTAAGGGTCTTAAAGAGTACTCTGAACATTTCCTTTAAAAGTTTTAGTTAGCCCTGGCTGGCGTAGCTCAGTGGATTGAGCGCGGGCTGCGAACCAAAGCATCGCAGGTTCGACTCCCAGTCAGGGCATATGCCTGGGTTGCGGGCCAGGTCCCCAGTGGGGACCACATGAGAGGCATCCACACATTGATGTTTCTCTCTCTCTCCTTCTCCCTCCCTTCCCCTCTCTAAAAATAAATAAATAAAATCTTGAAAAAAAAAAGAGTTTTCTATTTAAAAATAAAATAAAATAAAATAAAATAAAAGTTTTAGTCTGTTTGCTTTAACCTAGTTTGTTCTAAAACAGGGGTGTCAAACTCATTTTCACCAGGGGCCACATCAGCCTTGTGGTTGCCTTTAAAGGGCCAAAATACTTTTAGGACTGTATAAATGTAACTACTCCTTAACTGTTAGGAGTTGAAATTACATTCAGCCCTTTAAAGGCAACCGCAAGGCTGATGTGACGCCCGGTGAAAATGAGTTTGACACCCCTGTTCTAAAAGAATGACCCAAGAACAAAAGAATGATGGCCGTCTGACATTTCACTAGATGTTAAGTGAAGCTGAACGTTTTGAGCTTGATAAAAATGTTCTACTTCATTTTTTAAAAGAGACAAAAGGACATACAGTTAGTAATTTCTCTATTACTAAAGGAGTCCCAATTTTAAGCCATTCTGTCCGTGAACAGGGACACAGGAACATGTAAGAGGCGACTATTGCTGCTCCCCGCTCCCAGAGCCGGGGAGCAAGGAGCCCTCGAGAAAGCAGCCTGTCAGAGATAAGGCGGAAACGGCGCCCCGTGTGCTGCACTCCGCCCTGCGAACGGGCTGCGAGCCAGGCGCACACACATTCCACTCCTCCAGTGAGGAAGTCTATCCACGTAAACCACAAAGCATACGTATTCTGAACCCAATCGTCAAAAAGGAACACAATTCCACTTTAAAGTACAAAACCTATACTTGTTTTTTTGCCAGTTATAACTTCAGGTTCATTAACTTAAGTTTTTAAAAGTGTTTTAAAATGGCGAATTTTTTTCAATCCAATTTTTTAAATGGAAACATACAGATATAAAAAATTCTCTATATGTGGGGCCAGGTGGTACTTAAAATATTGAGGGACTAACTCTATAAAACACATGATTGGCCAACCACTGTACTGCACACCTGAAACTAATACAAAGTAATGTTGAGTGTAAACAGTAATAAAGGAAGGGGGGAAGAAAGAGAAACCAACCCAGATTCAGGCTTTCAAAACAGGGTGGGGCAAAAGGTTTACAGTTGTTTGTATCAAAAATAATACAATAATTAACAAATAATGACACAAGAGTAAACTCTTGTGTTTCATGTACTTACAATGATAAACCTACTTTTTTTGCCCCATCCTGAGGTTCTTTTTACATCTCAGTAGGGTTCTTTTTTATCTGGAAAAATAGAATGGATTCCATATCTGGCCTAGGAACATTCTGATTAATAAATCACAAAGTGCTCCCCAGCTGGTGTGGCTCAGTGGATTGAGCACCAGACCGCGAACCAAAGGGTGACGGGTTCGATTCCCAGTCGGGGCACATGCCTGGGTTTCAGGCCAGGTCCCCAGAGGGAGGGGAGGGGCACTAGAGGCAGCCACACGTTGAGGTTTCTCTCTTTCCCTCCCTTCCTCTCTGTCTAAAAATAAATAAACAAAATCTTTTAAAAATATATGCATAAGTCTCAAAGAGCAACATTTTTACTTTCTGCCATGCCAAATAAAAGATGAAATCCATCTGGAAATAAATAAAAAAGTAGCCTTTTGTCTTGTTACAAAAAAAAACAACTTTTGCCAACTTAACTTTAAGAGTAGTAACAAATAATGTCTAATACATGGATGGTTGTCATAAATATTGACATCTAATACAATATGAAACTATGAAGATTCTTTAGCCTCATATACATAAGAGATTATAACATGTTTAACTGAAAACTATATAATTTCCTATTCTATAATCTTATACATATTATCGTCATAATCATATACAGACAAGATATCATGGCAAATAAGCTGTATTTGTCATGATATTGAATAAAAATTGAAAATAAGTTGAATAAAATGATTTGTGAAGTATGGATTGATGTTTCTCTGTCTCAATGTTCTATAAATTGCTATAATTTTACCTGCGTAAAAATTTTAAGATTTCACAAATCTTAACACACTGATACCTAAACCAATAAAATCTCTGGGAGCAATCCTTTCAGACGTACACGCCCAAGAGAACCCAGCAGTCTGGATGAGCCACAACAGACAAGCCCGCCCTGCCGTGTGGCCCCTCACATCCAGCCCCCCAGCTCCATTCTGACCACACCATCTACGCTAGATAATGACCACTCACCTCCTGGCAGTGACAGCTGCCAGTAACTCCCATCCCAGGCCCTTCTCCACACCCAGGCCAGAGAGCAGTTCAAAACCACGACTGTCACTCCCACCTTAACACCTGACAGCCAATAGGAGGGCCTTGCATCTAGAGATGCAAACAAACTGTAAAATGAAAACCTTAAAATGAAATTTGAGACAATTAGAAATTTGAACACTAACTAGTCTTGGATGGCATCAAGAAATGACTACCAAAAATCTTAGGTGTCATATTACGTGGTCGTGTTAGACACTTACAGAAGTATCTGCGGATAAAACGGCAGGACCCCGCACGGTGTGCAGGGAGAGTAAGGGTTACACGGGGGCAATCGAGACCGGCTGTGAGTGCGCACTGTTGGCGCGGGTGAGGATGGAGCAGGGTCCGCCACACCGGGTACTGTCGTGTCTGACCTGCCCTCAGGATGAAGTGCCCCGGACCTCCCGCACTCTGGTCTCGGCCTGCCCTCAGGTGAACTCATTTCGGCAAGTTCTTCCAGACAGGCACCACTGATCCTGGGATGAATGGCTATTTTCGGATTAACATTCCCTCTTTTCTAGTGTCCCAGAGGACACGACTCTGCCTAGTGTGCCACTGACTGACCCAGATCTGACAGGGCACGCTGACACATGCTCTCCTAGCAAGGGCACGCAGTGCAGCCCCAAGAGGATCCGTCCTCACTAACGTGTAACTAAGCCTCAGAACAGGAACCAGACATTTTTGCCTAAAATACCTAATGAGCTTACTCTAAAGCTTTGGGGCAGATTGCACTATTCCTTAGCATTTTCCTTCTGGTGCGGACCCTTGGCTAACAGCCAACTATTTCAACTACTCCCGTAATTTACTCCCGAACCCCTAAAGGCAGAACACTCAAACCACAGCCAGAACAAGAAGGTGGCTCTGACAGGGATTCTCTGGGCAAGGTATCTGCTAGGAGACCCACAGGGTCTCATCAGCTGCTAAATCCTCTTAAAACCCCTCTCAGAAGGGCACCGACTGCCACGCGACCATGAATTACTGTTCCACGGAGAATAAACCAGGACGCATCACACACACTCCACGGAAGTGGTGGCCTCTGCTGGTGTCCCAGGCCACCTGCCACCCAACTCCAGACAGCCTTTGGCACTGTCAACAGGAGAACGAGAAGAGGGGGGAGCCCTGCAGTATCCATCCTCCTTCATCTCCAGTAACTCCTGGTGCCCAGTGCATATCCAGAGGGCTACTTTCCACACGATGTGCAGGGCACCAGAGACAAAAAGTTCCAACTCCGGTGGGAGACAACAGACAAATGAATGTGCGCAGACTCCTGGTGCCACGACAGAAGTCTACTCGCCGGCAGGGGAACTGTGTGCACGGGGGAGGGGTGCAGAAAGAGCAGACAGACGGCGTTACGGGATGAACTGTGTCTCCAAACACTCGTGTTGAAGATCACCCCGGCACCTCAGAATGTGACCTTACTTGCACAAACAGGGTCTTCGCCCTGGTCCAGTATGACTGACGACACTACAAGCAGAGGAAACGTGGACGCAGACCCGAATACGGGGAGGACGGCGCACGAAGACTGGCTGAGGTGCGCGCTGCACGTCAAGGAACCCAGAGACACCCGCGAATCACCCGCAGCCAGGGCGAGACCCGGCCCAGACTCTCCCTCAGCCCCGGAGGGAGCCCCGCCGGCACCGCGATCTGCCCGTGGTCCCCAGCGCTGGCGGACAGCTTTCTGGGGGCTAAGCCGCCTGACCTGCAGCACTCTGTCACCGCAGCCCCGGGAAACCAACCAGGAGCAGTCTGGAAA
The DNA here is from genome assembly GCA_028533065.1 of Trachops cirrhosus. Lineage (NCBI taxonomy): Eukaryota > Metazoa > Chordata > Mammalia > Chiroptera > Phyllostomidae > Trachops > Trachops cirrhosus. The sequence goes on along the minus strand of CM052538.1, from coordinate 1,088,523 downwards.
GCTTCACAGAAGAAACGCTCTCGGAGCTAAGCAGCTGCTTCCAGGCAGCTCGGGGCAAGCGGCGGTCAGCTGGGGAACGGACAGCTGCTGAGCTGGAAAGGCAGCAGCCCCGAAGAGGAGGCACAGTGAGGGGCGCTCAACACCCCTTCTTCCACAGGTGGGCCCGCCCCTCTCACTCTCGGGACCCAACTCAAACGCTTCCTGTCCCGCGAAGCTTTCTCGAGGCCCTGAGCTCGGCACTTGGCCTGCTGTGTTCCAAGATAGTTCATTCTCACCTCTTCTCAGCCATTTCCACACAGGACCAAATCACGAGTGTACACACTTGCTCCACCGCCAGTCTGAGGGCCCGAGAAGAACATGGGCACCTCCTTCCTAACCCACGCTTTGCAGCGAGCCCCGGAGAGCTTTACAGACAGCAGGGACTGACGGGCACTTTGTTCAAGGAGGGAGCCTCCTGCCGCAGCGGACACCGCACTTCTCTAGAAGGACCCCGTGAGTTTCGCATCTGAAACGAAATTGTACCATCTGTCCTACTGAAACGGAACTCAGTGGAACAGAAGGACAACTCACCCAAAAAAAGGAACGAAGAGAAGTGACCGGATAGGGTCATTAAGCTGAGTGTGGGAACCAAGTCACAACACACGCACCTATCAAACCACCGTGCTGTACACTTTAAATACATTGCAGTCTTATCAGTCCGACACCAACACGGCTAGAAAAAAGCTTTGAAGAAGTGGAGCCTTTGCTGGAAAGAGTGACAAGATTTTTTAAAATTTCTTTTTCAAGGACAGTTGACATGTGATATTATGTCAGTTTCAGGCGCACAACACGGTGATTAGACACTTACACACCTTAAGAAGCGATCGCCCTTGGGTCTAGCACCCACCGGCACCACGCGGTTATTACAATGTTCTTACTGTATCCCCTCGGCTGCGCTTCGCACCCTCAGTCTACTCTGCATTCTTGCTCCCTCCACCTTTTCCGCCCGTGCCACTGTCCCTCCTTACCTGCTGCCTCTGTTTCTATTAATTGTTTTTCCTGTTTGTTTATTCTTTAGATTCCACGTCTGAGTGAGTGAAATCATATGGTACTTGTCTTTCTCTAAAGATTGACAAGATTCCAAACAGGCTCGGAAGAGCCGACACTGAAGAGCCAAGCCCTGGGAAAGCCGAGGAACAGCACTGCAGTGACAGTCCACACCCTGTTTGGCGCCTCAGGTGGGGAAGCAGAAGGGACTTGGACGCCCTGGCCAGAAGTTCATTGCAAACTCTCAGAAACCTGCCATCCTGGAAGGGGCGCTGTGCCCGTCAATGGAGGGGAACAAACCCCTTTTCGACAGGCAGGAGGGGGCCCAACACTGGAGCCCTCTCCTGGATAAAAGAACGTACGGCCACGCGTCAGGACCCTCGCTGCGCACACTCCGAGCCAGCTCCGCGCTCCTGCGGGACAGACACCCACCCGGTTAGGCTTCCTCCACAGAGCTTCAGGCCGGCGGGGCGCACCCTGCTGCGGACGCCAAGCTCAGTGAAAGCCTTTAATTCCTCTGATCGGATCATTTCTATTCCTGTCTCTCCAGATGGCTCTCTCATAGATGAAAGTGCTCCGAAATCCCCTTTAAAATAGTCACTGTACACTGTGGGGAAAACACTGATTGGGAATTCATTTTTACAAGTGTGAACTCACTTTTTTCTGCAGATAAGGAAACGGCGGCCAAACCAGTTCCGCAGCCAGCAGTGGGTGGCTGGGGTCTGAACTCGGATGGCCCGGCTGCAGAGCACCTGCCCCTAACTCCACTACATACCACCTCTCTCTGGCCACCACGTGTCCCATCAAGCTCAACAGAGAAAAAAAAGTGAGCCCTGGCTGGGGAGCTCAGTGGTTAGAGCATCATCCCACACACCAAGGCTGCAGGTTCAATGCTCGGTCAGGGCACACACAAGACGTACCCATGAATGCAAAAATACATGGGACAACAAAGCAATGACTCTCTCCCTCCCTCCCCCTTCTTCTCTCTAAAAATCAATCAATAATTTTTTTTAAAAAAAGAGGGAAAGGAAAAAGTAAAATGGAACCACGGCTATGCTTCCCAGCCTTGTCACCCAGAGGCTTTTAATTAGGACTTGATTACCTGGTTGGTCCTCTTGCTTCCTCTCTGCTTTATGACAAATGGTCAGTTAACAGGTTCCCAGCCTAATCTTCCACATTTTATTAAGTTTTTACATACAGCCACACGCCTGCTGCTGTATTCCTTGTACCTATGGCATTTAACCAACCCCTCCCTTGGTGTATTATTAGAGATCCCAGTTACCTGCCTGAAGCTGCATGGCCACAAGTGGAGAACAATGTGAAATGAGGACTAGGATGTGGAGACTGCACTCTGAAATGCTTCTCATGAAAACAGTTTTCTTATGCTGATGAGAGAACTCTCCAGTCCAAGGGTCAGAAACGGGCAGTGGGCAGGCCACTGCGCCAGGGGTCAGTGGTCAGGCCCACTCACTGCACTGGATAACTTCACATGTGTGAAATCCTCCTCCATAAAGTAAAAAGATTTTTCATTTTCACCAATAACTTTGTTTGGATAGTCTAAGTATGTTGGCTATACCACGTGGCAGAATGCTGATTGTTCTCAATTATTGTCTCAATTTGGTCACTATCAACTTGGACTGGCCTACCCAACCGTGGAGCATCGTCCAGTGGGAAATCTCCAGCATGAAACCTCGCAAACCACTTATGACACATTCGATCAGTCACAGCACCTTCTTTACACAGTGCACAAATCTTGTTTTGCATTTCAGCTGCATTTTTACCTTTCTTGAAATAATACAGCATAATATGCTGAAAATGTTACATATTTTCATCCATCTTCAATAGCAAATGCTACACAAAAATTCACTCATTTTGGTAAGTTTTTTTAAATGCACGCTGATATGACAGCTGTCACAATACAATCTAACAAAAATTTTCAGAATGAAGTTAAAGACGAATGAGCACTACTAGAGCCATCACACACAAAAAAACCAAACTTTTTGGCCAACCCAATGCCTCCCTAACCTAGTGATCGAAAGAGACAATGTGGCTGACAGCACCTTGGGAGAAAGGAGAAAGGAGAAAGGGGGACAGAGCACGGCCCCATCCCTGTGACTCCCACACTCCACACTGACTGCCCCCAGGTGCAGTGGAGGAGACTGTGACTAGAAAACACAGGGATGTAGGAGAGACCAGTGCAGGGCTGTTGGAGGGACAGTACCCGAGACCACCGCAGAGACCACCGCAGAGCGCCGTTTCCACACACTAGTCCACTCTGTGGCCTAAGAGTCTCCCATTTGCAGAGCTCACCCTGTTCAAGTCCCCGAGGCCTCGCGACAGAGGGCCGAGCCAGGGCCTGAACCCAAACCACTCATCGCAAATGCCAAGCTCGTCTGCTAACTGCCGCACAGGAAGCCAGGAGCCAGTGGGACGTGGGCTCCTCCGTCCGGCTCAGCACTACCTCCCCACCGTTTACAGTGACGACCAGTGCTTTCAGATGGTACATGAGCAAACCGATTGCTCACTCTTTAATAAGTGCTTTCAAAAAGAAATTGCACGAGCAAACAGCAATTCATACTGCAGAGAAGGAATCTGGGAGCAGTCATCTTACCAAGGGGCCCCGCAATGTAACAAAGAACCGCCACAGCACAGGCGGGGCCCCACCACGGCTGCCCCACTGCCCTGGCTCTTCCGAGCCACAGGCCGAACTACCAGGGAAGAAGCACAAGGCCACCCTCTCCTCTGACAGCATTGGCCGCTTTCTCTCCTCTGCCCCTTCATACTGTCTCCTGTCTTCCCGCTGCTACACTGCTTTCACAACTATACTTTTGCTGAAATAATGGATCTTTCAAAATGTACTGTTTTACTGAATTTCATTCCGTGAGGGTGGCTTACGCAGTAAGGGTCTGAGTTAATTTTTGTTTATTTTTCTGGGGGAAGGGGGAAGATGGAGGTTTGGCAGGGTTGTAAAGATGATTAAATGCTGACCACCAAAGCAGGCAGCTTTTTCAGAATTTAATGGTCAGTAACTAAATGTTCCTATTTGTGAAGTACGTGGTTCCCAAGGCAGACAAATGATAACAGAAAGTGAGACAGCACCACTGTTGAGTGTGCTAAGAAATACATATTCTGTCCACGCAAAGGCGGAAAGATGATCTACTTTATTAACCCTGAGACTTCTGAAAGTGGTGCCAGGTTTTCCTCTTTAGAGCTAGGCAGGAAGTACTTAACATCACAAGAACAACCCTAAGTAAAACTCTGCCAAAGGCAAAGTCTCTGAAATGTAATGATGCCAGCTGATGGAGACTGAAGACCCTGTTTGTGCTACCAAGTAACTATAAACACGCAGATTTTATTTTTTTCATTTTTATTTTTTATTGTTGTTCAAGCACAGTTGTCTCCATTTGCCCTCCATGAACACGGATTTTAGATGGTCTAGTTTTCATAAAAGAAGAACATAGCATCAAGTGAAAAAAAGATACAGAGAACATAACTGGTTTCAAAAACATCATAAAAGCCCTGGCTGGTGTGTCTCAGTGGGTTGAGTGCCAGACTGCAAACCAAAGGGTCATCAGATCAATTCCCAGTCAGGGCACATGCCTGCGTTGCGGGCCAGGTCCCCAGTTGGGGGCGCTCGCGAGGCAATCACACATTGATGTTTCTCTCCCTCTCTTTCTCCCTCCCTTCCCTTCTCTAAAATTAAAGTCTTTTAAAAAAATCATAAAAAATAGCTTCTTATATAATTTATTTCTCATTATCACTACCACTTACCTATGTTAATATCCAAATAACTGCAAAAGTTTTTAAAAATTCCAACTGATAATTGAAGGGGAAAATTATGAAAGTCTTAATAACCACAAATGGAAAAAAGGCCAAAAACAAATTTAGACCAAAAAAATTATGCCTCAAATTCCATATATTTATTAGTTTTTCTTAATCAAAATGGAGCCCTTCCAAAAGACATACGACCACAGAGATGGAGGCAGGACCCCCCCCCCAACCGCCGTAAGAAGGCTCTGCACCCAGGCCTGGGGAGCAGTGATGGGTCCCTGCGGCTATCGGGGACCCCACCCCCATCCATCCACCAAACATGGGCTGAGCACCTACAATGAGGCCAACCGGGGCCAGGCACTGTCCTTCAGTCTGGGTGCCTGGGAGACATCCAAGCACAAAACAGATTTCTGCCATCGGAATTTACACGCCAGCAGAGGCCTGGCAGTAAACACGGTAGTAAATCAGTCACTCAGTCTGTTAGAAAGTGCTAAGTGCTATGGGTAGGGGACTGGCAGGAGAGGGAGGTGGGGAGGCAAGTGGCAACATCAGGTAGTTAGGGCCCGAAAGAAGGAAGAAGGCAACCTCCCAGGGGCGAGGGTGTTTGTTAGGCACTCTGGACAGAGCACAGCCAGAGCTAAGGCTGGAGTGAAGGTGGCCTTTGTTTGGAGAGGGGATAAAATGAGCCTATCACCATTTTCTTTAAGCACCGAGATATCACTTCATCCACATTTTGATGAGCAGGCAAACAAAGATACGAGAAGGTCCACTCCACCCTAACGAGCCCCCACCAGGACTCTAACTCCCCCCAGGTCTCGTCTCCGTGTCTCTGCTCTTAACCTCTCGCAGCTCAGTCCCCACAATGACGCAACCCGTCTGTGCCCACCCGGCTGGACGCCAGTCCGTGGTCTCCCGCAGTCCCTGGAACAAGTCTGAAGCCCTGACCGCGGCCAGCAGGGACCTCCAGGTGCGGCCGCAGCCATCTTTCTGGGGTCTTGTCCCAGATACACCAGCTCCTTCCCGCCTCAGAGCCTTTGCACCTGCGCTTCTCTGCCCAGAACAGATCTCAGCTACGCTGAGCGCCTACGCCCTGTCAGCCAGGGGGCAGGTCAGACTTCACCTGCCAGTTTTGAGGCTGCACTCCCTCACTACCCTGTTCAAAGTACCCCCACTCCAAGCGCTCTCAAATCACTCTGGGTGTTCTGTGTTTTCTTTCCCCTCAGGGCATTTATCAACAAGACTCTGTTTTCAGAAAACAGACCCTGGAGCCAGACTGCTGCCCAGCAAGCGTGGGGGACATGCCCGACTTCTCTGGTCTCAGCCCCCACACCTGAGACAACAAGGCTGACAACAGCACCACCTCACACGGTCGGGGCGTGCGTGTGCTCAGACGCACAGGGGGCGCTCCAGTGCTGGTTACCAGGCTCACCGTCAGAAACTCAGTTTCTGTCTCCCCTATTAGAATGTAACCCCCAAGAGGGCAGGCTTGTCTGCCTGATTCACGACTGCATTCATAGGGCTAACACTTAAGAGGCCCTCAATTAGTATATACTGAGGAACAGATCCAGTTCAGGTCTAGCATTCTAGACTGACAGTGCTAAGTTTGGATGGCAGAGGCATTTGACTGTAAGAAAAGCTGTCACTTCGCTTGAGCCAGGCACGACTGACGAACGACTGAAGAGGCTCTGGGGGCGGAGCCGCAAACTAAACAGACTCTCAGTCTCAGTCCACCGTTCACAAGGAAGTTCCAGACTGCAAATGGACAATCCGCATATCAAACTGGGTTTTGCGTTTTGAGTTACCTGGGTTTTATGTTTCTGAGAATTACGTCAATTCCCAAAGCTGGTATACACAGCACAAGTAGCTTTATCTGTCTCTAACGGGCTAGACTTGGAGACTTAAGCAACTGCAACTCCCAAAGGTGAGGAAGTAAGAAAAGCAAGAAAAGGAGAATTCTAGAGCTCACCACTAAGTGGGTCGGTGCTCAGACTGTAGGAAGACCCAGCTAAGTCAGCCAGGAAGCACGGGCTGACCTGATACATGTGAGTATAGAAAATTCTACGCAGTTCTGATAAGGGAAAAAACCACCCTGCACTCCAGTTAAACACATTAGGAGGGACTGTTCAACAACACCAGCCTAAGATGAGAGTGTTTCCCCTGAAAAATCTATGGGCCAATATTGGGGGCGTGGTTTATCAGTTATGACAGAGCAGGACAGACAGCACTGGACACAGAAACAACCCCATGAGTAACACGCGGCCCGTGCTTCGGGCTGCCGCACAGACAGAACTGGAACGCAGCCGTGTGACGAGGCAACCGTGCACCGGGGACAGAGGCCAGCGGGGCTAGGCAGGGGCTCACCAACCTCTCCCTCGCTCTGCCACCCCAAGTGTCCGCGGGCTGAATGCGAACAAGCTGTTTGCGTGGTGATTTCCGAGTGGTCACCACAGGTCTGCCCTCCCCCTGTCATCTGCCTGAAATCCATCTCTTGTGCGAGGCCAGGAGGTGGTAAGTAAGTACATGAGTGGGTGGCCCCCAGGTCCTACAGCTGCTGAAAAGCAGTGAAAATTAATGGGAAGAAGGAAGGCACTGGAGACAGACATTAGGGTTCACACCCCAGCCCAGACACTGACACTCACTAGGAACGCGCCCCGGGCAAGCTCACTATCGGCGCCACAGCGAGCTCGCTGGTGGAAGGGACACAGCGATCACACCTATCTCCCCGAGGAGCGGGAATGAGGCGCCCCACGCGAAGCCCTGCTCACTGGCTAGCACGAGCATGACTGCCGGCACCCGAAGCGCCTCCCCCTGGCTTTCAAAGCCCTGGAATGTAATGCAACTTATTCAACACTAATAAACCCTGAGCAACTGGATCTTTGGTAGTTAACATTCCGTAGAATTATTTTACCTACCTAAATGAAGGTCAATGGCTCTCAAATATAAACTCCATTTTTAAAAAAGTATTGAACTTTTGGGGACTGAGTGAAACCCGATAATGTCTGCATATCCCTTTTGTTTAAAAATGAAAACAAAATGACTAAAAACAAGAACTGCCTAACATCTGTATATAGGTACTTTAAAACTTTAAAATTTTGAGGCTACAGATTAAAATTTCAGAAATGAAATCTTTTCAATTTGGGGAATAAACAACTTGGGGGACAGTGGGAAAGATTCACGTCCTGTGAACAGCTGACTTCACCCAGACGCAAGGGGCAGTTCCGTCCCTGGGCGTGTGGGAGAGACCCCGGCAGACACAGGCCGAAACGCTCCACAGTGTGTCCACAAAGGGGAAAACGGAAGCCTGGAGGACGCCAGCCACTCTCTCCAAAGGGGCAAACGAGACGCCTCTCCCTCCCATGCCTGCCATTCAATACGTAACTAAACAACACTGGCACTTTTAACCTGAACATGACCCAGTTTCGAAATGAGTAACTCATTCCTTCCCAAGTATGTGTCCTCTGTGTCTAGAAAAATCTTGGGCCCTGGCCTTGCAGCCTGACTTCTTCGGGGGTTACAGGACAGAAATGACCCATCTCATCAGCTGTTAGCCCCAGGCCTCAAGTGGGCATTAATTAATGCCTCATGTGCTCACAGGAGGCAGTTCTTACCAAGCCACGACATACTTCAAAAAATGGTTTCCACGAAACAGTCGGAACACTTCTGAAAAACTACGGCACAATTTTACAAGCCAATAAAAATGCAAAGCACTCCTGAATAACTGTAACACCACAAATAAAATCAACATCCCAGAAAACGTGACCCCTTTAAAAGGTCCCAGCTGCGGGGCCCGGCCTCAGTGGGGGCGAGGAGAGCAGGAGCGGACAGCACAGTGGGATGTGACGTCTCTGAACAGGCGTCTGCAGGGCGGACCTGACGCCGGGAAGTGCACAGCACAGGGAGCGTCAGACCGGGTTCGGGCCCGGGCCCTGCAAAGTTTCACTTCCTCTCTGGCTCACCCGCTCTGAAAAGGAAGCACAGGTATCACTAAAATTTCCCCGCTTTGGTGGGTCGGAAGTGGCTGCTTTATTTGGCATTTCTCTAATTAGTAGGTGAGGATCAACGTTCTTTAGTTATTTATTTACAGAAATTTCCCATAGGGCCTATTAATTTCTTCGTTCACCTACCTCTTCATTGAAATCTTGATGTATCTATTCCTACAAATTTGAAAAATAGTACACGTACTGACCCTTTGTTACATGTGACATCCTATGATCTTATTTTTTAATGAGCAAGTATTTTAACATTTTGCATATTTAGGTCTGAAAACCTTTTCTCTGAGTTCTGCTTTTAAAGAAAACGTTATACCCATTCTGTCACAGCGCAAGTCTAATAAAACGCAGCAAAAAAGTTTTAAGATGTTATCTCTGATAAACATTTTACTTTGCCTTTCTCCACAATCTCTGCAATTTTCAACATTCCTCCCAAACACATCTGGAATTTGTTCTGATGAATGATGATTTCCAGCCGTCTCATCGCCAATAATCCCTGGAGACGCGGGGCACGTTTCTTCACACCCCACAAGGACAGCTCCACTTGACGCTATCCGCGCCCCACTACCGCCTCATAGTCCACTGTCTGCCCTTGGGAAGGCCGATCACCTTTTGCACCTCAGTTTCCTTCCTTGTTCGTAATGAAACACACTCAAGTCCTATGTTCCAAGGTTGCTGAGGCAATCAGAAATAATAAATGTAAAATACCTAGCACTGCTGCTATGGCTCAGTGGATTGAGTGCCGCCCTGCGAACCAAAAGGTCACCGGTTTGATTCCCAGTCAGAGCACATGCCTGGGTTGTGGGCCAGGTCCCCAGTGGAGGGTGCATGAGAGGCAACCACGCATTGATGTTTTTCTCTTTATCCCTCCCTTCCCCTATCTAAAAATAAATAAATAACATTTTAAAAAATAAAATATCTAGCACAATGATGTCTGGCACATAATGGATGCCCTATAAATAAATATTTTAATTACCTAATACCTGATGTGAACATAAAAGTAACACACTACAAAATTCATTTCCAAAATTTCAAAAACATCAAGTTTAACCAATTCAGAGTTAAAATACATTATTTTAGTTAAAATTAACATTTGATTATAAACTCATTTTATCTTTTCATATTTTAAGTAAAACTCCTGTGTCCTATCTGTACCAACACATGTAACACTAATTAATAAGTGAGATTTCTCACATTAATTCAATGCCTAAACCACTGTTCCAGTGTAGCTTACTGAAACAGACTTGGGTGCGGTTTCGAAAACAACTCTGGGTGAGGCCAGTACAGATAAGCCAGCCAACCATGTGTTTAACTGAAGTGAACTCCAATGCACCCTGTCCTGTTTATAGTTCCAAAATCTGTCTGTTAACATTGGTACAAAAAGAACCAGGGCTTGAGTCTTCAGCAAAATCCCATTAGCCTCTCAGCGGTGGCTGGCTAATAAATGAGCTAGCTCAGACCTTAGGGTCACCCGAGTTCCGACCCCAGTTCACCACTGCCTGCCTGGTAACCTTAGGGACTCTTCATCCCTCTGTGCTTCATCTCTTCCTTTGTAAAATAGGAATATCATTGTGTACTTTTTTGGTTTAAGATTAAATGAGTTAATTTATGTCAACTTGTTAGCGTAGGTGGCTAGTTAATATTAATGAAGGGAGCAAATTTAATCATACATTAAACCTAATTAGCTAGGGAGCTGAGTCAGACATTAAGCGGGACTTACTAGGAAGCGGTAACGTTCACACTTCCCCAGCATCCCTCGGCATCCTCCACAGAGCAGAAGGGACAGGACATATGGGCTCCCCGGGGGACAACCAGCCATTAGCTGGAATTATCAAGGGAGAGAGAAAACAGTCAAGGGGAAATTCCTCTGCTGGGCACGTGCCCAGCAGAAACCAAGATGGCACAGGGGGAGGACCCTGTCCTTCGAGATCTGTGCAGCAGGAGCCAAGACGGCAACCACAGAGAAGAGGCATCTAGCCTGGGAAAAGGGTCAGACTGGATGGAGACAAAGAAGCCTGTAAGATCTAGGAAAGGGACTGGACAGGGGAAAGACTCAACAAAAGCACCTAAAGCATGAGGAAAGAGATTGGTTAGTTTAAAAGAAAAGCCTCTTTCCCAAGTCTGTGGTAACGGAACCAAAGCTCACCCACAGCCCCTCTCAGTGGCACGTGTCTGCCCCCTCACTCCCACTCTCCCCTGCAGCAGCCACACGGGCCGGGCAGGCCTGGGTGCCGCAGCACGGCGCCAGCCTGAGCACAGCCGGGAACAGAGACTGAGCTGGACTAGGCGCTGGCAGGGATGAAACCGAACTGTGGCGGCTTCGGAGGCCCGGCTGATGCCAGGTAACGGCACATCCCCAGACCCTGGCCCTTCTTCTGGGCTCAGTGACGACGAGGCTGACCTCTCCCACAGCAGGACAGAGCTAAGCCAACTGGTTGTGGAGGAGACACTGGGCACCTGGGGAGAGGCCCCTGTGTTTGCTCCAGCTTCAATAAAGGTTACCACTGCACTTCATCCCCCCACACAGGGGACCCCAAAGTACTTTTCCAGCAATTCCATGGGAGAACCCCATCTCCACCAGCAACGACGTGTCTCAGTACAGAGCCTGACACACAGTAAGTCGTAAACCAGTACACAACTACTATTTCCATTACTAGTAAATTCCACTTGGAACTTTCAAGACAGAAATTTGAGGGGCCTCCACTCAAAAATACCTACCACTCAAATAAGGTTTCACATAAACACAAATGTTATTTGCATGTAAGAAATACATGAAACTTCCAAGGACCAAACAAACGCAAAGCCATGAGAATGAAACTAGAACGCTGAAAGGCGGCATGGCCAGAGGTCAAACGCCCAACAAAATCACCACTGCTGGGGGCGAAACAGGAGCTGATGAGCTGGGACTCTGTAAGGCGGCTGGTCCCCAACGTTTTTGGCACCAGGGCTGTGTTTCTGGGAAGATAATTTTCGGGGGGCGGGGCCGGGGGGGGAGCAGGAGGCAGAGCTCAGGCAGTCGTGGGAGCCCAGGCTTCACTGGCTCCCCGTGTGCAGCCCAGTCCCTAACAGGCCTGGCACAAGTACCAGTCCACACCCCAGGCTTGGGGACCCTTGCTGTAAGGGATGAAAATGTCTCAAGTGGGTAGTGACCATCTCAGAAAAAAGCATCAGGAGGGAATGTTGACCTCCAGGCTCAGATCAACTAAATATGAGGTCCCAGTCAAAATTTCAACAAACCCAAAAACAATGCCCATAAATGACTGCCACCAGAAACAAAAACCCCCAGATCTAGGCCCTCAAAGACTTCATATACTAGAATTGTAATACAAAACACAGAATAACTATAAAATGTATAAATTAATCATACTGATAAATACAACAAGCCACAGGCAGAGCTGAAGAAGAAATCAAATAGAACTTTTGAAATAAAATAATGTTGAAAAAAATTTAAATCAATTAATCAGTTAACAGCAGCTTCTACACAGTTAAAGAGGAATTAGTGAATGAAATGACAGTTTTGAAAAAATTACCCAGAAACCAGCCTAGGGAGACAAGGAGATGCAAAATATGCCAAAGGAGACAGAGAGTGCAGGACAAGAAAGGCAACCACCCCTTTACTGGAGTCACAGGCGGAGAGAACAGAGGACGGGGCGCGTCCACATCCGGTGAGAGGATGGCTGACGACTTCACACCGCTGAAGGACATGAATCCACAAACACTCAGCAAAATAAATGAGAAATACGCACCTTACACACATTGTAACGAATCTGCAAAACAGCAAAGGAAAAATAAAATTTCTAAAAGCAGGCGGATCACCTGACAGCCTATTGTACTGGCAAACTTGTAACAGAAACAACAAGAATAGAGGAGTAAAATTATCTTCAAATGCTGTAAGTAACTGTAAATGCTGTAAGGAAGTAACTGCCAACCTGGATTTCTATACCAAGCAAAACTACCTTCCAATAAAGTGTGTGAAAGTCATTTCAAACAAACAAAAACAGAGGAACCATTTACAGACCTACAGTAAGGGAGCTTCTACAGAAGAAAAAAATAACCCCAGGAAAGAAACAGAAATACAATAAGGATTGTAAGTAAAGAAACTGCTAAATGGGAAGGTAAATCTGAAAAATGCTGTTGGATAATATAGTGATAATGATGTCCAATACACACGGTTAAAAGGGAAGCTGGACTAAAATGCTAACAATAGCAGCATGTAACTTGATCACTGAGTTTAATTGGAATTGAAGTATTTTTAATGCCTCTGTTTTGTCTGGCATGGGAATATGATATTAACTTCAGACTTTGCTAAATATGCAGGTAAAACATCAGGGATAACAACAAAAAGAATAGAGTATGTACTTTACAAACCAAAAGAGAGGAGAACATAAAGAAAAACATAACAACTTGGTTGTTTAAAAAGGCAAGCTTGGAGAGAAAAAAAATGACAAATAGAAAAAAATGTAAGTTAGAAAAAGTACCAATTTACCAAAATCACAATAAATGTAACTGTACTAAACTATGTCAGTTAAAGGACAGATAATCACACCCACTGTAGAAACTGAATAATAATGGTCACCAAGGTATCAGTCCTGACCCCTATAATCTCTAAATGTTACTTTTCACAGCAAAGACTGCGAGGACAGTGTGATCACCCTGGATTACCTACATGGGCCCCAAATGCAATCACCAGTTTTCCTATAAAAAGAAGACAGAAGGCACTGTCCTCTCTCTCTCTCTTTCTAATAAAGATTTTATTTATTTACTTCCAGACAGAGGGGAAGGGAGAGAGGAAGAGAGGGAGGGAAATATCAACGTGTAGTTGCCTCTCACCCACCCCAAATTGGAGTTCTGGCCCACAACCCAGGCATGTGCCCTGACTGGGAATCGAACCGGCAACCCTTTGGTTGGCAGGCTGGTACTCAATCCACTGTGCCACACCAGCAGGGCATCACTGCCCTCTCTTAACTACACAGATAGGAGGGCAATTTGACCAAGACACAGAAACTGGAGTGATGCATCCACAGCCAAAGATGGCTGCAGCCATAAGATGCTGGAAAGGCAAGAAACAGGCGCCCCGTTGGAACCTCCGGAGGAAGTGCTCACCGCCAACACCTTGATTCTGACTCACGGGTTCTGATTTCGGGCTTCTGGCCTCCAGAACTGTGGAAGAATAATCCCTGTTGTAAGGCACCACATTTTTGGTAATTTATTACACCAGCGCAAATATGTGTGTGTGTGTATCCACAAAACATAAGAACAGTTTGTTCTGTTTGAAAATAAATAGATGAAGATAGGTATTCAAGCAAATACCAACCAAAAGGAAAAAAATGGAAAATAAAAGCATTTACTTAGCTGAAAAAGCCACTACAAGTTAAGAAAATGAAAACGACCCCTGGCCAGGTAGTTCAGTGGGTTAGAGCACGGTCCCAATATACCAGGGGTGTTCCGGGTTCGGTCCCGGTCAGGGCACATTCCAGAGGGACCGATGACTGCATCAGTAAGCAGAACAGCAAATCTCTCTCGCCCCCTTCCTCTCTCTCCCTCTCTCAAATCAAATAAAAATTTAAAAATAAAAATAATTTTTAAAAAATAAAAATATATATGCCTAGTAAAATGCTATCAACACATATAAAGTGAAAACTGCTAAAACTCCAATCTACCATCATGCATGATTGAAATATTGCTTAATTATTAGTAGGCAAAGAAGTCAACAATAAATACAAAATAACGACGTAATTAATAAGTTAGATTATTGAAAGTATAAAGAGCCTTGCACCGCCTTGCTTTCCAGAACAATTAACTTGAAGACCACATACTCTTTAGACCACAAGTGACATTTGTAAATATGCCCCTCAGATCTGGATGGAAGTAAAGAAAATCTCAACCAATTCCAGAGAATCAGAAGCATACAAACCATGTCTCTGGTTTAATTGTGTCACAACACAAGTAAAACAAATCAGTAACAAGTATTTTTTAAACCACATTATTTGTAAATTTAAAAGCACACTTAAAAAAAAACTTATGTGCCAAAGAAGAAACCACGATAAAAATTTAAACATACTTTCATAATGAAAATATTACAATTGAAAATAGTTGGGTTCAGTAAAACCTACTTCTAGAAAAATGTATAGCCTTGAACACATTAAAAAAAAAAAGAATTAAGTGACCTTTCTCTAGAAGCTAGGAAAAAACCAAACTCCAAACCGTTTAGCAGTCCCACTCACCTGTGTTTTAATATAGATAACTTCTAACCTTGAACAACTCTGAAGGCTGTGCTACAGCTCAGATTATAGCTTCAAATTGTTCTGATTACCAGAGTTTAGGACACAAACCATATGCCCTTCAGGGGAGAAGAGGACATGACATAAGATGTAACTCACGCATCCATTCTTGCAGTTTTTACTGAGAGTGAAGATGATGTCAGTTTTGCTCAACAGCACGGTGAAAGCTGGAGTCAGTGGTTTCAAAAGCTGAAATAACACACAAATAACTCATTCGATGAAAAAGTGCTGGCAACCTTCCAGAGTTGTATTCGGCAAAGTCTGCACTATTTTCATGAAAATTCTACTCCCTAGTGCATATGAAGCAATCGACATGGAAATGATCCATCAAGAAAAAATATACTTTAAAGGAGAACTGCTAGCTTGATTTTCATGAAACGGAAGTGACAGAAACTGCTGTGGGAGGGGAGTGCGCGCCATCTCGGTGACTGAACAGCTCCCGCAGGGGCCCACGTGTGTCCCACAGAGAAGCCCCGATGAGCTCCTGCAGGACCCCTCAGGACGGTCCTCTCTTTCTGGCCTGAAGAGCCAGCCATGAGCCTCTGAGGCTTGTGAGCCAGACTAATGGAAGGCCTCCGATTAGGTTCAAAGAAGTAGTAAGTCCCTAAAATGCCATTATCGTCACTTAGAAACTAGAGACCAAAAAAAAAATGGGCACCCTCATCACTTGCAAGAGAAGAAACACGGCCCTGAAGGCATTCCCAGCCTTCCACAACCACCCAGCACCCCACTGAGAAACAGAGCCCCCGACTTTCCAGGTTCAGGAGGAAGGTCGTGACACTGCTGGTGCTCGTGCTGTCCAGGCACCTGCGCCTAGGATAGTGCCCGGATGGTGGGGTCATCTAGTTCCCCTAAGACAGGCACATTAATGTCACAGCCCTTCCCAGTGAAGCAGACACTCAGTCCTAAAGGGACTCAGGCACCACGTCTAACCCTCCTCCCCTGCCTGGAGCTGTCTGTATACAACGCACGGCATTAATGGTACAGTACCATCAGGAAACGAGGCTGGGCTGTTAACTCAAATATTCTTAGACCTTGAAAGAATGGCTTAACCACAAAGTTCTTGGGAAGCTGCAAACATGTTCAGCTGCAACAGACAAAATTATCTCTGCATAGCGATCTGGATTTATTTTTTAAAAAAGGCAGTGGGAGCAGCTGGTACACAGAGCTCTCCGTGGACTTCCTTTACCCTTCCCTCCTAATGCCTGCTTCCGCCCTGTCCGTGAGCTGGAGGAGGAGAGAGGAGGGGGCCGCACGCTGCCAGCAAACCTGGGCAGGGCACCCTGAGTGTTCAGAAGCTCTCGCTGTGGCCCCACACCACCACGGGCAGTTAGACAAGACTGTCACTATCACCGTTGCTGTTCCAACAGATGAGAACAAGGAATTCAGAAAATGTCACCAACTTAACCCAGGACCACATGTTTTGAGCAGCAAATTGGACTTGCATTCTGCCACTATACCCCTAATACCCAGCACTATCCCAACAGATCACAACTGACTCAGTTCAGCGAGGAAAAATTCCCACCGTGTTTGCACTTTTTAGCTTTAATGACACATATTCACATATCATAAAATTCACCCATTTAAAGTGTACGATTCAGTGGTCTTCAGTATTCAGAGGGATATGCAACCATCATCATCATCCACTTTTATAACATTTTCCACACCCAAGAAGCCCCAAACACAGGCCTTTCTCCCCCGCCGCCTCCCCGCCAGCTCCAGCCTCTTTTTCTGGCCCCTCCACTCGGCACAGCACTTCCCGACGTCCTCCAGGTGCAGCTCCTGTCACTGCCTCATCCTTTATCTCCGCCAAGCAACGCTCCGCTGTGTGCACACGCTGCACCTTGCTGACCCATGCATCAGCTGATGGACACCTGGCCCGTCCCCACCTTCCAATGGTAACAAGCACTGTGTACAGGTTTTTGTGTGGATGTGTGCCCTCCTTCCGCACTGGCATTTTCAAAGCGTTTGCACAACATTCTCTCCTTTGCATCTTACAGCTGCTTCACTCTGTGAGGGAGAAAACTGGAGCTGGGAGCAGTGAAGTGACTTTGTCACCTACTGCTGGGCGTCCTGTTCACTCCCTAACACCGCACGGCTTTGTCTCCTCTGCAGGGAACTCCGTACGATAGCGCGCAGAGGAGGAAAGCCATTTTTTAGGCAACTAGCTCCCTAAACCACTCTCAACGAGTCAATCCATAAGGCAAATTTAAATGAAGCCTCTCAGAGTCCGAGAACGAGAGGATGTGTTCAGGAAGGGGTACTCCAAAGGTCCCTCCCACGTGATGGCCTCCTGCTCCCCACGGGGACACTGGAAGCTGCTATTCCAAGGTGCTGAGGAGACACGCACGGAGTCAGCGCCTCCTGGGTCCTGCCCCAAGGGCAGCCCAGCCCTAGCAGAAGTCTGCAGGTGCCTGTGGGCTCCACCCCCAACATCAGCCCCACATCCCAGGCCCCTGGCTCTCCCAAGGCCTTGATTCAGAGCTAACGTGTCCGCTATCTGGGACAGTATCGGGGCCACATGTTGCCACGGTCAACCATGTAATTTCCCAACCTCCACAACTGTTACAATTCAGAAATATAGTTAACATTATACAGCATTAGAATTATACTGGACAACAGCCATTTACTGACAGCGTACTAGGGTGCCTTTAACATATTTGTTTAACACTCACTGCAACTGTGAAGACAGGTACTATCATTACCCCTGTGTTACACGTGAACACTTTCTCACACAGGAAACGTACCGTTGGTGGGAGTAAAAATGGGTGTAACTTCTTAGGAGGATAACTGGACACAGCTATGAACACTGAAAGTAAAAATACCCGTAGAGCAACCAATTGCACTTCTAGGAATCTATCTACAGATAGATCCATAGAGTCCAAACCTGCAGATGCAAGAATATTGACCAAAACAGTTATAACACCGAAAACCTGGAAACAAATGTGCATCAATACGGCAGCGATCGTCTGTAAAATGAAACACCTGAGCCGGCTAGGGAGAATGGTAGCGAGCATCTCCCAGGTGGACTAAGGGGGAGATGAGCATCATCATTCGCACTGACTTTTTGAGGTTGACACGTGGATGCACCATCATTCTGGCTACGTGCTCTTAACCGGTCGCAAAGCGGCTTCCTCATCTGCAAAATGGGACGACAACAAGACTTCCCACCCAGTGCTCACTAAAAACTGCCCACGGCTATCACTGCAATTTATGGCTTACTTAATTCCGATACTACTGTCACTAACAGCATTCCTGTCATTAGACGAGCTCCACGGAAAACTGCATTAGCCACCGGTGTCACGCCCACGCCAGCCAGTGCCAGGCACCGGGCAGGGGCACGGAACCTGAGGCAACAGCTGCCCGCGCTGCTCCCCAGCCAGCCCCCAGCCACGAGGGCTTCTCTCCCAGACACCCAGTCCTGCCCCGTCAGCCCCGCCACCAGTGGGCAACAAGAAACCCCGCGCAGGGAGATGTGCCGCCACTGCCTACACGCTTTCCCCCAGACGCACACAGATGTGATCTCTGGCCACGTGTCACCTCCTCAGGGAGGCCGGCCTCACCCCATCTAAAACAGACCCGCGCTGACACGGTTCGCTACCCCTCATCTTGCCTCCTGGGTCTTCAGAGCAGTCACTACTACCTGACGTTACCGCAGAATCCTTCGCCGCCTACTTCCCGTTCTAGATCCAAGTCCCCAGGAGAGGGGGACTGTGTCTCACTCCTGGCTCTTGTCCCTTATGCCTCGAACAGTGCCCAGCAGATTCTAGGTGTTCAGTAAATATTTATGAAGAGGTGGAACTGAAGTGCAAGTTAATAAAAGCTATAGAATAGAAAACATGCCTGCAAAATAACTAAAATTACTGTTGTCATCTTCTCCTGGCAGAGTAGAGTCTCAAGATTCTGTTCAGCCAAAAGTTAAGTGTCCCGCAAACTCTAGTCCTACTGTATTCAAAAATACCACTTTTTCATAAACTTATATAAAGCCCTATCAAAATATGCTCAACACTTTTAAGCCAACAGATATAAAAAACTTTTTATATTGGTCATAACAACTGTTTAAAAAGGTGCTTCTGAAATAAATAAAGCTCAAAGGCAAACTGAATTACACTTGCTCCCCTGCACTCCTTCCAAAACTCAAGTCTCCTGCATGGAGAAGATCAGAACAAGTATTAACTATTAAACAGTTTTGTTAAAGTTTAATATTATGCTATGTTAAGATTCTCAACTATTTTAAGGACCCATGTGATAGCTGGTAGGCACTGAACAAACTAAGGAGGCAGTAGCATATTTAATTTGTTACAAACCAAATCTTAGACTCAGCTTTTAGAACCTCAGATGATAGGGAATTCAAAAAGGACATCCCCTTCTTGCCAAAATAACCTGCCGAAGCATGGGGGGGGGGGGGGGGGCATGCGAACAAACAACATGCAGGGTCACAGGTAAGTGGGATTTTTTAGCGACTTTAGACTCTCAAGGAGGCTGGGAGTTTACGTAAAAAGTAAAAAGAAAATGTTGCCTCCCCACAAAAAAAAGAAAGAAAGAAAATGTTGCCACTTGCCATCTCCACCACATCAAACTTAAAGTTCTGTTGCGAATGTGTCAGGAAACAGTAAAATATAACCCAACAAGCAAACAAGCAGGAAAATATAATGCACACTAAGGAGTTAATCAATCAAAACCAATCTGGAAGGGAGAAAGAAGCTAAAATCAGTGGACAAGGTCATTAGAACAGTACAACTGAATACCACATGTTGAAAATCTTAAGTGGAGAGATGGCAGATACAAAAAAAAACAGAAATTGGATGTCTAAAAAGGAAGTCACGACGTGTAAAATGAAAAATCACGCTGAACAAGATTAATGGTAGATTAAGCACTGCAGAAGATTAGTGATCTGTACAGCGAGAAAAACCGTCCGAACAAAGCACACCGAGAAGCGCAGACGGCACCGGGCCGCCCGGGCACCGCTCCACCAGTCTGCCGCGCGGGGGCCGCGGAGTCCTCCGGGGAGAGGACGCGGAGAAGGAACGGAAACAAATACGTAAGAAGTAATGCCGAAATCCTCCCAAACGTGAGGAACACCACAAACCCACCGATCCAAAAAAGAAGCTCCGTGAACCCCGAACACAAGAAACGTGAAGAAAACGACTATACACAAAGGTATCTCAAAATAAAATCGCTCAAAATCAGTGTCAGGGGACATCTTAAAAGCAGCCTAAACGTAACTACACATTATATAGAGAAACAAGATAAGGAAGACAGCAGATTTCTTGTAGGAAATGATGCAAGCAAGAAGACAGTGAAGCAACATCTTTAGGTAAAAACTAGATTTTAGCCCCAAGGTTCTGAGCTTCAAGTCTTTTGGCACGAATGTGTAATTTTGTGTAGCCACCTTCTGCAGCAATGGCACCTCTGAATTGTGAGCATTTCAGTGTCTCAAACACTATCATATCATTTGGCTAGATTAGGTATAATATATTTAGCATCTGCTTTTCTAGTACCATGTTTTATACCCAAAAGGCAAGAGATAAATAATTTCTCAGGGTGCACTTAGGAGAAGTTAATGCACTATTAGTGATGACTCCTCTCTCCTCTTTTGCCCCCAAGTATATTCTAAATATGTGGTGATAAATCACGCGCTTGAGCAGCATCTGTCACTCACAAAGAACTTTTTCATTTAGTCTTCTTACAGACCCCCGAGGCAGATGAGGAAGGTATTGCCACACTTACCGTGTAACTGAGGAAAACGGAGCTCACAAAAAGGGAAGTAACTTGCCCAAGGATGTGAGGTGGAGGAAGTGGTGGGGAGAAAGCAGAAACAGGTATAATGCTAAACAAGGTCAATCTGGCAAAGAAACTTACACAGCTAGTGCACCTGATCTTTCCAAATCCAAGTAGCTCTTTCTATTAAACCACAACTGAAATACATTACACTAAAGGAAAGATTAAAAGTTCACTCTACTCAAAGCAAAGCAAAGTGGGTTTCTTAATGAAAAGAACAGTTTTTATTTGTTTGTGTAAGGAGCAAGGCCCAGCCACTGCCCTACAACCAGCACGATGCAATGCCGTGATTCAGAGCAACGTTCCCCACACGGTTCCTTCATGCAGACGAAACACGACGCAGCCAAAGAAAGCCCACGGCAGACGAAACGATGCAGTCCAGGAGGCAGACGTCTGATTTGATCTAATGACAAAATTTAGACCCTCTGGGCAGAAATGGAAAAACGATGGCCTCCCCAAACCCCATCCGCTGCCTGTTTTTACAAGGACCACAACCTAAGCTTGGTTATTAAAGGCTGAACAAAAGAATAATAAATGAAACATTAATAATAAAAAGTGACAGATAAGAAAACCTTCTCAAATTTCAATATCCATAAATAACATTTTACTGGAAGTCATGCTCATTCATTTACAAGTCGTCTACGGCTGCTTTCGTGAAACCACAGCAGAACTGAGCAGCTGCAACAGAGATATATGGCCCAAAAAGTCTAAAACATTTACATTTGGCCCTTTACAGAGAGTCTGCCAGGTCCCGCTATAGGAGACTAGATGGGCCACACCACCTTTTATAATTTGCCATGAACACTATTTCTCATAACTAAGCTTTAAAAACATTAACTCAAGATCACTAATGCAACAGATCTCTCTGAAGGGCCTGTTCTGTGCAGGCCTTGTGCTCCACTCGGAACTACAGCCGTATACAAAGTGCAGCTCCCGCCCTCACCGGGAAGAGCGGGAGCAGCAGTTTCGGGCAGGTGTCTACAGAGTGAGGGCTCAGAAGCACAGGGAAGAATGAGCACAGCCTGGTGGTCGAGGGCTTTGCTCTGGGCTCAGACATCCTCGGTTTCAATCCCCGCTGTACACCTCCTGACTGTGTCACCTTGGCAATCACTTAAACTCTCTCTCTGAAAAATGATACTTGAAAAGAAAAAAGATACCAGTAACTATTTAATAAGACTGTTTTAAGAATTAAATGAGAGAATACATAAAAGCACAATGTCCAGCACATAGCAAATATATATAAAGGAGAAAATTCAAGTTTATAAACTGAATTTTAGAAATTCTATGTTGCAAATTAAAAGCACCTCCTTACTTTTAACAATTATGTAAACAGAGAGAGGGACAAATCGTAAAGGAAAGCCCGAGGCACTAAACCTTGACGCACGCACCCGACGTGGACCGTCGCAGAGTGGTGGTCCCGGGTGCACTGTTCTGGGTGCAAAGCTACAAAACAGTACTTCTCAATCATGACCCGAGGGTGCAGTTCAGCAAGTCTAGGCAGACGCACTTTCTATGGGTGTGTGTTCAAGCCACTGCTGTAAAACATAACTGCCAAAAAAATTTTAGTTAAAAAAACATTCATTTCTCCTTCACAAAATGACATTTTTACCTTTACCCTCTGTACCCGGCTTTCAAAGTCAAGTCTACATTCTACCCCCTTTCCGTAGCCTTCCTTGAAGGTTTATGACCTCACGTGTTTAGCTATCACTGTCCCAAGAGCGTGACAATTTCACAAAGACTTAAAAAGACTGCTTTTAAGTGACTCGCCCATTCCACAGGTATTTATTGGGAGCCTACTGTGGGCCAGGCTATGTGCTCGGAACACCGTGGGAAGCAAAACCAAGATGCTACACGAGATAAAACTGGGGACACTGGGCCGAAACCTGAAAGCCTGGCCCAGGCACTCAGGGTTTTTGTGTCAAGGGGAGTCCCTGAAAAGCTCTCCGCAGGGAAGCGACGCGGTCCAGTCCCCCCGGCACTCACACGAGCGAGGACCCGGAGGGCCAGCTGCGAGGGCGGGTGAGTGCGGCCTCCGCCTCTGTGGAGCACCACTGCCGTGGCAGAGAGGGCCAGAGCGGACAGGTGAGGCGGTCACCCACCCTGAGGGACAGAGGGAGCCCACTGTGACAGGGCAGTCAAGGAGGCCTCTCTCAGGGACATCCGAGCGAGCCTAAGAGGTGAGGAGGTGCTGGCCCCGCGGAGCAGTGTAAAAGGGTCCCTTCTGTGCGGGGGGGACCAGCGTGCCGGCCCCAGACGCGAAAAGAGCCAGGCGGGCCCCAGGAAGACCCCGTGAACGCAGCGCACGTGAGCAAGACGGAGAGCGGTAGAAAGTGACACTGGAAATCAGAGGAGTTTGGGTTTTGTTCTAAGTAGAATGGGAAGTCATGGGGTTTTTTGGTTTGTCTGTAAAATTACCGTACTTCTTTTATTCTGAGTATGTAATCCAGTTACACGAATCAAAATCTGAAAGGTATTTAAGGTTACACAGTGGAAAGTAAGTCTCCCTCCCACTCCCATCCGACAGCCCAGAGCTCCCTGGAGGCAGCCGCTGTATCAGCCTGTGAAGGGTTTTAGCAGAACGTGACCTAATCTAGACTTTGCGGTGATGGCCCTGGCTGACAGACGGAGAGGGGGTGGAATGACAGGACTCAGGGAGGCCAGCTGGAGGCTGCTGTGATTGTCCAAGGGAGACGTCGCGGCTGCCGGACCCTTCGGCGTGAGCGGAGATGGGTTATTAGGGCTGCCTCGGGATGTGTTCTAAAGGCAGAACTGACAAAAGTAGTGTTAGCCAGACAGCGTTAAGGACGACGGCTACAGGCACTGAGTTTCACACTCTTGGAGCCACAGGTCTAATATTTTGGACTCCAAGGCTTAAATACTCGGAGTTCCGTAAATACGTAGGTAGTGAGTGAGAGAATAATGAGTAATAACAGACAAAAGATTACTAAAATGTGATGTTAACAATTTGATTAATAACAACAAACCTACTGTCAATATAAATTAGATGATTTTATCTCAAAAATAGCATTTCTGAAACCAACCCAAACTGTATACTGCAGATGAGGGGCTGAAACGGCAGCTACTTAAAAAAGGAAAAATGTAAAACTGAGGTGTTTAACCCTGGGAGCCGTTAACTGCCACGTAATGGAGAAGGCTCTGGTCCTCTCCACAGAACAGAACTTCGAAGTATGACATCACACCTACGTGGAGTATCTCCTTCCACTCTGATAACTTGAAATGTATCAGGGAATTCTCACCAAACCCTAGGATAAGTGAGAAGTGCCACTACTGGACAAGATTTTTATGCTGGATGTTCTTTCCTATCTTCTGGAATAAAGTACGATGCAACAGAAAGCAGGGAAGAGACGTCTGTCCGCATTACACATGGCGTAAAGGCCAAACGTGAACGCGAAAGGCGCCTAGGGGCTAGTGAAACGCAAATCAAAACTACAAGATACCACCTCACACCCACTGAATGGCTCCTGTAGCTACTCTCAAAAACACAGAACACACGTGTTAGCAAGGACGTGAAGAAACGGGAACCCCTGTGCTCTCTTGGTGGGAATGTACAATGGCCCAGCCACTGTGGAAAACAGTACGGCAGTGACTCACAATTTTAACACACATTACCACGTGATCCAGCAATTCTACTTCTGTGTGTAGACCCAGAAGAATTTAAAGTGGGGCCTCAAAGAAATGTGTGCACTCCCCGTTCACAGCAGCACTATTTACAACAGCTGAAACATGGAAGTAAGCAAGCAAACGCGGTCCACCCATACAATGGAGTATTATCCAGCATTAGAAAGGATGAAAATTCTGACACAGGCTACACCCAGATGCCAAGTGAGATAAGCTGGCCACAAAAGGACACATGTTGCAGGACTGCGCTCGTCAGAACCAGAGAGACAGGAGGGAGAACTGTGGTTGCCCAGGGCTGGGCGGGATGAGAGTGGGGAGTCACTGCTTCATGGGTACAGGGTCCCCGCTGTGCAGGGAGGGGTTCAGGGGCAGGAGGGCTGGCTGACGGAGATGGGAGGTGGTGGTGGTCGCACGACGCTGCGAATGTATTTAACACCCTGAACTGCATACTTAAAAACGGTTAAGATGTTAAATTTTATGTTTTACCACAATAAAAAAATTTTAAAGCATGCTGGGAAAACACGTATAGCACACTGCTATCTATCTAATAAAGAGGAAGCATGAATGTAACCATAAAATGAAGATTATATATCCTACCAAATGGGAGAAAATATTTGCAAATTGTATCTTTTAAGGGGTTAATATCCAAAATATATTAAAAACTCAACAGCAAAAAAACCAAACCGATGAAAAAATGGGCAGAGGATCTGAACAAACGTTTTTCCAGAGAAGGCACAGACGGCCAACAGGAACACGAACGGTCACCACCGCTCATCTGGGAAAGCCGAAGCCACAGCGGGGCGCTACCTCACACCCACCAGCAGAGCTGTTAATGAAGACGTAAGTGTGAGGCAGGCTGTTGAGAAAGGGAACCCTTGTAACCCTCGTGCACAGTTGGTGGGAATGTAAATCGGTGCAACCACTAGGGAACCAGTATGGAAATTACTCAAAAAATAAAAATGGCTCTACCATATAACCAGCAATTTCACTGCTGGGTATTTATCCAAAGAAAATGAAAACACTAACTCCAAAAGGGACATGCGCCCCACGCTCACTGAGGCATTATGTACAAGAGCCAAAACATGGAAGAGACCTAACTGTCCAATGATGGACGTACGGGTGAAGAAAACGTAGTGCCTGCACACAATGGAGTGTATTATTCAGCCGTAAAAATGGAAATGCTGCCATTTGCAACATGGATGAAACTTAAAGGCATTATGCTAAGAGAAATGAGTGAAAGACAAATACCATATGATATCACCGATACGTGGAATTTTAAACTCAAAAACAAACAAAAATTGAACTTACTGTTATAGAGAACAGACTGGTGGCTGCGGGTGGGGGTGGAACATAAAGCAAGACTTCTTAAAAAATACTCTATTTTACATGTTTGCTTTTAAAAGTCTTTTCATAGTTCACACAGTTACAAAACAAAATTAAATTTTTAAAAAGCAACCCCTAAATACGAAAGCAAAAGAAAAAACAGAAGAACCAGTAGAGTGGCCAAATCATGGAGCAACGACTCTAAGAAGTGAGTTTAAACACAGTAATTTGACTGTATGTCCCTAACAAGTATGCAAAAAAACCCTTACACAGTTTGTATTGGTTACTGGTAGCAGCGTTTGTATTATCCTCCTGAGACTGAGATGTGTACAGTGTGGGATAAAACACTGAGTAATTAGAATCAAAATGTTTGTCTTAGAAGAAAAAAAGATACAGGTATAAGATCAAGAAGGATAAACAGAACTGTCTTCCAGCTTCACAACTGCAAGTACCAGTAACCCACAATCTGAACAGACCTGGAAACAATGATCAACTTAGTGGGAAGGAACACCCGCCCCCAGGGCCGACTGTGGAGACCGGACAGGACTTTTCATTGGAGAAACGGGCGAGCACAGGGCCGGGCAGAAATGTGCGAGATGAGCCTGGGGCGGTCTGGCACACCAGGAAGAAGAGCGCCCAGAGGCTGTTAGCGTTGTGTCTAAAGGATTTAGGAGCCATTATTAAAAATAATAATTATTATTTTAAAATAAAGGGAAAAAAGGACTGAGGCACCAATTTGAGCAGATCCCTACTGGACAAAGATGGGATAACCTGAGAATCAGTAAGGGTAGTATCTACAATGGACTGAACCCCATCAAACGTGCTTAAACCCTTGAGTGCCAGTGACACAAACACACACACACAGCTCACTGGCTACTTCTGGGGGTGCCCGCTCATTGGTCTGAAAACTAGTAATTAAGGGAAAGAAAGTAAGTATTTATCCTGCCTTTCCCAAAAGAACTTAAGGTAACAAAATTATGGAGGGGAAATGTCTCCTTATAGAAGCATCCCAGCTAATAAATGAAGTTACAGAATTAAAATGTCCACATCTTCCACGACTAATGAGATAATGACTCTAAGTCTGAGCGTCAAGGGCTGCTAGCAAGAAGAAAGAATATTAACTCTTATCTGCCTATTCGCCTATGAAGTCTTCTTACCAGAAACTAAACCAACCCTGAATCTGACTACACCTTCAGATGCAACTACATTAAATTCACAGTAAATTCTGTGTAGTAAAACCCTAACACAGAATGAAATCCAGACTGTGTACAGCTCCACAGGACAAATCACCAAGTTTCAGCAACAAATACAATGCAAGAGGAAACAAAAGACAGAGGGGGACCTATAGGTTAAAACAAGTCACAATGCAGGAACAGCACCTGGATCTCGACTCAAACTGTTAAAAAAAAATCGAGACAATCAAGGAGATTTTAACACTGGGTGGGTATTTGAAGGTAATAAGGAACTCTGTGATGGTGGTCTTTCTGTTTATCTTTTTAAAAAGATGTATGTAGATATACACAGCGAAATATTTAACAATTAAAATCAAATGACATCTGGGATGCAGGCTACAGATACAGCAACGAGAGCCGTGAGCTGACTGTTAAAGCTGGATAGGGTACAGGAGCTTATAATCAATACTATATATACCTCATGTGTGTGAGACAAATTACACGGGTAAAAATAAATAAAGTCAACTTAAACTCTCAGTTTTCTGTAATAAAGATGTGTTTTTAAAATTAACTGTGGGAAACTATCAATAAGCAAAAAACCCACTGACTGGGAGACCATTTTCACCGATACATCTGATAAGGGGTTAATATCCAAAATGTATAAAGAACTTATAAACTCCACACCAAAAACACAAACAGTCCAATTAAAAAATGGGCAAAGGACCTGAATAGACACTTCTCCAAAGAGGACACAGAGATGGCCTACATGGCCCACAGACATGTGAAAAGGTGCTGCAGCCACTCATCAGGAGAGAAATGCAGGTGGAAACCACAATGAGATCATCTCACACCTGTCAGCACGGGTCCCCCGTTCTGATCAACAGACAAGTGCTCAGGAGGACGGGAGAAAGGGGGCCCTCGTGCACTGCTGGTGGGAATGCGGGCTGCTGCAGCCACTGTGGGAAGCAGTGTGGAGTACCTCAAAAAAACTGTATTAATTTCCAGATACCTCAAAAATAAAAATGGATCTGCCTTTTGACCCAGTGATTCCACTTCTGGGAACATATCTGAAGGAACTAAAAACGCTCATTCGAAAGAACATGAGCACCCTGTGTTCACTGCAGTGTTGTTTACAACCGCCAAGGTCTGGAAGCAGCCCAGGTGCCCATCAGAGGACGAGGGGATAAAACAGCTCTGGGACACTGGCACAGTGAAATACTACTCGGTGTGACACAGTGAAATACTACTCGGCGGTAAAAAAGAAGATTTTACCCTTTGCAAACAGCATGGATGGACCTGGAGAACATTGTGCTACGTGAAATAAGCCAGTCGGAGAAAGACAAATACCATATGATCTCACTCACATGTGGACTCTAATGCACCAACTGATCCAACAAGCAAAATAGAGACAGACTCATAGATGAAGAGCAAGCCGACAGCTGGGGGACGGGGGAGAGAGGGGATCCAACAAAAAAGAAAAAGGACTCGTGGACCCGACAACAGGGTAGTGAGATGGCAGGGGCGGGGGTCGTAAGGGGGATAAATGGTTATGGAAAATACAATAAATTTTTTTTAAAAAACTGTCAATCTATTAAATAATGGAGACAACAAAACTTTAGCATTGTCTTTGACTTTTTTAGTTCAAGTTTATTTTAAAGCATATCAGTATTTACTTTTCTGATTCAATACAATGACTGCTTGAAATAACAAAAACAATCATCTAAAGAAACAGCTTTTGCAGCACAATCAGTGGAACAAAACAACCCCAAACAAAACCTAATCAGTATCCGATAACGTCTAGAGTTAAAGGAGAAAATGGCCAGCCCTGTAAATTCCTTTTGCCAAAGAAACCGAGCCCACGTCTGGGAGGCGGGGCAGCTTTTAGAGGCTCGGCGCTCAGGGAGCCTCCGCGGAGCCCGGGGCGAGCCGACGAATCACACCGTCCGTACTGCTGCGAACCACATCAAAACGACGAAAACCTTCACTTCCTCAAAAAACAACTCTGCTGCGCTGGTTCTCCCCACAGACAGAACCGAAGGGGTACATCAAGGTTTGGGGTTTTAAAAAATAACGCACACATCGCTGGCATCTGCCCGACTTTTGCCAAGCCCCCGTCACGCCATCCGCCGGCCCGCCCGGCCCGCCCCCCGCGCCGGGGCGGGGTGGACCTCCTGGCCCTACGCCTCCTTCTCGCTGGGGCCGACGATGCCCGCGGGGAGGCCGAGGGGACCTTTCAGCAGCCTGCTTCCTACCCCACTACGATTTCAAAACATTTCCACCCCCCCGCCAAAAAAACCCTGCATTATCCTGCCAGCTTTGTATACAGCCGCCAGCTATGCGTTTGGTCCTCGGGGCTCTGGCCGGGGCTCCGGGCCGCTTAGGCGGAAACTTACATGGTCACACCACCAGCACTTTCAGATCAGCCAATCTTTTGACTCCCAGGTGGCAGGCACGAAGGGAACACAAACCGCCCACCCAGCTCTTGACCAAACACTACAAGAGCAGAAATAAAAGCGCTGGAGACAGAGGGCCCCTGACACCTCCCAGAAACCGGAAAGGGGTTGGTGGCCGAAGGCTCAAAGTTCCCGGGCAGCCCCTGGCCGTCCGCGGCAGGGCCGGCTTTTCCCTTTCCGCAGAAGCCGTCGATGAAAAAACCGGGGCCGCCTGGCAGGATGCGGAGGCCGCGACGGTCTGCATCTGTGCCCGGAGGGGCGCTCGCCAGCACCGCGGGCCGACCGTGAGAGCCGGAGCCGCCGCCCCGTACGGTTCCCCGGCCCCCGCGAGAACCCGGGCGCCCCCACAGCGGCCAGCCTGCAGAACGGCTCGCAGGGCGTGGGCTCCCGCACCGGCTCCGGGCAGACGGGCCGCGGCCCGCGGGCGGGACCCTTCCCAGGGCGGGTCCCGCGGCCCCGCCAGCGCCCCCGCCCGCTCCGCGGGCTGCGGGCCCCGCGCCCCGCCACTGCGCGCCGGCCTTACCTCACGGACGAAACGCGGGCAGCGCGCAGGATCCCCAAGTCCTAGTGCGACCGCCGCCCGTGGCCTCCAGCTCCAGCTCGGCCTCGGACTCCGGCTCCACCCCCGTCCGCCCCGCTCGCCCGGTCCGCACCTCCCGCCCCCCGGCCTCTCCGCCCCCTCAGCCCACGGCGTTACCCCGGCCGCTGGAGTTGGGTGCGGCCTGCGGCGCTGCAGCCCAACAACACGCCACCCCATAGGTCCGGCTCCAGCCGCACCGCCAAGCAACACGTTCTACGGTTGGCTGTTAGGACCTGTGGGGCGCGGCCTGGCAGCGAAGGGCGGGGCTTCCGCTGGAGCAGGAGGAGACTGGACTCTGCGTGGCCCCGCCCTCCCCGAGGACCGCCGAGGGTCTGGCGCCACAGGTCGTCTGAGCGCCGCGTGCGGACGGCGGCCGCTGCTCCCCAGGCCTCGTTGCTGAAGGAGGCCGGGTGGGCTGTGCCCGCGGCGCCAGCTCGCCCGGAGCCGCCTCCCCTCGGTCGTTGTCGTCTGCAGACTGTGGTGGAGCCCTTCTGCGTGCCCAGTTCGCGGGATGCTCAGCCGAGCCTTCCAGACGATCCCGGGGCCGACCTCTCCCTGCCTGCCTCGCCCGCTCCTCCAGCAGACGAACCCCCACTCGGAGTGCTCGGCCCTGGGCCGGTCTCGGTCCAAAGCCCCAGCAGGCGGGCGCGTCCCCAGGCGGACCGCCAGGGTGCGGCCAGCACAGCGGGGCCTGTGGAGCCTGATAAGGCTCCACAGGCGGGGCTGCAGCCAGGGGCCGGAGCCCGTCCTGCCGACGCTGCATGAACGAGCCTCAGTCACCTTCTCAACCTGGGAATTGGCCTGGCCAGGTCACCTGCCCATGACCCTGGAGGCTAGCCTAGAGACCAAACCAGCACCTTCCCCCACTCTGCCCTCCCTGTTGTGCCCCCCCTTCTGCGGGCCATCGCAGCCCCCAGAAGGCCCGGGGAGACGGTTTGTTTGTTTTTTTTAAATACTTTAGACCCATGGAAAGCTGAGGTCCTGCGCTGGGCAGTGGAAGAACAGGGAGGAACCCAGGCCTCCCTGACCAGCGGGGACCTCTTTGGCTTTCGCCACATGAGGGCCAGAGGTATTGTCCGTGCCTAACAGTGACCTCTGACTCCGCCCATCCCCTGGACAAGACCCCGCAACTCCGTCTCGTTCACCTCCGTCTCCCGGCACCCAGCAGCAGGTCCTGGCCCACCGGGAGGGTCAGACAGTGAGGGTGCGCTGTCGGATGGAGGGGAGGCGGGCGCGGCGGAAGACAGCTGAGCCAATCCTCGCGGAGGGTGCAACTCAAGAACTCTGTAGTAACTGCGTGCGGTGGTGGATGGAGCAAGACGTATCACCGCAATCGCTTTGAGTTTTATAAATGTCTAATCACTGTGTTGTACGGCTGCAACTAACCTAATACTGTATGTGAACTGTAGGTGAAAAAAAATTTAAGATATTTATTCATTTCTAGAGAGGGGGAAGGGAGGGTGAAAGAGAGGGAGAGAAACATCTGTGTGGGGGGAAGACTTCCTTGGGTAGCCTCTCGAATGCTCTCAGCTGGGGACCTGGTCTGCATCCCGAGCATGTGCCCTGACTGGGAATCGAACCCACAACTTTTGGGTTCACAGGCCAGTGCTCAACCTGCTGGGTTGCACCATCCAGGGCTAAGAATTTGTTCAAAAAATTTGTAAAGACCAAATCAAACTTCTAAAAGTGAAAACTACAGCGGATGGGCTGAACAGCAGATCAGACACAGCAGAAGAAAAAGTGAACTAGACGCGATGGAGAAGAAACAAAGCGTAAAGGGAAAGAAAGGGACCTAGAAGAGCGTGAGCAGAGAGCCGGCGAGCTTGGGGCGGCTGCGGGAGGCCTAACATGGGTCTGATCGGAGTCCCCGAGCAGGAAGGTGGGGTTGGGAGGGAGATCCACTGCTCGAAGATACAATAGCTGAAGTTGGTTGTTTTTTCCCCCAAAATTTGATGAAAACTATGAAGCCACAGATCCAAGTAACTCAAAAAGTTACTCTGGCTTGCTCCTGGGCCCTGGTACAAATGGAATGTTTCCATGGGAGGTGAAAAGTGACCAAGGCCAGAACGGCCGTCGCTTGGTCTGTGGGGCGCCCAAGACATGAAGTCAGGCAGATACAACATACTCTGGACGTGGTAGACCCAGGACTGGGCTCACACAGGTGCAGAGGCAGGCGGTCCAGCCCCCGCGTCCCCTGCCACTGTCCCAAGTATCTGCACCTCGGCGCCTGTGTTCTCGGGGACTCCCTGTGCCACAGCGGCCCCTTGCACGCTCATCGGACAGACTTTCTGGGCACAGGGACAGGCTGGATGTGTGTGTGGGAGCTGCCCTCGGAGGCCTCGATGCTGCTAGGTCCCGGCCAGAGACAGGCTGCACCCTTCCCCTCGCTGCCCGTCCTCTGGAGACACGGCTTTGTTCAAGTGCCAGCTTCGCCCCTTGTCCCTTGTGTGGCTTAGATCCTCTAGGTCTCCCCTCTAGAGACCAACCCCAGAGGGCGCTGGCAAGAAGGCCCTTGGACCCAGACCCTGGTCTTTTCTTCCCGTGGGCCTGGTCAGAGCCACCCATCCCACCTGGGGGGCAGGAAGCTCCTCCTGGGACCAGCAGGGGGCGTCCATGCAACGTGACCCAGAGTAGGGGTAAGGTCAGGGAGCTACTACAGACTAATTTTGTGAGGCCTCTTCTGGTTCTAAAAACATCTCTTCAATAATAAGTAATAATAATAAATCTAATAACGGGGGTATCGAGTTTCACTGCATGATTTCTGATCAACTGCAGGAGAAGGAAAATCGCGTCTGTCCTGGGCTGGGAGAAGCTTCCCCCAGCGTCTGGGGCTCCCTTCTCAACCCCGGGAACGGACGGCATGTCTGAGCACAGGGAGATCTGGGCCAGCCAGTGACTCCTCCCCGAGCCTGTTTCCCCGTCTGGAAGAGGCGGAGCAGGTATACCCCAGGACAGGTCCGAGGCCTTCTGTTGGCTTACCCCAAGACGGAGGCCAGTCGGTTTGGCTTCCCCCACAGGACTGTGGGCCCTCAGCTGGGTGGGAACGGGACCCTGGGGCACAGACTAACTGGACACCAGAGGGGAACTGCCAGAGGCCGTGAGGGTGGTGGAGAGCCAGGCAGGAGCCAGGGTCTGGGCTCAGAGGACGGAAGGAGCCCAGCACGTGGCAGGAAGGGGCAGAGCTGGGACGTGAAGCCAGGCCTTGGCCTCAGCTTCTCGCCTGTAAAATGGAACTAACAGCAGTGCCTTCTCCAATCAAACTATTTCACGTAGCTGGCTCAGCGCCTGGGGCAGTAAGTGCTTACTGAGTGGCGCACGCCCTGCACCCCTAAATGAGGAATAGAACGTTCATGGCAGGTCTCAGGAGGGAGTGGGGCCCCTCTGGCCCCCGCCTCATGCCGGAGGACCATGCCCGGGACCTCATCCACCACCCCCAATGCACACACTCTTTCAGCCGAGGCCCTGAGCCCAGGGCCCTGGGGTGGGCCTTGGGCAGCCACAGGCCTCAGGAGTGCCTATCACATGGCTCCGGGCCCCGGAACCGCTGGACCTTCCAGCTCAGGTGCCTTCAAACATTCCTGAAAAGTGGCCGTGCATTAGCCGAGAGCCTCAGTGTCCCAGTCTGGCCCCAGGCACTGGGCAGGAACCACTGCTCTGATCCAAGTCCCCATTTTATTTTTTATTTATTTTTTTTAGATTTTATTTATTTATCTTTAGAGGGAAAGGGAAGGAGAGAGGGATGTATGGTTGCTTCCTGTGCATTCCCTACTGGGAACTGGCCTGCAACCCAGGCATGTGCCCTGACTGGGAATCGAACCTCGATCTCTTGGTTCACAGGCCTGCGCTTAATCCACTAAGCTACACCAGCCAGGGCCCAAGTCCCCATTTTAAAAAGTTACAGGAAGGAAAGCCGCAGACGCGGTGCGGAGCGAGTGCAGGGCGGAAGGCTGAGCGCCGCAGCTGCAGGGTTAGGACCGGCGGGTCTGCAGACACCGTGCAGGACTCGGGAAGCTCCCCGTGGCCCAGACTCCAGGGTGACTGCACCGGCCTCGGCCCGGGTGGGAGGCACAGGAAAGGCCCACAGACAGTGCTGCACACGCTTCCTGGAAGCAGATGGCCGTCGCCCCCACTGCAGCCCTCGGCCCCCCCAGGGACGCTGCCTCCCGAGTCAGCAGACCGGCTGCTGGGCCTCCAGCAAACCGTCCCAGCCCACCCCGGAACATGCCCAGGTTGGGGGAGAGAAGCCCAGAGGGCCTTCTGGTGGGGGGGCGGGGGGCGGGGGGCGGGCCGGAGTCCCATCCTCGGTTTGGGTTTTACACAGCAAATACCCTTTCCCAACGTAAGTGCCGAGGATTGGATGCCCCTGGGGACCCTGCCAGCCTGACCCCCAGCTGAGGCTGTTTCACACACAAACAACCCATTCAGCCCAGGTGGCCGTGCCAGGGAGAGAAGCCTGTGGGGCACCGTGGCAGGAAGTGAGGGGTGGATCGGGGCTGGGCCTGTGCCCTGTGGCCCAAAGGACTCAGCTATGTGGGTGCCGCCATCCCCGCCTACCCTTGGCCTACTCAGGGCCCACTCTCCCTGCCCCTGTCTGTACTGGTCGCTTCCTGGAGCCACCAGCGGGGTTCCAAGCTCTGAGCCCCACACACCCCACTGTTGCGGACAGCGTGCGTGGTGAGCACCTGCAGCCCCTCGGTCTCCCAGGAACCAACCGCTGGTCAATGTAGCGGTGACCCAACTGTGCGTGCGGGGGGAGCTCTAAGCTCTGTGGCCCTGCGCCCTGGGCCTGACCTGTGGCCGTGGAACCTGCCGCCTCGGAGCGTGGGCTCTGAGCCCGGGCTGCTCCAGCGTGCCTCCCGTTCCGTCACCAGCGGTGCACCCGAGGCGAATCACTGAGCCAGCTCTGCCCTGCACGGCGGAGAGACCGCTTCTCAGGGTTCCCGTCGGCTGAGCTGCTGTGGTCTCCACTTGGACATCAGTACAGGTACACAGCAAGGCCGGTCACCCCTTCCTTTGTCCCTCCCGACAAAGCCCGGCCACCACGGCAAAGGTCGTCTGTGCTTTATTGTGCAGCAAAGGCCCCTCCTGGAGCCTGGGTCTTAGCGTTCCTGGGGGTCCTGGGGACAACCCCTGCCCCAACCACAAATGCCCCAGCCCTCCCTGCCCAGCCCCAGCCCCGAACAGGGTGGGGACCAGAATTCCTGTCCATGAAGCCCAGGCCAGCTCCGTCTAGAGGCCCTGGGCTGCTGGGTTTCACCTGGAGGTGAAACAGGGTGGGTGGGGCAGGATACCAGAGGGCCCCCAGCCCTCAGGGGCCTGAGGCCCGGCCCAGCCCCAGGGACCCAGCCTGCTGGGTGGGGCCTGGCCTGGCCTGGCAGTCAGGTGTTCCATCAGGGAGGCCTCCGGTCAGAGCTCCTCCTGCCCTGCAGGCCAGTCTCGTCTGCGCTGCCCGAGATGGTAGCCTTGGGGTCACCTCTGCCCACAGCACGATGGCGTCACCTGGGCCCAGCGTAGCCGTAGGGGTGCTGCAGCAGCAGGCTCTGGTGGCCGGGCAGCGAGTGTGTGTGGTAGTGCTCCACCAGGCTGCCCACACTCACAAACAGGACCTCACCCTCCAGGTAGAATTTGGAGTCCTGGGGGGAAGGGGACACAAGGTCAGGGGCACCGGGCCAGCCTTCCCCTCCCCGCACAACGGGGCGGACAGGCCTGGTCCCACTGCCCTGAGCTCCCGCCTCACTCCCCGCTCCTCCCCCGGGGCGCAGGCCGGGATCCAGAGCTGATCACCCCGCCCCCTCTTGGCAAGGAAGGGGAGGTTGAGACAGCGAGGGAGGGACGCTGCCCAGAGGTGCCAGCCTCAGCCCAGCCGCTGCCCACACTCTATGAGGAGACTGGCCCGCCCTCAGGCCAGGTCCCCTCCCTCCCAGGTCCTCAGCGGGGCCAGCCTGCTCACCTTCTCAAAGATGCGGTAGTTCCTCACTTTGTGGGAGGCTTCATCCCACACGACCAAAACCTGCAGGGAGAACCGCGGCAGCAGTGGGCACAGGCTAGCCACAGCCCTGACCCTCACAGGGCCAGGCTTCGGGGCCCGGGGGTGAGCAGCACGCGGCTGGGCCCTGTGGCCTTCAGGGGTGACATGGGGAAGGGTCGCCCTGCACAGACAGCAGGGTGCAGGAGGCCAGCCCTTTGCCCCAGGGCTGTGGCCTCAGATGGCCTCTAACGAGACCTGAATGACAGTAGCAGGGGCCTGGCTCACCCTGGGACCACGAGGACGCGCACGGCCGTGGAGGCGCAGTGGGGTTACATGGCCGCCCTTGGAGGGGCAGAGGCAGAGTGAGCAGATGACCTGCCATTCCCACCGCCCCAAGCAGCCTCCCCTTCCATGTGGGGGGACCCCCCCCACGTCAGAGGCCAGGGCTCCAGCCCTGCCTTCCCGTCCAGTGCCAGTGCTGGGCGGCGGCCACCAATGCCCGCCCGCAGTGGTGTTTAGTTCCTGAGGATGGACGGGGAGAGCGGCTGCTAGGCAGAGACCCCAAGAATGACACTCGGCTGAGTCGGCAAGCAACGGGCTGCGTGGGAACTCGACCTGCACGTTGCAAAGACCTGCGCTCGCCTGAAGGCCGGGTGCATGCGAGGCCAGCAGACTCCAGCACGAGGCAGCTGTCCCAGGGCCTTTGCTTGGCAGGGAGGCCACCAGGGCGCCCACCGCGGCACCTACCTTCCCCGACTTGGTGGACGAGTTTCGGATGCAGTAGAGTCCGTCCTGGGGCTCCCCCCGGGGGCTCGTGGTTTTGAACAGCCTACGAAAGTCAGCGGGGAACCGTCCTCAGGGAGGTCTCTCGGGGACCCTCCAGCCCCAGTCCCCAGCGTGGCTTTTGTCCTCTCGCTATCCTGCAGCTCAGCTGCTGAGAGCAGTGGGTGCCGAAAGGGCCAGCCCATACAGAGAGCTCTGGGCCACAGGGTGACAGCCAGCTGTGGGACTGAGCTGATGGCACCTGTTGTTCCTCTGGGTTTCTAGCTACACTTGACCGTGTACTTGTGCCAGCAATGACCCAGCACCCAGGTGAGTGGGGAACAGAAAAACAGAAGAGCCCTGGCTGATGTGGTTCAGTGGACTGAGTGCTGGACTGCGAACCAAAGGGCCACGGGTTCGGTTCCCAGTTAGGGCACAGGCCTGGGTTGCGCCCGGCCAGGTTCCCCAGTAGGGGGCGCGTGAGAGACAACCACACATTGATGTGTCTCTCCCTCTCTTTTTCCCTCCCTTCCCTTCTCTCTTAAAATAAATAAAATCTTAAAAAAAAAAAAAACAGCAACAACAGGGAACCTCATGTCTACAAAAACGAGGCCTTGGAGAAAGAAGGGGTCCCGACTGACCTCTCCACCTCGTAGGATTCTGTGGTGTTGACAAAGACCGAGCTGGGCAGTGGCACCTGGAGAGAGGTCAGCGGCGGTCAGCGGCAAGGTCTCCACGGTGCGCGATACCAGCACCCCTTTCCCTCCCCCAACTGGCTGCCGGCCTGCCCCAGGCTGTGCGGTGCTCTGTCCCCTCAACTCCAGGGTCCTGGGGGCTCCTGGCTTGAGACGGCCGCCCACCCGCAGCCGGGACCCAGCTCTCCACCCCGCCTTGCCTTCTCATAGTCCTCGTCAGAGTCCTTGCCGTCAGAGTCCACCTGCGGGGCGTCGTCCTGGGAGGGCAGGCGGGTCTTCTCAAAGGAGAAGCTCCTGAAGCTCTGTCCGTCGGGGGGAGAGCGCCTGGGAAGGGAGCAAGAAGGAAGTCACGCTCTGCTGTCACAGTGGGTGGTGCCCCCCACGCCACCCGTGCACCCCCCGGTGACCGCGCCAAGCTCAGCCTTGGAGCCGCGGGGTCGGGCTGCCTGCGCTGGCCGCCCTGCGGTGGCGGGGAGCACCTGGGACCGGGAAGCCTGAGCTGCGGCCAGAGCTGGGGGCCTGCACGCTGGTGTCACCACACCACGGACAAGTGCTCTGGACGCTGCGGGACGAGGCCAGGCTGGAGGCGTCTCAGCCCCTACTCTGCCACTGACCCGATTCTGGGCACGGCCAAGTCACGTGCACACGGGGCCACAGTGTGGCTGGATGCCTGTGAACGGACCGAGCCCTGGGGACACGCCCCACACCTGGGGCCAGGTGGTCACAGGGAGAATGAAAGGAGGCCACACAGGACGGGCTGCTGGGCGGTGGGCGACGGGCCCCGGCACCCGGGCCTAGGTCAGGGCAAAGTGACCCTGGCCGTCCACTGCGGTCCTCATGAAACAGGGGCGTGAGCACGACGAGGGGTCCCCTCGGGCACCTCCCACAGGCGGCAGGGAGAGCAAGAGTCCTGGGGAGAAGGGGGCCCGGTCCAGCGCACCCACACGAGGCCCACCCCTGTGGCTTCTAGGACCTTCCCTGCCGTGGGTCCGGGGCGTCTCTGACCACAGGCTGTCAACACAGCAGTAAAGCAGAAAAAGTTCTGAGCAGGCCTCAGGGGTGAGTCACGGCCTGCCCCACGGTCCAGCGGGCTCCCAGGCGGGAAGGGCACAAAGGCGGCTTTGACGGCTGCAGGGCCAGGGACACACCCAGAGCCCCAGGCGGGGTCCAAAGGCTCCCTTCCCCACAAGGCCTCTCCCAGGGCCAGGTCAGCCCTGCAGGCCCCCCCTTGACCCCAAAGGCCCTCTCTCAGCCCAGCAGGAGCTCGGGAAGCCCTGTGTCCCCAAAGTCCACCTTGCCACGGCTCCCTGAGGCAGCCACAGGCTCCAGGCCCACGACCCCGGGGCAGAACACCTCGAGGGCACGGCTGGATGTCCTCCGGACCCCCGGTCAGGTGCAGAGCAGCCCGCTTGGCCCAGGCAGCCTTCTACCCCATCCGTGCAGGGCTGGCAGCCCCCACCACGGGCTGAGCGCCAGGGACAGGGAGGCTAGGAGGCCAGGAGGCAGGGGAGAACTGGCCGGGTCGGGAGGGGTCCCGCGGCACCAGCGCCAGCAGACTCACTGGAGGTGAGGGTGCAGCGGCTTCTCCAGCCGGGGCAGGGCCATGGGCCGGACTGTGGCCTCCGGCACGGGCAGCTTCAGCGCAGGCGGCCTGGGGGCCACGGCGGGCACGAAGAGTCCGGGCTTGGCCACCTCCCGCAGGGGGGCCTCCTCGGCCACCATCAGGAACTTGGGCTTGTTGGCCGGCACGGGCGGGGGCTCCGGCGTGGGCGGCCCCCGGGGAGACAGGTGGAAGGACTTGAGCTTGTCACAGTTCCTGGAGGCGGCCCCGGGGCTGGGGACCCGGGACTCTGGGCCGGGGCTGCTGCTCTCAGGAAAGCATGGGGGTTTCCGAGGGTTGGGCGGGTGGGGCAGGCTGCCCATTGGGGGGTCGCTCATCCTCCTGGGGGCAGCAGGCACCCTGGGGCCAGGCTCCGCCCGCCTCAGGCCCAGCAGGTCCCTCTTGGAGTCCTCAGGAGCCGGGCCAGTGTCAGGGAGGCCACGCTTAGGGGGTGGGGGTGGCACCATAGGGCCTGGGCCCCTGGAGGTGAAGGAGTGGGCCCGGAGCACGTCGAAGGCCGGCTTCCTGGTCACAGGCACGGGAGGCGGCGGGTAGGTCGGTGGGTGTGTCAGGGTGTCTGGAAGGAAGAGGCCCCGCAGGTAAGGGGGTGGGGGTGGGGAGGGCAGCGACTGGCCTACAGAGCTCCAGACAGCTGTCAGTCACAGGGAGCGGACCCGCTCCGGCCCCGCCCACTCTGGCCCAGCGCCGCCTCAGCACCCCAGTGTGCCCCCCAACCCGGCGAAGCAGAGCAGCCAGCGTGGCCTCTTCTGCTCCATTCCTCCCGACACGCTGACAGTCAGGGCCACGAGAGGGAAACCGAGGCACAGGGCGGAGCCGGTCAGGCCCAGCAGCTGGCCACCTACCCTCGGGGGGCTTCCAGGACTCGGGGGAGTCGGGCTCCAAGTAGGAGTCGTCGTCGTCGTCGTGCTCGTAGTCTGTGGGCGGCAGGGTCCGATCAGGGGGCCGGCCGCACCCGGGGGCGGTGCTGAGAGCACCTCTGCGTCGGGGAGGCCTGGGGCGGGGCGAGGGCCGGGCGGGCGGGGCTGCAGGGGACGCCCGGGCACGGAGCGGGCAGAGCGGCCAGACCCGCCTCCCGTCCTGGGCGGTGGGGGCCGGGTGCGGAGAGGTGGCGGGGGCGCAGCGCGCGGAGACGCGCCTCACCTTCGCTGTCCGTGGGGTACGGGGAGACGCTGATGTCCACAGGCCGCTCGATGGCGCCGTAGAAACTGTCCGTGTCCGAGCTGGAGTCGCTGAGGCTGGGGGGGGGGGCGGGCGGGCCGGGCCGTGAGCGCAGGGCAGGGCTTCCTCTGCGCTCACACATCTGGACACGCTCGCACATGCATGGACACGCAGACACGGACGCACATGGGCACACACACACTCAGCCATACGGACGTGGGCGTACGCATGGATAAACATGAGGGTGCACACAGACCTGGAAGCACAGAGAAGCACAGACGAAGCCAGGCAGGCGTGCAGAGCCACGCAGACATGCTCCATGTGGGGTTACACGGGCCGACACGGGAACAGGAGGCTGCAGTGGCCCCCCACCCCGTGGTTCTTGCCACAAGTGTGGCCCCCAACTGGTCAGACGCTGCCAGGCCTCAGGGCCCCTGTCCCCACCTGCTCCTTCCCCGGGGGCTTGCTCAGGCATCTCCAGGCCGAGCCTACGGAAGGACACCGGCTGGGACTGAGAGCCAGCAGCTCTGGGGGCAGGTAGGGACCCGCAGGGCGGCCTTTTGCGGGCCAGGCCTTCCACGGCCTCGGCCTCCTCGTCGACGAAAGGACGGGTGTTTCTGGTCCGCCCAGAGGGCTCCTGCTGCTGGCTCGGCCACCTCATGGCAAGGTCACCGAGACCCAGAGGGACTCACTCCGGCCCCACTCCTGAGCCAGCCAGGGTGGACGAGGGGTGGGGACACCCAAAGCTCTGAGCTGTTGCAAATGCTGGGCCTCCTGGGTGGGCAAGTGAAAGCATGTGACCCCTAAATAGTAACTACCAATGGGGGCACACACACACACACTTGGGCACGTACACACAGGCTTACACACTCGGGTGCAAGCAAGCACAGGATCAGCCCAGGGGACACACACGTGGCCCCCAGGAGGGCCTTTGAGGAGGGGCGTCCGAGCCGAGCTCCGGGAGCCCTGGCGATGCCCGCCCGCCCACCCACTGGCCGGCACAGCCCCAGGCCCACCTGGTGTCCAGAGGCACCTCCTTCTTCTCGTGGAAGTGGCCGATTTCCCTGCGCAGCAAGGCCATCCAGCTCTGTAAGTCAGCCACGGCCAAGGTCAGCACGGTGCGGCCGGGGGCCTGGCCCCACTGGTCCTCAGGGACCGCCGAGGTCGGGACAGCCAGCCTGTGGCCCCCTCGGGGCTGCAGCCCCCCTCAGCCCATCCAGGGCCCCTCCCGGGAGCATATTCTGAGACTCTGGGCGTGAGGGCAGGGCGCTGAGGGGCAGGCTGCCCGCGCCCACGGGCCCCCGGGCACCTTGCGCTCATCCTCGGAGGAGGCGGAGAAGAACCACGTGCGGTGCTTCTTGCTGATGTGGATGATCTTGAAGGGGAAGACGTTGCTGGACGTCGTCTCCTCGGCCGCCCGCATCACCCTGAGGGCACAGACCCCGGGGTCACCACGGGTCCACGCCCACGGGGCCCACCCTGCCCCTGGACAGCACCCAGCACCGGGCTCCGAGGGACACAGGCAGATCTGGACAGCCGGGTGGAGGCCTAGAGGCTGCAGGCAGAGGGAAGCGCTGGGGTGAGGGCGGGCGGTGGGGGGCTGGGGCCCGGGCGGGTGTCCCGGGAGCAGCAGCCCCTGAGGCTCCGAGACAAGGACACTTCCCCCTCGCTGCCCAGGACCGGCCACCACCTCCCGCCTCGGCCCTGCCTGCCCTGCTGTCTTTTCATTTCTAAGATATGGGTATTTTATTTTTCACTTCTTTTTGGAGAGGGGGAAAGAGCAGGGACGGGCAGAGAGAGATGTGAAAAAGAAACATTGACTGGCTGCCTCCCAACTGGGGACAGAACCCGCAACCCAGGCATGTCCCTGAATGGGAATCAAACCCATGACCTTTCTGTGCACAGGTCAACACGCCAACCTCTGAGCCACGCCCACCAGCACCCCCCGCACCCCGATGTCTTGAGAGCATTTCAAGGAAGTGAC
Organism: Trachops cirrhosus; assembly: GCA_028533065.1. NCBI lineage: Eukaryota > Metazoa > Chordata > Mammalia > Chiroptera > Phyllostomidae > Trachops > Trachops cirrhosus. Next base: position 1,046,320 of record CM052538.1, on the reverse strand, counting down.
TCACTGTGGTCACTCGCCCAGCCACAATGCAGGGTTTGCACAGAGATCACAGGGTCTAGCGGGGGGTGGGGGGGCCCTGCTGGGCCAGGCACCTTGGGCAGGTGTGCCCATGTGGCCTATAAAAGGGCCTGAGCCAGCCCCTGGGGCAAGGCTGCACCCCCACCAGGCTGAGGGTGGTGAGTTGGGGGAAGGGAAACGCCCTGCACAGGTGACCCCAGAGCAGCCACAGGAGGGCCCAGGGGCCTCCTCCCCCTCTCAGCAGTGCCCCAGCCGGCCTGTCCCCGGGCTGGGTGCTTGGGCCAGGCTCCCCCACTGGGCTAGTGGTTAGGGTGGGAGCCAAGGTCGAGAGTCCCACCCCTAGAGTCCCAGTCCCACCAGCAAAACCATGGGACCCTCAGTCGCCCCCAGGCAGGAGGGACAGGCCCTTCCTTCCAGGAAGACGAGAGGCACCGGCTGATGCCATGGGGCGCAGGGCCTGGGGGCCCACTTCACCTGCGCTGCAGGCCCCCGAGGGCGAGGGTGGGTCCAGATGGAGCTGACAGACGGCCGCACAGCAGCGTGCCCAGTGCTCGCCGGCCTGGGAGCCGGGAGCCCTCGAGGGCACACTTGTGGCCCCTTGCCTGGGAGGCCCCTGGAGCCAGGGTGGCCTGGGACAGGGCCTGGGGTGGGCCGGCCTTGGCCCCTTGGAGGGAGGCTGTGGTGGACAAGGGGCGGGGAGGAGGGATGCAGACGTCACTGGGCACTAGGCCGAATGGGGACTCCAGAGAGCAGGCTGTCCCGACCCTGGAGGCCTGCTGGTAAAGTGCAGGGAGCCCCCGGCTCGTCCCAGGCCCTCAGCAAAGGCCTGGGGCTAGACCGCGAGGAGGGGCAGGTGCCGCCAAGGGGCAGCGGGCGAGGCTGGGCGTGGTGCCCAGGGGTGGGAACTTGAGCCGTCTCGGCAGAGTCTGGGTGGCACAAGGGGCAGGTCCGACCAGAGCTCTGTCCGGGGAGGTGGGGAGCAGCTGGCCGTGGGGGACGGGGCAAAGGCAGGCAGACACTCACCGGTTGTAGCCGTTCAGCGAGAAGGCACCCTGTGGGGAGGCGGACGTGCTGGTCTTGAAGTAGTAGATACATCGCTTATGGATGATGACAAAGCGCAGGGGCCCTGTGGGCAGCGGGGCAAGGGTGGGGGTGAGCTGCGGGGGGCCGCTGGGCAGACCCCACTCTGGGGACGCTCCCCAGAGGCTGCGGGGGTCTGGACCAGGCCTCAGACCCCCTGAATGTCAGCGCTGGGAGGTGGGCTGGCGCGCTGGACCCTCCCCAGGAGTTCATTTGACCGCCATAGGGTAAATGTGGACAAGTTCATGGGCATGGTGGCCAGCCCCCGGCGGGGGTGGAATCGGGGGGACTGGCTGTGTGGAGTTACCACGGTCCCCAGTGACAAGGGCTGTGAGGCTGACTCCAGGAAGAGCCAGAGGCCCAGGGCAGCCACAGCCACCTTGCTGGGTGCTGCGCAGCGGCTGATACGTCCCCTCCACCCCAGGCTGGCACTGTGAGGACAGGGGCACCTAAGCCCAGAGAGCTTGCGGACAGGAGCCACCAGTGTGGAGCCAACCCCCAGGCTGGGTGTCTCACTGAGACCCCCCACTCTCCACAGCCCATCCCTGAGCAGCCCCACCCAGGCCAGGGGACAGGTCAGTGACAGCCCGTCCTGGAGACTCCCTGCTGGAAGACACCAGGCAGCACAGGGCAGGGACAGGGTCCCTGGGGCTGCTCAGAAGGGATGGACCAGGCCCGACACTCTCTGACCTCCAGTGTCTGGACAAGTGGGGCCTTAGCTTGGCAGATGGGGTCATTTCGAACCTTGTGACGAACCCACTCACTGAACGCCCACTGACGAAGGCAAGGGCTCGGATCTGTGCACCGGATGGAGGACCACCCTAGCTCCACATGGCCCTGGACACCCTCCTGGATCTGAGGAGGCCCACCGCAGGTCCACCGGGGACAGCGGCCACCAGGGACAGAAGGAAGACTCTGAAGGGCCCACCATGTCGGGAATGGCAGGCTTGGCTCCGCCCCCACGTCCCCCCACACTCGCGCTCCCCACGGCGGGGGACTCACATTTGAGCAGCTGCAGCTGGGTGCCCCCCTTCTTGTGCAGGTAGCCAGCCTTGGCCACGCCCCCGGGCATGGTGAGCAGGTTCTGGGCACCAATGGCCTTCATGGGCACGGGCCAGTGCATCTCCTCAGCCGCCATGAAGCTGCAAGAAAAGGGGAACTGTCTCAGCCAGGCGTGGGGGACAGGAGGTGACTTAGCTGGACACTGCCGAGACCCTGGAGACAGCACGAGGGTTCCAGGCAGCAAGCAGAGCGAAAGCCCCTGCGAAGGCCCCGGGCTTCCGGGCCCAAGCTCAGGGAGACAGGGCCGCCCGGTCCACTCGGGCAGCCTGGTCCACTCGGCCGCACACGCGACCTCCAGAGACCCTGAGCGCTCAGCGTGCTCCTTCACCGTCACTGGTTCACTCAGCGCACACCCGCTGAGCGCAGGTCCCACGGGGGCTGGGCTGTAGCAGTGAATGAGCTCGGGAAACCACCGGCCTAGGTAAACCGCCTGAGGCCGCAACCACCCCAAGCCCAAGCACCGGGGAGCATGTAACGGGGCCTGCCCTAGATAGGAAACCCAGGGAGGGCTTCCAGGAGGAGGTGACAAGAGTCACAACCTGAAGGAGAGAGTTAAAGCGCTACAGGGGCTGGGGCTGGCCCTGGGCACCCTCTTCACCAGCTCTGAGCTTCAGCAGGGAGGGCCATGGCCCCTAGACATCCAACCCTCCGCTCCTGACGCAACTCTTAGCCGGCTGCTATCGTTTCTTTGTTTCTTTCTTTTCTTTTCTTTCTTTTTTTTTGAGAGAGGGAGAGAGGGAGACATCGATTTGTTGTTCCACTTATTTATGCATTCATTGGTGGAGCCTTGTATGTGCTCTTACCGGGAATTGAACCCACAACCTGTGCACATTGGGACGCTCTAACCAGCTGCACTACCCGGCTAGGGCCACTCCATCCCTCTCTCAAGGCCTTGAGACCGGGAAGCAGGGAAGCAGGCAGCCAGGGGCCCCAGCTCCCGGGTCAGATGACCCGGCTTGGCCTTCTGGGGCATTGCTAATCCACAGCTGCGGGGGCTGTGAAGTGGCGGTGCAGACACAGCATGGCGCGCAGCGCACCCTCATCCGCAGTGCCCACCCATGACTGCCACCTCCCCTTCGGCCTGGGGCATCACTCGGGCAGGGACCACACTGCTCGCTGTCACCAGGGACAGTCTGCCGGTCTCGGGTGGGCCCAGGACCACGCCTTTTCTATCCAGCCTCCTCCTGGGGCCAGGCTGCTGCACACTCCTGGCCTCGCTGCCACCCCTGCTCACGTGGGGAACTCCTATCACCCTTCCAGACCCAGATTCGGAGTCCGCTTGTCTGCGCAGCACCTCAATTCCCCGTCACAGTTGGGCTCCCCCACTTCCATGCCTCTCTGAACAGCACCGCCCAACCCTGCACTGTTATGTCTATGCCTGCCCCCACCCAACCCGGGCCTGGTCCCTCCTGGGACTCCCCAGAGTGGGAGGAGGTGTGTGGTCGGAGGTAGAGCCCTTAGGGACGCAGGTAACAGCAGACCCAGAGGCCCAGGCCTGCTGGGACTCCTGCCACTTCCGCTCCATCCCCGAAAACACAAAGAAAACCACTCTGCTCTAGGAAAAGCAGCACCGTCCATCAGCTGTTCACCGCCCGCGGGCCCGGGCTGCCCTCGGCCTCTGCCCAGCCTCGGTTCCTCCCGCAGCCCCCTGCACACAAAGCCACCCCTCTGGCCAGGGTCTCACTGACAGCCAAGGCTGGGAACAAAGCATGGCCCCCACCCCGCGCCGCCCGGCCCGAGAGAAACCCGCGCCCACGCTCGCACACCGGTAGGTGCTGCAGACAGACAGGCAGGCAGGCGAGTGCCCCTTCGGGAGCCCCCGACCCACCCGCCGCCCCGGCCGGCCGACGCCCGCCTTTGTTCTCGCAGGAAGCGCTGACCGGGTCCGGGCTTGGTACTCACGGCGGCCACGCGGCGGGCACGGCCAGCTTCCGGGGGTCGGCCCGCCGGCCCTGCGCGCACCGACAGGGCCCTCGGCCGGGCGACCCCGCCGCCTCGCCCCCGGAGCCCGCCTCCAGCCGACTCCAGCCCCGCGCCCTGTACCCCGTACCAGCCATGCCGCCGCGAACCCCGCCCGCCCAGCGCCCCGCCCCGCGCCCCGCCCCTACCACCCGGGGCAGGTGAGGAGCCCCGCCCCCTCTGAGAGCAGGTGAGGAGCCCCGCCCCCCGCCGCGAGGAGGCGAGGAGCCCCGCCCCCTGGCACCGCCCCTCAAGAGTTGGCTCTAATAGACACGGATCCTTCACAAACTCTTGCAAAACCAGAACAGGAAGAAACTCTCTGTGCGGCCAGCATCACCGATACCAAAACCGAAGGCATCGCCAAGCGAGAGAAGCGCAGGCCGACATCCCTCTGGACGTGGCAACACACTGCTCACCAAACGCAGTACTGGCGAGCCGGCTCTGCTCCTGCCGGTGGGATCCGTCCGCACAATCCAATGAGTGCGAAACATTGTATCAATCCAATAAAGGGCAAAAGCCACGTGACAGTCTCAGGAAAAACAGACATTTGACTAAATGCAACAATCCTTTGCGATAACGACTTAATGACGCCGCTCACGGAAGGGGAAGCTGCCTCACCCTGGAAAAGGGCAGCCGGGGAAGCCCAGGGCCCCCCCCAGGCGCCTTGGTGAGGACTGGACGCCTTGCCGGAGGCCACGGGGGAGGCAGGCGTGCCTCTCCTCACTGCCACTCAGCATGGTCCCGGAGGGCCCAGCCGGTGCAGTTAGGCAAGAAAAAGGAAAGGTGTCCAGATGGGAAAGGAAGGTCAGCTTTGCAGATCAGACGGCCGTGCATACAGAACATGCCAAGGAACCCACCGGAAGTGATCAGAACTGACCCGTGAGCCCGCTGCGTGGCAGGGAGCAAAATCGGGGCGCAGACAGCGGTCGAGTTCCTACCCACGAGCAAGGACCAATCTGAAAACGAGAGTGAGCTCGAAGGTCCCCTCTTTCAGGCCGTCTTCCCTGACCTCTGGGGGCCCTGTGTCCCTCCAAACCCTGACCACGACAGGCTGTCCCTGTCCCTCAACCCTCGCCAGCTCAGGCCCACCACAGAGGGGCACCCAGGGAGCCCCCGAGGAGGTGTGGAATGCGGACCCTGGCGGGTGGTGAGGACAGCAGGGAGCCGACACGGAGCCCCCACGCCAGGACCGCATCTCCCCCAGCCTGAAAGCAGACCGGCGTGTGTGAGGGCGGGAGCAGCTGCTGTGGGGGCAGGCAGAGCCCACACTCCTGGACCCACCCCTGGGGAGGTTCGGTGGCCCGGCCTGGGAGGGCCCCCATCCTCGCCGGGCCGCCGTCCTTCCATGGGCACGACGAGGGCTCCAGGTGGCCACCGACTGAGCTCGGACGGGCAGGGTGGGTCGTGACAGGGCGAGGCTCTGCGACACCTTCCCCTCCCCAGGAATGTCCTTGCTTCAGGGACAGATGCCAACATCTGCAGTCCCTCTCCAAAGGGCAGACCACCCAAAAGGAAGCCCAACATCATCTGGCCACCACCGGCCTGCCCCGCCCCGGGGGTGAGCCGGGTGGGCTGACACCGACCAGAAGCCCAGTGCCCCGCCAGGCTGAAGTGGGAAGGGGAAATGGTGGCTGAGGGTGAGGGTGATGAGGGGCCGTGGCAGTCACAGTGACCACGCAGCCTTGGGGGACTTCCAGGCTCCTGCTGCATCAGTGTCCAGGAAAGCTGAGGGGAGTCCCCAAGGGGCACCCTTCCTCCTTCGCCAGCCTAGCCTCCCTGCCTGTTGCTCCCAAAGCCCAGGGTGTCACCCCAGCCCCAGTGACCTGACAACTAAGGTCCACTGTCCCCAGGGGCCCCCACAGGCCATCCTGTCAGCTCACCGCAGGGAGCCTCAGCCCCCTTCTCCAGGGGGAGACACCCCAGCCCCCCAGCCCCCACCCCCTGCAAGCTGCTGAGCCTCCCTGCTCAGAGCTGTCAGGGACAATGCGGGAGACCTGGGTTCAAATGCCACCAGGCCTGTCCTCCTCTGAGCCTCCGCTTCTTCCTGTTTAAAGGGGGCATCGTGAGGCCACTCCCCAGGTGCCCCGCAGCAGCACAGTGACACGTCTGTCCCCACCCCAGAGCTGGGGCTGCCCAGCGAGCCAGCCACGGAGTCAGCACTGGACCCCGGCCTGCGGAGCTGCGGAGGCTCTGCTCCCTGCAGCTCGGGGGGCTGCCCAGGGCAGGGTGCTGGGGGCACACAGGCAGCACCGGCGGCCACGCGGGAGCCCCACGAGCCCTTCCAGCAGGTGTGCGTGTGCTCGGGGAGGTGGGCACCTTGGGCCCACCCCGCCTCTGCTCCTGGGCTCACCCCGCACCCCCTCTCAGAGTTGAGGCTGGGCTAGGTGACCGGAGACCGAGGTGCAGGGTAGGGACAGAGCGGGTGGGCGGAAGCAGCTCTCTCCCACAGCGACAGCCCCGTCGGGTTCTGGGAAGTGCAGGCCCCGCCGGCTGTGGGGCCACGGGCCACACAGTTCTGCACGTAAGCTGTGGGTCCACCCCGCCGACAGTGGTCAGCTCCGTGGCTGCAGTGTGCCACAGGACGTGTGAGCTGTGTGTGCACATGTGTGGAAGGGTGTGAGCCTGGGCGTGAGAGTGAAGCGGGGCGCCCTGGGGGGCTGGGCGCCCTGGGGGGCAGCTGCAGGCATGGCCCTGGCCTCGGCGAGGGAGCGGGCGGCTCGTGTGACCGAAGGGTCAGAGAGTCCCTGTCAGTGGGGACCAGGTGGGCCGGCGGGTGGGCGCCACAGGGTAAGGGAGCACTCACACACACACTCACACACGCCCACACGCAAGCATGTACTTGTCCACACACACGCTTGTGCCCTCATTTAACCATGTATGCACACACACCTCATTCTCATGCTCATTTGCACTCACACACACACACTTGTTCACTTGCTCTCTCACACACACACAGCCTCCAGGGGCTGCCAGGAGTCTCGGTGGAGGCCCCGTGCCCTGGGCAGGAGCCATCACCGCCACCCCAGCCCTGAGCCGCCCAGTGCCAAGGCCAGCCTGACAGCCCACCACACTCGCAGGCTCGAGGCCTCACTCCCGGGACGCCGGGCCCGAGAGGTTCAGGGGGCTGGGGGGGGCACTTGGTGTCATCACCCCCAGCCCCCGATGTGTGAACCAGCGTCACCCCCGCGTCACTGACGAAGACACCGGAGAAGCTGAGTAACTCGCCCAAAGCCACACTGCTGGTAATAGTGCGGCGCCCCCCACACCCCCCCACACAGCCACTGACCCCCTGCCTGGTGGGGGACACGGGGCAGACGGATGACAGCTGCCGGGAAGGGGCCCCAACGCCTCCCACCCGGCTCGCTTGTTCTTGACTTTCGGTTTCCCCTTGTTCTTCCTCTTCCCAGAACCCTTCTCCATAAAAGAATCAAAACCAAGCAACTTCTATGGAGGCGGGCGACCAGCCACGCCAGGGGCAGGGCAGTGACCGGGCTGCGCGAGCAGAGCCCCGGTCCGCGGGTGCCCGACACCGAGCGCCGCGCCGGGCAGGCGGGAGCCGGGGCTCCCCCAGCGCGGCCCGGACCCTCGGTGCCTGGGCGGGCACACACACTCATCCACACCACAGGCACACTCACACACCTCCACACCCACACACTTGTTCATGTTCATACTCACACTCACACTCACTCCCACTCACGGTCACAGTCCCTCACACACAATGTGTGTGCACACGGAACCCAAACGCCAAGGCCACCCCAGGACGGGGTACCGTGGGCAGACTTAGCCCCACCTGGGCCCCCACCAGCAGGCTGCCCGGCCTCCCTGCCAGCTGCCGGCTGAGTGCCGGGGGCCAGGGCCCCGCGCCCCGCGCCCCGCGCAGGCCCCGGCTCCCTCACGGGCCTCCCCAGGTGGTCCTGCGGGCACCGGCCCGCACCACCTCCCGAGGGCCAGTCCCCAGGGCCGCCCCACTGACCTAATGGCGCTGACCCAGCACATGGCTCTCCTCCTGCCCGGCGACGGGTGGGGGACAGGTGTCCTGGGGCCCAGAGCGGCCATGTGGCTCAGAGGCCACGGCGCAGAACCGCGGCCCGCATCCCCCAGGCCGGTGAGGGCTGCTGCCCCTGTGCTGCCCGAAGTGCCGTCCGGCGGGCCGCGCCCACGGCTCCCTCCTGCCGGCAGCCGCCCGCTGCATCTGGGGCCTGCGGCCAGCAGGGCTTCTCATCAGCCCCAGCCGCGGCACTTCCTGTTGCCGGTCAGCGCCGAGCGGCGGCACTTCCTGCCTCCCGCCCAGGGAGCCCGGGGCCCTGGGTGTTATTCAGCCCTTGGGGTTTAGTGGCCCCCTGTGGTCAGAGACCACAGCTCTCCAGGCCCCTGGGGGAGGCCAGCTGTGTCCCCTGGGAGGAAGCTCCCCGCGGTCCCCAAACAGCCACCTCTGCAGGCCTGGCTTCTCCCCAGCAAACCACCAAAGCCCCCCACAGTCCCCCACAGTTCTCAGGCTCAGCCTCCTTGGCCCCATGGACACCCGGGCCCGGGAAGAAGCCGGTGCTGACACCCCACACGGGGGCTGTGCCCCTGGCACCGGAAACTTCTGATGGACAAGGTGGCCCCTCTCTGCCCTTTGACACCACAGCACCTGGACACTAGTTCTGAGCCAGAGACCAGGTGCGGCCTCTGGGTGGGAGCGGGCCCGACACCCTCCAGGAACGGCCGCTCCGCCGGCTCTGCGAACGTGGCGCTTGCTGGACAGCACACAGGGCGGCCTGCGTGGCGAGCAGGCTCCCGCTGCTCCCCGTCCCGCTCGGGGGCTCTGCCCCACCACAGCCCGGGAGCTGGGGAGCAAGGGGTCAAGTTCAGGCCTTTCAGCCTGAGGCCCCACACCCCCTGCCCCTCCTCCCCGGAGCCTGGCTGGGTCTCGAGGTCACACTGGTCCCAGGAGGACAGGACCAGCCAGAGGAAGGGCACCCTGGGGCCATTCTCCTGGAGGAGCTGAGGGTGACGGGCCACGGGGTGTCCAGGAGTTGCAAAGGCCTCACCTTGCCCACCAGGTTTCCCAGGGCACGGCCCCCGCCACCACCTGCCACTGTGCGCGCAGCCCCAGGCCTCTGCCAAGGCCCGAGCCACCGGGGGCCAGCTTGGGGCCCGGGCATCCTGAGGGCGCAGAGCTGTCCTCAGGGCAGGCACCACCGCCCCGGCCTCCCCCAGCCTGTGCCAGCCTGCGTGTCCTCCAGTGGCCGAGGACGGGCCGTTCCTTCAGCGGAGAGTCGGCCACGACGAGACAGACAGGTGGTGGCGAGGGGAGGGTTAAGTGGGGCCTCTCCCTGTTTTCCTTCCCCTTTCCAGCCTGCCAGGGTGCGGCCCAGCTGGGCACCCAGCCCACCGCCATCCTTTGCCAACTGTGTGGCCTCAAGCTCCTGACTTAGGCTCTCTGAGCCTTAGTGTCTTCATCTGCGAAATGGGTGCTGGGTATTGAGATAAAGTAGCAGGTGAGGAGCCACTGGGCTAAGGGCCGGAGGGGTCAGCCAGAGGGGCAGCTCTGGGGCTGGGTGGGGCTTCAAGGGGCTGTGGGGCCCAGAGGACGTGCCAGGCCCAATGGCCCCGGATCAGGGAGGGCCCAGGTCTGACGGAGGAGGGGTTTGCTGAGACCAGGTGGTGGGGGAACTCGAAGGCGGAGCAGGGGCTCAGGGTGAGCAATGTCCCAGGGCGGGGAGGAGTCCACCCGTGACAAAGCAGCGAGGCCCAGGGGGGCTGGGGTGCAGGTGTCGGGAGGAGAATCTGCCAAGAGAAGGGCCAGGAGCCGGCGGCCGTGCCGGGGCCACAGCCCTCCCTGGACAGACGGAGGACGGAGGAGGAGGCCCGAGGTTCCGCCACAGCAGAGCTTCCCCTGCCCTGTCCCCCTAAGTGTCCCCAAGCTTATAAACGCAGAGGGCCACGCCCACCGGCCCCGACCCGGCCCTGCCGTGCTGCTGTAGGGGAGTCACAGCCCGAGCAGAGGCACAGCGGTCCCTATGGGGGCCAGCACTGTGGCGGCCCTTTCCCACACCTGGCTTCCCTCGGGGAGGCCGGGGCCAGGAGTCCTGGGCCGCTAGGGGAGCTCCCCGCCTGCCCCCCTGGGCCTGTGCCTGCACTGCCCTCCCCTCTCCGCAGACAGCGTCCACCCCCGAGGCGGGCCCTGCTGCCACGCACGCTCCGAAACCTCAGGGACAGTCACGTCCCCCAACCCGCCAATAATGGCAGGTCCACAACCTTTTATGCTGGAAATAACCACGGCGATCACCCCACAGCAGCATCCACGCAGTAAGATCGTGGGGCAGAAGCGTCCCTGGGGTCCCCGCATTGGGCAGCTCTGCCCTTCCACTTCACCCTGCCCTGTCCCCAGGGTGGGGGCCTCCAAGCGCCAGGGAACCACCCCACAGTGCCAGGTGCAAGACACCTACCAAGGTGGGGGGGAGCCGGCCAGCAGGGATGAGCAGGGGCCCCGGGTCCCTGGAAGAAAAGAGGGAGGGACAGCTCTCGCTCTGGGCTCCCGGGGCCCAGCCTGCTCAGGAGCGAGGAAAACGCCCAGCTGGACGCTGGTCCCGGTCACGGCTGCACCGAATCTGCAAGTGTCCTTAAGGCAGGCTCTCACCCTAGATTAGCCAGATGAACCCTAACTCCAGGGACAAGTGTCCTTATAAGAAGAGAGTGTGAGCCCTGGCTGGTGTAGCTTAGTGGATTAAGCGCGGGCCTGTGAACCAAGAGATCACGGTTCGATTCCCAGTCAGGGCACATGCCTGGGTTGCAGGCCAGTTCCC
>CM052538.1:986892-1034910 GCA_028533065.1 Trachops cirrhosus | reverse complement strand
GCTGCTCCCCCAGCTCCGCTGCCCTGGTGCCCACCCCACCGCCATCCCAGCCCCACCCACCACTGTGCAGGACTGGCTGGACTTCTCAGAGCGGCCCAGGCTGGGCTTCCTGGGGGCAGGGTCCTGTCGGTCAGCTCTGTGTCCCCAGCACTGTCTGGCCACCCTCATGGGCAACCTCAGGCTGTGGGCTTCTTGTCTGCTACCCTCTACCGCCCTGCAGCTGGCCAAGGAGGGTGCAGGTCGGGACCGTGTGGGCTCCCGTCTCGGCCGGCCTGAGAGAGCCGTCAGGTGATAAGATCGGAGCCGCCTTCTGGGGACTGCAGCCCGAGACCTGCTGACTTAGACGGCTCTGCTGGGCCGAGGGGCCCATGCAAAGCCCTGGAGGCCGGAAGGAGACCCGGGGCTGTGAGACCAATGCAGGGGTCAGCCCTGCCCCCCACCGCCCGGTCCCCAGAGGGCTGCACCCCAGGTCTGCTCAGCGGCTGCCTTTCCCTTGTCGGGGTCACAGCTCCACACACAGTAGCGGTGTCAGGCCGGCCCCACTGGGAAGGTCTATTTTGAAACACCACCCACGTGGGTGGAGGATGCAGCCCACGCACACTGGCAGCTGTGCTATTTTTACACCCAAACACCCTGCCTCGGCCCCAGGGCCCGATTTGAGATTTGAGTTGAAAGGGCCCGTTCTATTCCGGTGGCTTCCGGCCCGGGCCCTGTGGAGGGTGGGTGTCTGTACGCGAAGTTTCTCCGCCCTCCCGAACGCCGGCTTCTGGCAGCCCTTGTCCCTGAGTCCCAGGGCCCACGTGACTTCTGGGAAGGCACTGGGGTCTGGAAGGGGAAGCCCAGTGGGTCCTGGGAAGGGGAAGCTGTGGCCATCAGGACTGGAGGCCTCAGTCACCCCAGGGCCACCTGCCACCCAACTCTGGGTCAGGGGTCCTCCAGCCCGTCCCTGGCCGTGCTGTGCACTGGGACAAGGCTCGGGAGACAGAGGGTGTGGGGTGGCCTGTGTGGCTGTGAAGCCCCCTCAACTTCGACTGGAGGTGGGAAGGATGAGGGTGGGCCTGGGAGGGGACAGGAGGGACTGGGCTTCCCCAGGCCTGCCCTCCAGGCGCCAGCAGATGGGCGGCCTGGGCAGGAGTAAATGAAGGAGTTGCCCCACTAGGCTCCCAGGACTTCCCGCTCCACTGGGCCTCTCTTGGGTGCTGGGTGGGTCTCCCCAGACACTTAGCACCTGCCCGGCCCAGGGCCCCAGGGGACCACAGCCTTCCCCCTCCTCTCACCCACCCTGAAGTAGGGCCCTTTGGCCTTGATTCCCATTCCATGGGTCCCTCAAACCACCGTGGGCAGCCCTGAGCCCCCAGCTGCTGCCCTGGGCGCACCTCCTTCCCAGCCAATCAGCCAAACTCCCGAACTCGCCCTGACACCACGACCCGCCCTGTGCTCCCACCCTCCGCCCCGGGCTGGCTGCAGCCTCCCCGTGCCCTGGCTCAGCACCCAGCCCGCACCCACCTCGCAGGCCCACAACGGCTTGGGTCCAACATGCTGCTTCCGAGCCGCTGCCCACCCCGGTGACCGTCAAAAACACCATAACCAGCCCTGGCTGGTGTGGCTCCGTGGACTGAGCGCCAGCCTGAGAACCAAATGATTTGATTCCCCGTCAGGGCACAGGCCCGGGTTGCAGGCCAGGTCCCCAGTGGGAGGCGCTTGAGAGGAAACCACACATTGATGTTTCTCTCCCTCTCTGTCTCCCTCCTGTCCCCTCTCGCTAAAAATAAACAAATAAATAAAAACACTATAAACAACGTGGAAACCGCAGGCTGGGAAGGAACCCGTGCAAAGTGCACACACTGCCAAGGGCTGAACAGTAAAAGCATTTTTACAAGCTGTTTAAGTCTCTGCCTTCAGCTGAACCTGGGGACGCACAGCCGTTCACAAACAAGAAGTGCACGTGCCCCTCCGCCGAGCTGGAACAGGCCCCGCCGCACCAGTAATTAAATAAGCCCCAGCGCGCAGCCAGACGGGTTTCGCTGACGGGGGTAGAAAGGCCTGGGCGGCGCCCAGTACCTGGCAGCGGCAGGGGCGGAGTGCGGCCCTCCCTGCGCACTCCGAGCCCCGCCCGCTCTCTCCCGGGCTGCGGGGAACGGGGCTGATCCTGAGGCTCAAGGTCACATCCGGCAGATTTACCGGCAAGCTCACCCCGGGCTCATAACTCCCAAGTGTGATTTATGTTTTGTTCCTACGCAGCGTCAGAGCTCTGGGCGCACGTCTTCAAAGCGGCGCGCAGTTTCACAAGGCTTCTTGCAAAACAGGCCCCCGCCTCTCGTTTTCCATCACAACTTTGCGCTCATTCTTCTGGTTTCGCCTTCCTGTTCCCCAGCAACAGGCGCGCGAGGCACTTCCTGAGCTCCCGGACCCGGCCTCCCGTCCGTTTAGGTTGGCGGTGCTGGCTGGCGGCCGCTGTGAACACGCTTCGTGCTGGAGCCCCAGAGTGCGTCCCGGTCACTTTTCCTTTCTTGCTCAACTTCCTGATTCCTCTGGAGTCAATGCCTCCTTTTGTATTTTGCTGAATTTCTCATTGCTGGTTCGCCTGCAGATTCTGCCACATGTCCGACCTTGCCCGAGACAGATATCACAGTCACCCCGACAGAGACTCGTTCTTGCCCTGGCTGGTGTGGCTCAGTGGACTGAGCGCTGGACCGCAAACCCAAGGATCCCGTGTCCATTCCCAGTCAGGGCACAGGCCTGGGTTGCCAGTCAGGTCCCCAGTAGGGGGCGGGCGAGAGGCAACCACACATTGATGTTTCTCTCTCTTCCCTTCTCTAAAATAAATAAACTAAAAAAATAGAAAATAGACTATGCCCTCTAACTGGGGCGGGACCCTCTGTGTGTCCTGCATTCCAGCACCGACCTCCTCTCTCCTGGTTTTCTCCCTCCGTGAGGTGGAGCTGAGAAAGGGTGTAGGGATTTCCATTTAAAAAAAATCAGAGTTTATTTGAGCCAAATTTAAAGCATGTGCCGGGAAGCAAGATCTCTGCTCCCCCTCTGCCCCTACTCTTGGTGAGCAGTGTGGCTGAGCGTAAGGTTCCAGGTCGGAAAGCACTGATTCAGAACGCTGAGAATCGCCGTCCAGCTTCCAGACGCCGGAAGCCACTCTGAGCCACTCACCGTGTTCACTTCCTGTCCCCCCCTGGACACCGTGGGAGCTCCTCCTTGTCCCCAGCGCTCTCAAATCCCCTCAGACAGCTGGTCACCTGGCTGCTGAAGTGGGAGTGGGGCACTTGTGCGCGGGGCTTGCTGGCTGGGACTCCGACCGCACGGTGCGCAGCAGGACGCGGCCCCGGGTCCCCCGGCTGATCAGACTTCCCAGAGAAGTCCCCTCGGTGTCCTGCCTCAAGGGGAGAGGCCTGGCTCCCGCGCCCTGGGCCTGGGCCAGGGCTGGGTCTCAGCACTGCATGTTCTGGACTCTCTTGTTTTCGTCATGGACCCTCCCCCCGCTCTGCGCTCGTGTCCCCCAACCCAGAGACCCAACCCTGCAGTGACCCCAGAGCGTGAGGCCTGGTGGTGGGCGAGGACCAGAGGCTCGGCTACCGGGGGGGCTGTGCTCAGACCCGGGTCTCTGCCACCTTTCCGGCCGCCCACCTCGTTTAGCTGCACCTTACTCACACCTCTAGACGCCCCTGCGGCCATCAGTTCCGAGCCTCTGACAGGGAAGTGCGACATGCTAGGGGTCGGGGGGACATAGGGAGGCCTGCCTGGGTCCCGGGGTCACCTGGTGAAGGACCCTCGTGATTACGTCGGGCCCATTCTCCGGGCCGGGGTGACCTCCCTGTCTTCAAGTCAGCTGCTGGGCCTGGGAAGGGTCAGCTGGGCAGCTCGGGGCCTCTCTTCTGGGAGCTGGCCCAGCGCAGTCCGTCCTGCGGCCACCTTGGCACCTGTGCCCGCCTGTGTCGGTGGAAGTTTTCACGCACCTGGTTTGGGGTGCCGACCCCGGCCCCAGTGGGAGTGCCGACTGATACACCGCTTGCTCATCCCCCTCGCCGTGTAACAGCTACCGCACGGGTGAGCCCTGAAACCTCGCCCAGCTTCTGCGGCCCAGGGAACGAGAAGCTGCCGGCGGGGTGGTCCCGGCGCAAGGTCCCCAGGGGCCACAGCGAGGACTCGGGCTGCAGCTGGAGGGCACGGCTCCCAGGAGGCCCACTCCCGTGGGCACGGAGCTGCAGCTCCTCGAGCACGCAGCGCCCCACAGGGCCCCCTGCACGCTCTCAGGGAGTGGCGGATGGCGTCCCCCGGTCCGGCCGCCCCAGACAGGGCCGGGCAGCAGCTACCCATCTTTTGCGCCCCAGCTGCCGTGTCCCGAGCCGTCGTCCCCGCAGTGCTCTCCTGGTTACACCGTTGGCCCCCGGCGACGTGGCAGGAACATCCAGGAGAGGGGCCCCTTCTGGAGGCTGGCCACCCCAACTGTGCGTGCCGACCTCAAACCCAGAGACCCCCGTTTCCGAGTACACGTGGCCCTGGGGCTGAATGAGAGGCTCGGATGCTCAGTTTACAGCTGAGAACCAGGTTCAAGGTGTCGACCTAAAAAATAACAGAGCCGATTATTTTACCAGCAAAGACGGTTTTCTCAGGACGGGTAAAGAACTGTAATTCGGGACAAGACAGCTGCAGCAGTGAGCTGTGGGCAGGCACAAGATGGAGAGGACGTTCGATGGAGGAGAAAGTGGAAGTGGGCTGTTTGGAAGGAAAGTCCATTGTAGCAAAGCTGAGCTCAGGGGGGCGGCGCCTCTTACTTCTTATCCGCCATGTCTGCGCAGCTCTTCCTCCCAGGACACTCCGTGTCCAGTAAACCCCTCTTAATGTTGGGGATGGTGACCGAGCTTATCGGAGTCCTTAACCCGGACAGAGCCCCTGGGAGGCGCTGGGGCGCACGGGAGGGGTCCCGCTGACCCGCACCCCCAGAGCCCAGCACGGAGGCCGGTGGCCCCTGCCTGCCTCTGCCCGCCCTTGCCTGGCCATGTCTGCACGCACCAGATCGAAAGTCCTTCTTCCTCCTAAATAAACTCTGTTTGGTGACAGGATTCCCAGCTGTCCCTGTTTTACAGCCAACAGCAGGTTTCTGGAAACTGTGACCGTCAGCCACACGACCTGGAGGGAAACCAGGTTCACCCTGGGCTAATCCGTGTGGCCAAGGGCTGAGTTTCTACAGAATATTTCCGGTCACAAAAACACCACACTTCTAAATAAAGACTCCGGACACTTCTAACATTAAATATTAAAATGAATGTGAACGGTATATATATTTAAAAAGATTAATGAAAACAAGAACGCTATTTTTCAATCTGCAGATTCCAGGTCAGGGTCCCAGGTGGCCAGTGCATCCCAACAGCCCCGGGCGCAGGACGCAGGGTGCCAGGGGCACCCACTCGGGCAGGACGCCCTTCCATCCGTGGCAGGGCCACCCACGCCCACTCACAGTGGGACAATGTGGGCGCGCCGTTCGCCTCACGGGCACATCTGTGCACATCGTTGGCACGTGGGAGGAAACAGACAGACACACTTGGGGAGAACGTGTACATTCCCGCGGTCCCTGCGGGGAAACGACGCTTTTCCCCTCAGCGTTATAATGAAGGAAAAGACGCTGCCGCGGGACCCGCCGCCCATCTTCTCCCGCTGCGGCCGCAATCGAGGAGGATGCCCCCGTCGGGGCCTAGCGCAGGGATCCCCAGCCCCCCGGCGCGGACCTGTAGGAACCGGTCGCGAGTGAAGCCAGCCTGAGCTCCGCCTCCCGTGTCCTCCCCGAGCCCCCGCAGCGGCGGGTGCGCGAACCTCACCTGAGCTCCGAGCTCCGCCTCCTGTCCGCCCCGGACCCCGTCTTCCACGAAACTGGTCCCAAGTGCCGAAAAGGTCGCGGGGCGCAAGTCCAACGGACACCTGTTCCCAGAATTGACCTCCGGTGGCGCCAAGCACGAGCGCCCCCTCCCGGCCCCCACTCGGCCAGGTTCCTCGAGACTCTTCCCAGGGACCTGCCCCAGGTTTCACCTGGAGCCGCAGCCAGGAGGACGCCAGTTCTCCCAGCCCTGGAACCGGCGCGGTTGTGCCTTCTCCGCCAGGACGTGTCCGTCACAACCCCGGGCCAGGCTCTGCGCGCCCGCGCTCCAGCTCCCATCACTCCGCTGCCGGGCCCTGACCTCCCCGCGCGCAGAGCGGCGAGCGCCCGCTGCTTTGCCCACACCCACGTCTGAGCTGCAAGGCTCCGCCCGGGCTCGGCTCGACACCGAAAGCGCGACGCTGCTCTCAGGGGCGGGAGGGGCACGCGTGGGGCAGGGGTTCTGCGGGAGGAGACCTGGGAAGGACGCTCGTGCGCCTGGGCATCGCCGGGGCAAGCTCGGGCTCCAAACAGGGAGACAGGCGCCCAGCCGGGGAGGAAGGCTTGAAGTGGGTCTGGGCGGTTGGCGAAGGACAGGGACGTGGAGAAGCGAGGGTGGGAGAGGGCCAGCTCTCTGCGGCCCTCTACTCCGTGACCCTAAGAGGGGCGGGCGGAGCGCCTCCTGCCTCAGCTCTTGGAACCTCGCTCTCTCAGTCGCTGCCTTTGGCCAACGGCCTGCAGCTGGGGGATGTGCCCCCAAGCTCGGGTCCAACCTTTGGGGTCGTCTTCGACCCCCCTCTTTCCCTCCTATCAGTAGTTACATCGGAGGCCGCTCAACCCTCTCCACAGCCCGGCCGACTCTCCGAAAACGCCCCAGATGCGGGGGGATGGGCCACTGGGGCCGGCCAGGCACTCGTGCGAGTGGACACGCCACGGCGAAGGATACAGTAAGGGGCGGGGCCTGGCTCTTTGCGGAGGGTGTGACCCGGCTCTGGGCGTTGGGCGGCTCCGGGCTCCGGGGTGGGCGTGGCCGCCACTCGGCGGAGGGCGGGTGGGGATTCTCGGTGCGGGGCGGGGCTCGCAGGCTAAGGTTCCGGGGAGGTGGCGGCCCGCCGAGAGGCGGCGCGGAAGTGGCCGGCGGCCGCGCGCCCTGGTCCAGGCCCGCAGGCATGTCGTCGGGGGACGAGGGGCCCGGCGGGCAGAAAGGGGCCCCGCGCGCGGCCGCCACTCTCTGCGGCCTGTACCACGAGGCCGGGCAGCAGCTGAGGTGCCTGCAGGACCAGCTGGCCGCCCGAGACGCCCTCATTGAGCGCCTCCGCGCCCGCCTGGCCGCGCTCGAGGGGGACGCGGCGCCGTCGCTCGTGGACGCACTGCTGGAGCAGGTGGCGCGCTTCCGGGAGCAGCTACAGCAGCGGGAGGGTGGCGCCGTGGAGGCGGCGCTGCGCCAGGTGCGCCTGCTCGGGTGGGGGCTGTGGGCGCGCTCGGGTCCCCCAGGGGTGCGTGTGCGGGGCGCGAGGCCTGTCGTGGGGCTAAGGGACGTGGTCTTTGCTGGCCGTTTTAGTTGGTGTTTAAATTTATCTTAGTTTCACGGGTACAACAGGGCCACGAGACTCAGGCCTGACGATGCGATCACCCCCTTACTCAAACTCAGTATTACTGCCTGTGTCCCCTTTCCCTCATTCATCCTCCCACCCCTCCCCTCGGGCAACCACCTGTTTGGTCTGTCTCAATGGGTTTTTATTTTGTTCATTTTTGTTCTTCAGCGTCTACACGTTACTGAAATCATTCCGTACTGGTCTTTCTCTGTCCAACTTATTTCACTGAGCATAGTAACGTCCTGACACGTTCTGACAGGCGCTGGGGACGAGGAAAGGCCCAAGAAAGGCAGATCTCTCTCTATGAGGCGCCCGTCCTCCCTGGGAAAAGTAGGCATTGCGGACTTGACCTGTTGCCTTTGTGGGTGATGCGGTGACCGTGTGCAGCACACCGTTCTGTGTCTTGAGGAACACGAGGTCACGGGTGTAAAGCACAGGTGCCCAGATGCGAGGGGCACCGGCCCCTGGCACTCGGGGGACTGCGGAGCCTCGTTTACTGGAAATCTCTCCGTGGGGGTGGAGCGCACATAACAGCAGGGGCCGTGTCTTGGGCTTCTCCCAGCACTGGGTATACACAGCGCGTTCACCTCCGCGGACGTGCACAGTGTCAGAGCCGCGGGGCCGGCGGCAGCGCAGCTGGACTGGAGAGCAGGTAGAGGGTAACACAGGAAGTGGTTGTAAGGTCAGACGGGGGTGGGGTGGGGTGGAGTGGGGGTGGGGGGCGACTTGTGACAGCCTTTGCTGCTTTGCGAAGTTGCTGACTGCACGTTCGGTTCAGCACTCGGCTAGGCGGGTGCAGAGGAGTTCCAGACCCAGTTCCTGCCCTCCGAACTGGGGATCACGCATGTACGGGGATCCCGCACGCTCCGGTGACCGCCCCTGGAGGCGACGTGGAGGGAGGGAGCAGGGAGGTGTTGGGGAAAGTGCTGGATGCGGAGTGAGGCGGAACTAAGCACGCTCCCAAACCAGACCCCGGTGTTATAAACGGTGTGAACTGCTTTTCCCCTTCACATATAACCGACACACGGCGTGCTAGTTCCAGGCACAGGACACGAGGACTCGGTGCTTGTTCACATTGTGAGATATTCCCCGTTGACCCGTTTTTGTGGGTGCAGCCATCCTAGTGTCCTAGGGGCAAATCCTGCTGGTCCTGGTGGACAGTCCTTCCCCCGTGTGGCTGGACTTGGCCTGCTAGCACTTGGCTGAGAACCTCTGCTCAGTGCTCGGAAGGGACACTGGTTTGCAGGCTTCGCGTGGTGTCTGTCTCGCTTTGGTCAGAGGGTAATTCTGGCATCATAGAAATAGGAAGTGTTCCCTCCTCTTCAGCTTTTTTGGAACCTTGAGGAGAATTGGTATTGATTTCTCCTTAAGTGTTTGGTCCCCTTTGCCTGTGAGGCCATCAGTTGGTTCCAGGGCTTTTGTTTTGTTTTTCTGAAGATCTTCGGTTACTGATTCGATCTTGTTAGCTAAACATTTCTCTCTGTGTGACCGAGCCTTGGTAGGTCTTGTTTCTAAGGCCTGTCTGTCCCATCCAGGTTCTCCAGCTGGCTGGTGTGCAGCTGTCCACCCTGCCTTCTCCAACCTGTCTCATTTCTGTGGACTCGCTCACGTCCGCACTCCCCAAAGACGGAGAAGGCGCGGTGAGGGGGTGTTGCTGCGGGGTCCACTTGGGGAGGACCCACGTGCTCTAGGTGCTCACAAACGTCCGGGAAGGATGGGTGCCCAGACGGGGAGGTCGCCTCTGGAGAGTGAAGCTAGGGGCGCGGGTGGCAACGAGGAGTTTACGTTTTCGTCTTACTTCCCCTGAGTGTGTTTGGTGTTTCCGTGGCCATGCGTGTTTTTGTTTAAAGCAGCCGTGTGGACAGCGGGTCGGGGCTGCTTAGCTGTATTAGCACCTCGCAGCTGGCCCCACTGGGCAGCAGTGAGAAGGTTCTGGGTTCCCGGTGTCTCCTGCCCACACGCCCTCCCACCGCTCGCCCCGCCCCCTGCCCCTGGCCAGCCGAGGCTGCTGCCCGTGTTTCCGAAGCAGCTGTTTGGCATCTGGAATGGCCCGCCCTCTGGCCCTGTTGGAGATGGCCTTGAAGATGGGGAAGCACAAAATTAGGGCCGGCACAAAGCAAATCACAATTTTGAGGACTGTTTTTTGTTTTTTAAAGAAGTGATGGGATCCGGGTGCGTTTGGGTTTGGGATTTGTGCGTCCTGTGGCTGCCGTGGCAAAGTGCCTTCAACTCAGGGCTGAAAACAACGGGCATTTCTCAGGCCCCAGCCAGGGGCCGGGCTGGGGTCCTTCTCCACCCTGCGGCGGCCATGCCAGTCTTGGTGCCGTCTGTCTTGTAGCTGCCACTCCTGTCTCTGCCTTCACGTGGCCTTCTCTGTGTCCAAGTGTGTCCCTCTTCTGACAAGGACACTAGTCATCTGATGAGCCCAGTATGACTTCACTTTCACTGCTCACACTGCGACGACCCCGCTGCCCAGCGCAGCCACACCCCAGGTAGCCGGGTTGGGCTGTGGACGTACCTTCTGGGGGCTGCCCACCACGTTGGGGTTCCTGCCCTTCCTACCAAGGCCTGCTGGGAAGCACTTAGTCATTCGATGATGTGAAATCTAAAACTGTGCGCCTGCTCGTGAAGACGGAATTTTGGATGGGGCTTCAGGCAGACCGCCGGCATCTCCTACGCTCCGTGGCGTTTGCCTCTGACCTTACCTTTTGTCACATAAACTCTGCTTTTACATCTCCCATTAGGAAGTCGAGAGACTCTCCGGGCAGCTGGAAGAGAAGGAGAGAGAGGCCCAGCAGCGGACGAGCCGGCCAGGCCAGGAGCGCGAGCAGGAGGTCGTCCTGCTGCGCAGGCAGGTGGCAGAGAAGGAGCGGGCCCGGGCCGCCAGTGACGTCCTGTGCCGCTCCCTGGCCGACGAGACCCACCAGCTGCGGAGGACTCTGGCCGCCACCGCCCACATGTGTCAGCACCTGGCCAAGTGTCTGGAAGCGTGTCAGGGGGCTGCGGGGGAGCGGAGCCCGGAGGTAGGCCGTGTCGAGGGGCCTCGGGGCAGGGGGCACTGCCTGCCGACCCAGCGGCCCTCGGCAGTCACTGGGGCCGGCGTGCGGGGCCCACTTCTGTTGAGGCAGAGCCTGGCCTTCCAGGGGTTTCTTCTAGAGTGATGGGACATGCAAAATGCGATAGGACAGCCAGGCTTCACCAGCCCGCTCCACCCAGGCCTGGAGCTGACCCTGTGCCCGGGACGTGGGGGAGGCGGCACTGCGGCCCCTCAGCCCTGGTGAGCACAAGGAGGCAGGGCCGGGTGGAGGGGCTCGTGTGTGTGCGGCAGGTGCGGGAACTGGGCGAGGTGGGGATCGGCGCCTCCCGAGGCCCCGCGGGCAGAGGACTGAGCGCCGCCTTCCGTGGGCCCCTGGCCGGCCCTGGGCTGCCATCTCTGAAGTGGCTTTCGGGCTTGACACACCAGGGGCCGTGATTCATAGGCCCAGCTGCCCTAGGGCTCCAGCGCCCCCGTCAGCAGAGTGCGGCGTGGAGCCCAGCCAGGCGGTGTGCCCGGGGGCAGGCGAGCCTCCCGAAGGTGCCGGCCTGTGGGGTCTGATGGGGAGGGGCCTGTGAGGGCTTCAGTGCCAGGAACCCCCTGGGGTGGAGTCACAGGGGTCCTGAGCAGGGATGTCGGGGGCAGGGGGGCCGGGGGCCAGTGGAGGGTGGAGCCCCAGCGCGGGCCTGCGGGCGGGTTGTGCTCGCCCACGGAGGGCAGATGGGAAGAGGCCTCGCGCCCGCCATCGGCCCGGGACCCCCCCACCACGAGGGGCCTCTCGCCCGGTGCTTCCCAGGCAGGTCTCTGCGGCCGCACCAAGGCCCCAGAGAAACGCGCTCTGCTGTGCTGGGGTGGACGGGGTGCCCCCTCCCGGGCAGCAGGCCTGCTGGGAGGCCCTCCGCCCCGAACCACCCTCGTGCTGCTGTGCTGCACAAGAAGGGACTCTCAGAGACACTCGCGTGCCAGGAACCACAGGACAAAGTGCCCTCTGGGACGAGCACGCCCTCGTCTGGCTCTGAGTCACTGCCACCTCCCTCTGGGGACCCGAAAGTGGCCACACGCACTGGCCGGCCTGGGGCGGGGCTGGGGCCTGGCGGGGCCTGCAGTCTCCGCGTCAGCGTCACTTCCCAGCCCTGAGTCACGGGGCTTCCCCAGTGCTGGCTCAGGACGCGCACTTCCTGTCATTCAAGGGAAATTCTCAAAGTAATGCCACGGGCGCCCAGCCCGCTGTGCTGCTGACGGCTCCGGCTCTCGGGAGCGAGCCGGGTCTGCCCACCCGTGTGCGGCCGCCCTGGGCTGTGAATTCTGGGTGGGACTCCCCTGACCCTGCGTGAGAGCAGGTGAGGTGGGCCCTGGCTGTGTGTGGACACGCTGAGGTCGCGGGCCTGGCCGGTGTCCCCGGGGACAATGGGACTGAGCATGCCGCCCCCCTGACAGCTGCAGTGGTGGGACAGCCCAGCGTGGCTCCCAGGAGGGGCGTGGGGGACGGCGGCGGGGAGCCCCTCCTGTCCACGCTGTGCTGCTCCCTCAGGCGGACGAAGGGCCGCCTCCTGCTGCACCGGAGCCCCGGTCTCTGGGCCTGGCCTCCTCCCTTCTGCTGCACATGACTGGCACGCTTGGTGACGTGGTGTCTCCTTCCGTTTCTTCTGCAGCCAGGACGCGCAGGCAGGGATGCCTCTGTCCAGGCTGCAATTGAGAGGTTACAGGAAGAAAACCGCCTGTTAAAGCAGAAGGTGACGCACGTGAGTGTCTGGCATCTCCTTGGAGGGGAGCGCCCATTAGGAGCCGCAGGTCAGGCTGACCCGGGGGTGGGCGTTGGGCGCGGGCCCTTCCCGCTCAGGGTCACGTGCCGCAGGGGGCGGGGCAGGAAGCGGGCACCAGGCCCCTTGTGTTTAGGGTGCTGCCCGCGCCCAGGGCAGTGGCTTCCATGGACGGGGAGGCCGCCCTCGGCCCTGTGGCTCGTCCGCGGCTCCCCAGCTCCGTGGGAGGGAGTGGCTTCACCGCGCCCGCTCCGTCCTCACTCAGGTGGAAGACCTCAACGCCAAGTGGCAGCGCTACGACGCCAGCAGGGAGGAGTACGTGCGGGAGCTGCGGGCCCAGCTGAGGGAGCCGCCGGCCCCTGAGCCCGAGGCGGGGCTGATGAGGAAGGAGATCTCGCGGCTCAACAGGCAGCTGGAGGCGAGGATCCGCGAGTGTGCGGGGGCGGCGCGGGAGCTGGCGGCGGCGCGGGAGCGGGCGCAGATGCTGGAGCAGCAGGTGGGACGGGCGGCGGGACGGGCACGGCACCTCCTCCGGCCGGCAGACGGGCGCGGCAACGGGGCGTCTGCTCTCCCCAGATCCTCGTGTACAAGGACGACTTCCTGTCGGAGAGGGCGGACCGGGAGCGGGCGCAGGGCAGGATTCAGGAGCTGGAGGACCAGCTGGCCGCCCTGCAGCGCCAGGCGTCCCGCGGGCAGGTAGGGCGCGGGGCCCCGCGGCTACTCAGGGCGCTTTCCTCTTCACGAACCTCAAGTCCGCGCGTCTGCCGAGCTGCCGGCCTGGAGGGAGCCCGCGAGGCGGAGCGTGGCAGGCGGGGCCGGAGCGTGGCAGGCGGGGCTGCTGCCTGCTCCGGTGCCCGCAGTCCGCGCCCGGGGAGCACGACCTCGGCCGCAGGCTCCACGGGGGAGCTTCTGTCACCGGCGCCCCCTCCTTGCTGTGCGGTGAGGCCCCCGGTCGCCCTGGCGTGCGGATGTGGAGGCCCAGGCCCTGGGTATCCGGAAACAGACCCGCGGCCCCCACGTGCCCCTTGGACCCGCCCCTGCTCCTGCTGCGCGCCGTGAGCACGTGACACGTGACGTCGCCGTCCTCTGCTGTTGGCCTCCCGGCTCTGGGCCACAGCCGGGAGTGGGGCGAGGGGTGCCAGCCCCACTCAGGGACCGGTGACCCCAGAACCCGGCTTGGTGGCCTCCAGCGCGGCCCCCGTAAACAGACCTTTGTCTTTTTTCCAGGACCCCCAAAAGCCAGGCTCCTGCCGGATTCACACAGGGAGCAACCCCCCCAAGTACTCAGAGACTGACGCCATGGACTTGCTGGCACCTGCTGGCCAGCGGCCTGGGACGGGGTCCCAGTGTCTGGCCGCCCCCGGAGAGGGCGGGCGCCCGGGAGCAGCCCGGGGCGGCCAGGGGGAGCTTCAGTGCCCCCACTGCCTGCAGGGCTTCGGCGACGAGCAGGGTGAGGAGCTCCTCAGACACGTGGCCGAGTGCTGCCTGTGAGCCCGGCGGGGCAGGTGGGCTGCCCTCAGCCCACGGGACCAGGGCTGAGGGCGCTTCTGACCCTGCGCCTCGGTCCCGCTCCAGCCACGGACAGAGTAGGCCAGCGGGCCTACGGCACTGGGGGTGCGGAGTGCCCAGGAGGCCCAGCTCTGCTTCGGGCACAGAGTTCAAGGTGTCTGGCTGAGGACGAGGTGCTGCGAAGAGGTGGCTGCCCGTGGGACCACGCGTGGGCTCTCGGGGTGGGAGGGCCCCCCCAGGGGTGCGGAGCCGAGCGTGTGGCCACAGTCGCTGGCCGGGGCTGTCTCGGCCGGAGGAGCCGCTGTCTGCACTGGGTGCGTTGTGTGGCAGTGGTGCCGGTCACACATGCCGGAGCTCGGCCCCTCCACTCCGTGCTCACTTATTTGTATAATAAACGTATTTGCTGCTGACTGCTCTGGGAAGGCATGGGGGCCGGGGCATGGGGGCTCGGCTGCGTCTCCACTCGGCAGGAGCCAGACCAGATGGGATGAGAGGCACGCCCGCTGGCCGCCACTGTCCCTCTTGCCCGGAGCGCCCTCTCGCCATCTCCGTCTGGGCAGGTCCTCAAGGTGCAGTTGAGGTTCATGTCCTCTGGGGAGCCCCCGTGCCCCTCTCCGGGACCCCGCCTGGAGAGACCCGTCTCTCTCTGAGGGGGTGGGAAGCGGCGGGGCGGGAAGCCCCAGCCTCACCGACCTGAGAAATCGGGGAGTCTGCAAACACCCGAGTGCTGGATCGGGAGGACGGGACATCCCACGGGAGGGACCTTCGGACCCCTGGCTGGCCCCCGGAGCTGTGCACCTGAGGGGGCTGCGGGGCCCGGGGCAGAGCAGGCTGGGAAGCGGCAGCAGCCGAGCGGACGTTAGTGGCGCCCTGGCAGGGTGACGGTTTAGAGCTTGAGTCTCAAGGTCAGAAGGCCTGTGTGAGCACCTCAGGCTTCCCTTCACACCCAGAAGGGCCACCCCAGGAGTCTGGGTGACGTCCTGGGAGGGCACTGAACAGCCCTTCGCTGAAAGAGCGCTCGGGCTCCCGGAGCCACGACAGAGGCCAGCGCCCCTGACGCGGGCAGTGGCGCCCGGGACCTGGCCCGGCAGGGACGCAGGTCTGCACGCAGAGAGAATACAACACGGAAAACCGGAGGCGGGAGGAAGACGCTTTCCGAAACACACACACAGCTCAAAAACTAGACCCAGGGGACTGGACCACAGAAAGTGCGCAGGCTGCAGGCGGGAGGGTGAACAGGGCGGAAGGCGGCCCGTTCACAGAGACGTCCCGACGGCTGTAAACCATGCCGGCCTGACCGCCACCAGCTTCCTGGTGGTGGCAGGGAGTCTTTAATAAGCTGAGACAGTTGTGGGGTTTTTACTGACTTAAGGTGGACGATAAGGAATGAAGAAAGCACAGTATGATCTCTAGGGTAACCACCACAACAGTACTGACAGTCCTGAATTAGCGCGTCAGTACAACAATGGTCTTACAGTCTAAAGGAGGACGAGTTAGGAGACCTAGAGGAAGAAAGGAGAGGAGACGGACAGGAAGCAGATGGCAACTCGGGAGCCTCACGCCCAAGCATGTCAGCCGTCACCGTGACAATAAATGGACCGAGGGGGAGGCGTGGGTAGACACACTGTGCCTTCTCGCACAATCAAAAGGAGGACGACAAATTAAAAAAACAAAACTGACCAGAACTGCCAGAAAATCGAACTGCGTGGAAGTCGGACATCCAAGGAGTTAAAGAAGAAGCACCCACCCAGTCGGGTAGGAGGGGAGACAGGCAGTAGGGCGGAGAGGGTGCGCGGCCAGGCAGCGGCTGGCGCACCAGGTGGGCGGGGGCTCGCAGAGCGGGCGGCCCCCCGTTGGTGTGCAAGTAACTGGGACGAAAAGCTGGGGTCGAGACAGATCGTGCAACCTAAAGCTTCAGCTCGGGGAAATAAAGCCTCAAAACCTCTGACTGACAAAACCTGTGCCGACGGGAGGGCTGTGGTGGTGGGAGAAACTCCAGACCCTCAGGGTCCTAGAACGCACACAAGCCCACCCACTGGGAAATCAGCACCAGGAGGGCCCCATTTGCTTGCGGGGATCGGGGGAAGTGACTGAAAGCTGGCAGACAGCTGAACAAGCCACATAGTCCCCTCTCCGAGCTCTCCCCCACCGACTGCACCACTGCGCAGTATCCTGGTTGCCCCGCCCTGGCGAATACCCAGGGCTCCGCCCCTTACTACCTAACAGGCTCTCGGAGACAAAAAAAAACAAAACAAAACAAAACAAAACAAAAAACCAAATGAAAGATCAAAGCTCCACAAAAATTCAGGTAAGCAGTGAAGAGATAGCTAACCTATCAGATGCAGAGTTCAAAAGACTGGTGATCAGGATGCTCATAGAACCGGTTGAGTATGGTCGCAGAATAGAGCAAAGAGGGAGGGCTATGCTAAGTGAAATAAAGGAAAATGTACAGGGAACCAACAGTGACAGGAAGGAAACTGGGACTCAATGATTTGGACGAGAAGGAAAAAATAAACACTCAACTAGAACAGAGTCAAGAAACAAGAATTCAGAGAAATGAGAGGCTTAGGAACCTCTAGGACAACTTTAAATGTTCCAACATCCAAATCACAGGGGTGGCCAGGAGAAGAGGGAGAGCAAGAAATTGAAAACTTATTTGAATAATGAAGGAGAACTTCCCCAGTCTGGCAAAGGAAATAGACTTCCTGGAAGGCCAGGAAGTCAGAGAGTCCCAAACAAGCTGGACCCAAGGAGGAACACACCAAGGCACATCATCATTACATTAGCCAAGGTAAAAATGAAGGAGAGAACCCTAGAAGCAGCAAGAGATAAGGAGACAGTCACCTACAGTGGAGTTCCCATCAGGCTGTCAGCTGTTTTCTCAAAAGAGACCTTGCAGGCAAGAAGGGGCTGGAAAGAAGTATTCCAGGACATGAAAGGCAAGGACCTACATCCCAGATTGCTCTATCCAGCACAGCTTTCATTTAGAATAGTGAAGGGTCAAAGGGACTTTGAGCATTCTCCCCGTTTATGCCGGAGCCGTGACCTTCGTTGGAAGAGCAAAACACAGAGCTGTCTCCCAGGGGCAGCGTGCCCTTCTCCCCAGGGGACTGGTACCTTTTGATCTTCCGCTGTTCCCTGGGAGAACTGGCCCTCCTCCCAGAGGGAGCGGTTAGTTCAAAGTCACACACGGCCCCTGGTGCGTAGCCACGTCTGTCTAGAGCACACTGAAGCACAGCCCCCACAGTGCGACTTCGGAACCCCACCGGAGGGAAGGACGCTTCGCTCGGAAGTTTTCCCAGACGAACCCCAAATGCTGCTGTCTCCCGGATGCCCCAGCGCCTGCGTTCCGTGTAGGTGATCTCCCGTCTGTGATGGATGCTCTTGATTCCTGCTTTCGCTTCGCTCTCAATAAATGAAGTACTTCACATCCACCTTTGACTTGGGGTTTTTATTGTCTGCGAATCCGAACCTCCAAATTAAGTGGCCACGATCTCGTACATGCCGCTTCACAGCGCAGATGGAGGGGCGGATCGAGCGCTTCCCAGACAGGGTTAAGCTAGAGGACTTCATCATCACCAAACCCTAATTATATGAAATGTGAAAGGGACTTATCGAAGAGAAAGAAGATGATCAAAACTGTGAACAGCAAATGACAACAGACTCACAACTATCAACTAAACCTAAAAAACAAAAACAAAACCACACTAAAGCAAACAACTAGAACAGGAACAGAATCACAGAAATGGAGAACACATGGAGGGTCATCAGCGGGGAAGGGGAGGGGGGAGAATGGGGGTTAAGGTACAGGGAGTAAGAAGCATAAATGGTAGGTAGAAAACAGGGAGAGGTGAATAGTACAGGAAATGGAGAAGCCAAAGAACTTACATGTACGACCCATGGACATGAACTGAAGGGGGGGATGCGGGTGGGAGGGGGCGTGCAGGGGGAGGGAATAAAAGGGGGAAAATGGGACAACGTTAATAGCATAACCAATAAAACATTTAAATAAGTGAGCGGGCCACACACGCTGACAGACAGTGACGGTCACCCTGGATGAAAATAAAGTCTCACCTGTGTGCTTGGTGGGAAAGATACACTTCAAATATAAGAACCCAGAGAGGAAAGACAGCAGGGTGTGCACAGTGCTAACACTAACCACGGACGTGAGAGTGGCCTTTACAAGGGCAGAAAGTGTCCCCAGAAAGGAGGAGACACTGCACCACGGACAGAGCGTGAGTTTACCAGGAATACGCAACACTCCTAAGTTTGGACAGAGCTTCCGAACACAGCAGAAGGAGCACCGGCAAAGGCACAAGGGCAGAGACCCGGGCGTCCTCCTCTCGGGAACTGCAGGAGCGGGAAAAACCCGGGTCCAGTGAGGACCACGCAACGCTCGCCCTCGCCGAGAGAGGCAGACCTGCGCGTCTGGGGGGCGCAGGGGCTGCGCGGAAGTTCTCCCGCCGCAGTGCAATCAAACCACCACCCGGTGGCAGAGAGATGACTCTCAGATGCCCACACACTTCCAGATGACCCGTGAGCAGAGGAAAGCATACAGTCAGAAACATATTTTGAACTGAGTGACAGGGAAAACAACCTTTAGAAAGCTGCGGAGCCCAGGCCTGGCCGGGTGGTGCAGTTGGTCAGGGTGCTGCCCTGCACCGCCGGAGCCTGTGGGTCCCATCTCCAGCCCGTGGGTGCACGTAGGACGCAACCAACGGATGTTTCTCTCACGCGCTCGCTCTCCCTTTCTCTCTCTCTGAAATCGAAAACCGTACTTAAAAACACTATGGAGTACACAAAAATCAAACGAGACAAAAATTACGGAGCACAGCTGAAGCAGTGGAGCAGTGGGGAGGGGAAGTTCCACAGCTCCAGCACATGCATCGGAAGTGAGCAAAGGTTAACACTCGGAGACCCCAGTGCCCATTGAGAAGATGGAAAAAGGACCACAAATTACCCCCCACCCAAACGGAAGGAAATGAAAGAGCAGAAATCAATGAAACAGAAAGCAGAGAGAAATGAACAATGCCACGAGTCAGTTCTTTCAAACAGCAATAAAACTGCCAACCCCAGGCAGGACTGATGAAGAGGAAAGAGGAAACGCACATCGCTAACGTTGGGAACCAGAGGGGAATCCCGTTGGTCTCGGGGACAGGAAAAGGTACGAGGGAATTGTGAACGCTTTATGCCAGTAATCAATCCGACAAGTAGGTGAAATGGGTAAAATTCTTGAAAAGCAACTTACCAAAGCGGACACAAGAAGAAACAGAAAATGTGAGTAGTGGAATGTGCATGAAATAAATCGAATCTGTAACTAAAAGTCTTTCACAAATAAATTCCAGGCCCAGACGACTTCGCTGGTGAATCCTTCCGAACATTTAAGAGAGACGCCGCCGACCTTACCGCCCGTTTTCCGACAGCAAGCCCCGGGGGAAGAGACGGTGAGCCGGTGAGGGGCGACGGGTCTCATGCACACAGGCAAAAACCCGACACGGAACAGTGGCGTGTTCGACTTGGCACGTACATGGGACGGTACCTCCGAGTCGGGCGGAGGACGAGATTGGCGGGCGTTTAAAGACCAACTGAAAGACACGCGTGGTTGACAGAGTGAGAAGAGCCACGTGGTCGCCTCGAGCAGTGGAAAAGACACAGGGACACGGCCAACGCCCACTCACGCTGAAAACCGCTGCCGGCTGGCAACAGACGTCACTTCCTGGGCCCGACGCAGGCGTGCGTCCCACACACCTGCAGCCGACACCGACACGGCTGTGTGTGGGAACTCCTACGGGACCCGACGGAAGAGCTGAAAATTAGTGAACTGCCTGGACAACCTCAAGATGCAGGCACCATGAAGAACCACTGTACTCCTGTGTATCTGCCACCGCTGGAAAAGCCAATGGCACGGCCTGTTGTGGCTTGAACCCCACCTCCCCAAAGGACGCACGCACAGCCCGGCCCCACCCCGTGGGCGAGCGCCGGCCCGACAGCCACGGGCCCTTCGTCCAGCGCAGGCTGCTCGGCTCCTCCGGGTCTGTCTGGCCCTTCCGAGTCCAGCGGCAGCTTTGGACTTGACTTGGGTCTAATTTAGCCCCACCCACCGCTAAGATGAGGTGCTTCTAGGGGCTCCACACAGCGCCCGGCTGAGTACGACAAGGTCTTCCCCCGGCTGGTGGACACACGAACTATTTCAGCCCTACTGCTTTCCACTGAGTTCCCCCAGATTCACGGGCTCTGATCCCAGACACAGATGAACAGATCTCTGGGCACCCGGCAGGTCTCCGGGGTGCTCTGTGTGCACTCAGTGCCCCCCCTCGTCCAGAGCTCTGCCCCCCAGGCCCCGGCTGCTGTGGCGCAGTGGACTGAGCGCCGGCCTGCGAACCAAGGGTCGCCCGTTCGATTCTCAGGGCACAGGCCTGGGTTGCAGGCTACGTCCCCAGTAGGGGGCGCACGAAAGGCAACCACACACCGATGTTTCTCCCCCTCTCTCTAAAAATAAATAAATAAAATCTTTAAAAACAAAACAAACGAACCCTACCCCACAGATTCCAGCCACCTCAGCCTCCTGAACGCAGGGCTCGGGGCTCTGTGGTCCCTCCCCCAGGCCGGGGCTGCAAACTGCCTCAAAAGACCCCGAGGAGCCAAAGGGGTCTTCAGAAGCAGCGAGGTGGGAGGTGTCGTGCTGGCTGACACCCAACTGCACTACGAGGCCATCGAACCACAGGTACTGGCACAAGACCAGACACGTGGATCAGGGGAACAGGACAGAGCGCCCAGAGAAATCCTCGCTTCCAGGGCCGACGACGCCGTGACCAAGGGGCCCGAGTGTGCAGTGGGGCAAAGACAACACGTGAGGCGACCGAGACAGCAGGACAGACACCGAGGGAAAACGGGGCCACGTTCTGGCACCACCCACAGAACCTCAGAGGATCAGAGACCCCCACCCAGGCGGTGCTGCTAACCGCTGTGCCGCAGGAAGCGCCACGGCACGCAGCCCCTACGTGGGCGGGGGCACGATGGCGCTTCCCTCCGACTGTCGGGGAAAAGAAACGACAACAGCCAACACGGCAACAGCCGTCCGGCGCGAGGGAATCAGAGTCCCACGGTTTCTCGTGTGCCGCAGAATCGCGGGCACCGACGGGGCTGTGGGCGCCGCCAGACGGGCGGGTCGGGGACCCGCCGACCTGCAGGAGGACGGACCGCGCGCTCGCCGCCGCCGCTCTGGCCCACGCGCCTCCGGACGCGTCCACTCAGGCGAGGGCGACGCCAGAAACAGCTAACGGGGAGCCGCGTCCCACGGAGAAGTGTTCTGCAGCGAGGAAACATCGACCCGACGCAGCCGCCCGCCCACCAGAGGGCGCTGCCAACGGACATCCGACGAGGGGGTGACGTCCAGCATGTGTCACCGCGACCACTGAACACCAGGAAACCCCAACAACCCGACGAAGGGATGGGGAAGGGCCTGAACACACGCTCCTCCAGAGAGGACGCGCGGGGGCCCAGGCAGCGACCCACGCTCACCGTCCCGCATGTGACCACGACGTCCCCTCACACCTGCCGGGTGGCCGCCCTCGACGGGTCGGCACACGGTGCTGACGAGGACCTGCCGAAAGGGGGCCCTCGTGCGCGGTGGGTGGGTGGGTGGGTGTGTGGGAACGCAGGCTGGCGCAGCCCCTGTGGAAAGCAGTGTGGACTTCCCTCAGGTAATTGAAAACGGGTCTGTCTGCCTTGTGACCCAGCGACCCCACCCTGGGTGTCTATTCACGGAACACGGACGCTACTTCACAGCGACACAGGCTCCCGCGCTCACGGCCAGGTCGCCTGCCGGGGCCGAGACGGGGCGGCGCTGGTGTGCAGCGGTGGACAGGCGGAGCAGAGGTGACCCACGTCCACAGGGACACGCGACGCGGCCGTGAAACAAGCGAAGTCTGCCGTCGGCAACAACGTGGGAGGACCTCGGGGGTGCCGCGCTCCGGGAGTCGGCCAGAACGCGCCCAGAGGCCGGCCCGCCTCTCCCCCCCGGCTGGGGGCCCGGCCAGCGTGCTCAGGGCAGCAGGGCCCCTGCCCCTCCCCTCCGCTGGGGACGGGACACACCAGGTCCTCGAGGTGTGCACAGGGGCAGTGGGGGCCGGGCAGTGCTGGCTGCGGACAGCAGGCAGCTCCCTGCAGCTCCCTGCAAACCCTGAAGACCTCAGAACAAAGGGACCAAGCAGGGACTCCTTTTCCCATCTTGAGTACCATTCACGTGCCCCACTCGAACCCGGCCTAGTGCAGCTCTGTCTTGTCAGAGGTCACCCGCCCCAGCGCCGCATGGGCGCCGCCCCCAAGGTCTCCAGGCTCACACGCGCAGGCCTCCCGGGCACCTGGCTGCGCGCCGCCCTGGCCGCCCTTTTCTGGAGCACCTGCCACT
This sequence comes from Trachops cirrhosus, assembly GCA_028533065.1. Lineage (NCBI taxonomy): Eukaryota > Metazoa > Chordata > Mammalia > Chiroptera > Phyllostomidae > Trachops > Trachops cirrhosus. Next base: position 1,012,742 of record CM052538.1, on the reverse strand, counting down.
TCCGGCTGCACTCCGCCCTGCGGCCTGGGGCCTGCAGCACAGGCCTCAGGGGTGACAGTCCAGCGCCGTCGGGGACAGCCCCCCCGCCATCAGCCCCAGCAGAAAGCAACGAGACGAGGCCTTCTGCTGTACTAATGTATTCCATCTTTCAAAAAGAAAGACATGATTTTAATATTACTTAACAATATGTTAAAAAGTAGCCAGGCAGGCCCGTGTTAATACAGTCGGACACGCTAACGGACTGGACGGTGAGTACTGGGTGGGCTCGTTGGAACGGTCTCACTCTGCAGGGGCTTACACAAGCTGGCTACGAGTCGGGGTCAGACACAAACAGTGCGACGTGCACACTCTGAACAGCAGATTGTGGAGGCTGGCGCACGCCGGCCCCGCCCGCCCCTCAGGTGGAAGCTGAGTGCCGGCGTCCCCCTCAAGGACAGATGACGGACGGGCGAGATGCAGAGGCGAGGGAGCCACGAGGGTGGTGCAGACTCGTCTCTGGCCAGGCCAGGCCTCGGGGGCGGAGGAGGTGGCGGGAGCGACGGTCACGGGAGCACGGATGACACGCAGAGGAGCCGAGAGCGGGCCGGGCGGCGCCTCCGGGGGCCGCGGTCTCGGGCGCCGTGGCCCGCCCGGCACGGCCCGGGCGGGCTCCCACACGCCCCTCTCAGGTGGTCCTCGTTCAGTGGGCGGCAAAGGTGGCTTTTTTCAGACTAAAATTGGACCAGTTGATGGACAGCCTCTGTCGGGTCTGCCTGGCGGAGTCCAAGCAGAACCTGGAAGACAGAAAGCCAGAGACACCTCAGTCTGTGTCCTCCTGCGTCTCCCTGCGGGGGCCCTCCACACCCTACTGCCCGGCTGCACCCCGGCCCCCAGCTCCAGGACACTGGCGGGCGCTCCCAACACTCTCGGGTGCTTTGTGTCACCCCTTCCAACCTGCGCCGCAGGGGCGCCCTCCGAGCACAGGGTCCGAGGGGCCGGCAGGCCCTTCTCCACGCGCTGCGCCCCGGAGACGCTGGCCCGCCCTCACTTGGCACAGGCTCACAGGCCACGGTCTGAAGCCAGAGTGTTCAGGGCACAGCCTGTCCCCTGCCCCCCGCCCTCAGGGCACCCCCAGGGCACAGCGCTGGCCAGTCTCCCCTCTGCCTCTGGATCCCAAACGGGGCTGAAAGCATCTGGAAAAGCCCACGCGATGCCGTCTGCTCCCAGGGAGTGACAGACGACTTTTGTACCAAGGGAGGGAACGGACATTTTCTTTCAAAAACCCGCACTTTGCATAATTCCTGACCCTCTCACCTTTCCGGCTGCAATCGGGTGACCTGACCTGACCGAAGCCAGGCGCCCAGTGGCTCCCGGGTTCCTGAGTGGCCCGGCCTGGCCTGCCGCCCACCCCCGGCCCCTCTCTGCCTGTGCTCTGGACACCACCTCCCCTCAGGCGTCCGTGCTGTCCTCTGAGAAGCAGGTCACGCACACAGGATGCTGCCACGAGAAGCCCGGGTGACCGACCCCCGCCTGAGACGCCAACACTGCCAGCCCCAAGAGGACCCCGTGCCGCTGTGTGGTGCCAGGACCTCCACACGCATGCTCAGTAGCAGCGTGCTGTGCACATGCGTGGCCGTGGAGGAGCAGGGCTGCACTGGACGGCCCCTCCCGGGGCCCAGCTCCCGTCGGTGGCTGCAGGACCCGCTCCTGCTGAGCTCCCCTGGAGAGCCTGGACCCAGAGGCTGCCAGGAGCAGTGGGCAGGTCCCGCCCACCAGGCGTCCCCTAGGATGTCCCACCGTGCTGTCCGCACGCACACTGGTCAGCGGGCACGTCCCCCCTCCGGGTCTGTCCTGTCTCTCACACGCCTCGGGACAGACCCATCACGCCTCCGTGATGGCCTACAGCCCTGTCCTCTCTCCTGTCCAGCAACTGCCGACTTGAACGTTTACCAGCCTCTCCTTTTGCTCGGCAGTTTTAAGAACTCTCCTCACTGTGCCGGCAGATCTTCGCCTGTATCCCAAATTACAGTTCTGCTTGCCCCGTGAGATCTGAACCCACGTGGGGCTGGCTTGTGAGTGTCCACCTCAGGGGCGGCCCCTGTGCACAGCCTTCGTGTCCGCAGGGGCCCGGCGGCCGGCCGGTGCCCACCCGGTGTCCAGGAGCAGAGCTCCGGACGCCGACGTCCTGCCAGCATCACCTCGTCTGAACGCCCAGAGGCTTCCTGCGTCTTCCTGACGGAGAAGGAATCTCCGGGTTCTTCCCGTTCTTCCGGGAGCCTTGCAATCCTTCGTGTTTTCTGGCTTTTGGTTAACGAAACGCACACACAGAAGGCAGATGAAACCGACGCGACACATCAAGACTAACGACAAGGCAAACACTGCGCACCACTGGCTGGCCGTGGCGCCCCGCCCGCACCCAGGCAGCCCCTGCCACCTGGGTCACAGCCCCCCTTGTCCTCAGCAGTAGCCAAGCTCTGACTTCTTATCTGGGTAACTGCCGCGCTTTTCTTCAGTCTCGACACCCACGGGTGTGTCTCTGAACAGGGCACTTCACCGGACTGTAACGCGTACGCAACACACCAGGCACAGGGCGAGGTCCCGGTGCCGGAAGTGGAGGTAGGCGGGGAGTCTCGCCTCCGCCGGGACAGCAGAGCCGGGGAGCCGCGCGCACAGTGCTCTTCTCGCCGAGCGGTGTCCAGGGGACGAGGAGGGCACTGTCCGGGTCTCCACCCACCTGCTGCGGACACTTGGCGGTGCCGAGTAAAGCCTGGCGGAAGGCGAGGGTGGGCGTCGGTCTCACCTCTCAGGCAGACACGGGGGACGCGGCTGCTGGAGCGGGTGGCAGGTGTGCTGACAGCGTCCTCGCGTTGGCCCAACTCGAGCTTTCCACACAGGGGCACCGAACAGCACGGCTCTCGTCCGCGCTGCACTGCTAAGGCGCCGTCCCTCTGCGCGGCTACGGCCCTGCTCCGTGCCCCCCGCCTCGGCGCGCCCCCGAAACACGGGCGGCTCCACACGCCGCTTCTTGCCCTCGGACCCTCCAAACTCGGGAACTGGACAGCTTGGCATTAACCCTCCCCTCCACGAACACGGGACGCCTGTGACTCAGGCGTCCCTGGTCTTCAGTCAAGTTCACAGCCTTCCGCGCACACGTCGGGGCGGCCGCAGACGCACTCCCGAGCTGTGCCGCTTCAGCACGCCACACGCGCCGCCCCGTCTCCAGCGGACCGCGACGGGAGGAGAGTGCCCCCCGCAGGCCGACCCCGCGGCCGCTGCCCTGTGTGCACGCCAGGTCGCCCCCAGGACGGAACTCTGCTTCCTCCCTCCCACCCTCCAGCCTTTCCTCCCTCGTCTTCCTGGGCCGGCTGGAGACCACCGCCCGAGGCTGGACGAAGTGGGAACAGAGGGCTGGTGGGCCCACGCCCTCCCCCACTTCGGGAAATACTTCGTGTGGGTGTCTCTCCCCCGCCCCCTCCTGGTAAATTCCTTCTTCCGGTTAAGGGTACTTCCTTCTACTGCGGGTTCGTTACTTTTTCCTTTCTAAATTATAGGTGAGCACCAAGACCCTCAAACGTTCTTTCTGGTCCCACGGAACTATCCCCGTGGCTCTCCTCTTCGGGCAGACTTCGCCATCCAAGCCCCACCTCCCTCAGGAGGCGGGGAAGAGCCTCTCGTGCCCCCGCCTGTCTCGCTCCGACGCCTGGTGGCACCGCACAAAGCCGGGCAATCTGCTGATTGAGACCTCGGGGGAATTCTCTGTCAACAGCCAGCCGTGGCTGCCTCACCGGAAAACTCACCGGAAAAACGTGGGGCTCCGGCATTAACGTCCTCCAGCTGTTTGCCAGGTGGACGGGCACTGCAGCTCAGCCTTCCCACGAGCCCCGTGAGGCCGTCTCCGGCGCCCCCTTCCGCTCTACTCCCCGCGGGCCCGCAGCCGCCCCCCACTGCTGGGTCGCGGCACCAGAGACCCCCCTCGCCACGGGCGAGGGCAGACACGCCGCGGCAGGGCGCAGGACGCGCTCGAGGCCATCGCCGGCTCTGGCGGCGCCCAGGCTGCCGTGGCTTCTCCGCCCGGTTCCGGCGTCGTGCGCCTCTCCCCGTTTCTCCTGACCACCCCTCAGAGGCTTATTCATTTACCGTTTCCACGTACCAAACACCCGCTCTGCTGGTCTGTCTTCTGTTACAGAATTTCCCTTACGTCTTATCTCTTGGTGTTACTTCCTTTTGTGTGTGTTACTCTGAGTTTTATTCTGCTTTTTTCCTAATTTCTCAAGTGAAATCCTTAATTCTAAATTCTCAGGTAAAAACCTCAACCCCAGCACGTGAGGCTTCACTGAAAGAGCTCTCGAGCGCAAACACTTTCTGCATTCCACGGGTTTTCACGTGATGCTCTCATTACCTTTTAGTTCCGCGTCCCTTAAAACGTCTACTGTGGTTTCTTAATTGACCCACGACTTCACCAAAATCATTCTCTCTGAGGGTTCCCAAACACGCAGGGGTTCAGAACCTTACTCATCGGGAACCTGTCTCTTACACGTGCGGCGCACTCGGGAGGCGGACCCGCGCCCTGCACGCCGAGCGCCACCCACGGGCACTAGGCTGAGCCCGTGGCCAAGCCCTGGCGCCTGCTTCGGCTCCGCAGACGCCCGGACCGCCGCCGCAGCCGGTCCCTTCGTTAAGACACTTGTTTCTTCCCGACACACTGAAACTGGAACCACTACGCGCCCCCTTCGCCTGTCCCGGCGGAAGACGCGGGGAGTCTGCTAACAGCGTGACTAACGACAACAGCTCCCCCTCCCCCTTCCGCCTGCCGTCTGCTTCAGGTCTGGGTGGCAAACACCGACAGCAGCGGCCCGACCTCTGCGGCCCCGGGGGCAGGTTTTGTGGAAGACAGTCTTCCAAGGCCTGGGGTGGGAGGGGGAGACAGGAGGCCCCTGTGTGTGTGTGTGTGTGTGTGTGTGTGTGTTTGTACACACACGTGTATGCATGTGTTCAAAAACTTCAACAGGATCTGACAAACTTTACTCTTGTCTACTTCCCGTATGTCCCGATTACTGATGTAACTGGATTTGTGTTTTAAATTTCTGCTTATACACTTTCTCTACAATTTTTTTCTTTGATTTCTTCCTTCTAATTGGCAATTCACACACCCCACTTCTACTCTTCCAATGCTTGTTCTTGAAATCCTAGCAAGCCACGGAGCTTAAAGTCTGCAGGTGAAAGCCCGTTAACGCGCCCGAACATCCGGAGGACGGGAAGGCGCTCGGCCCTGCCTCGCACCCGGCCCACGCTGCTGCCGTCCGGGGCTGTGGCCCTTCAGGCACGACGCCGACGAGATGCCGTTCCCGTGGCCACACGGAGAGCGTGTCTGCGCCCGCCCGTGACTGCCAGGCCGCTCCCCCTCCTTCCTGCGCACCCGGCTGTCCTGAGCCCAGGTGCGCCTTCCCTCCAGGCAGAGCCCTTCCGTGGTCTCTCACGTGGTCTCTCTGCAGCCCCCGCAGCTTGCCTTCATCAGGGAAGGGCCGGCTTTGAGGGCAACTTGGGGCGCAGGGCATCCCAGAGTCGTGGCCTGCTGGCGTCGCCGGCTGTGGCAGTAATGGGTTTTGTTTGCTTTCCTGCTGGTACAGGTGGTGCTTTTGGACTTGTAGATTCGCATTTCTCAGTAGTTCGTGCAAAATCCTCAGGCCCCGTATCTCTTTAAAACTGCTTTGCTGTAGTCTCCAGTTTCTCCCCAATTAGACGACAGACAGCCTCGCCTCCATCTCTCAACCCCTCACTCGTATTTTCCGTTTTCCTTATATCTTGAATTATCTTGGGCCCATTTTTTAGACACATCTTCCAGTTCACGAGTCTCGTTCACAGTGTCCGACCCACCGCCTACCTACTGAGGCCTGGACTTTAATAAACGTTTTCCATTCCTAGGTATCTCACTGGTTTCCCCGAGTCCCGGGTGTATGACACCCTTTGTGTATGAGGTCGCGCACGACTTGAACCCTGAAACGCCGCTCACCCAGGAAACCCTGCCGCCCTCCCCCCTCCCCCGGAACCCGGGGGGCTGCCCGAGGACCCGAGCGGCCTGCCCGTGGCCTCTTCCGCGTCCTGCGCCAATCGGGGCGTCTGAGAGCCAGCACTCCCTCCTCCCCCCTGCTGTTTCCGCTGACGCTTCCCCAGCAGAGTGGTGACAGGACGCCTTATCTAGGCTTCAATCTCAAGGAGCCGCTTTTCACGTGTCGCCACCGGATGTGACAGTCACTGTGTCTTACTGATGCCTGTCACCACGTAAGGACGTGCCCTTCAAGCCTCAGCCAGGTTTAGTCACGGGTGGACGTCTGACCCAGGCGGACACTGGGCGGCACCTGCCGGACAGAAGCGCACACGCACACACACACAAGCCACACGGTGAACACGGCTCCCGGAAGCGGCGCTCAGTGTTCCAGACTGCGAGGCAGGGCCCCCCTTCCGTGTGGGTCTGGGACGAGGGGCTGCGGGTGCTTCCGAGGAAAGGACGAGGGGTCCAGAATGACTATTTTTGCCCTACTTCACAGAGGAGACGGAACATTACTGAACACAGCACTGTCTCCTTCAAAGCGTGCCGTGTGCCCGTGTCCTGACGCCAGCACACGTCTGACCCCCTGGGGGCCCTCCCCAGGCCCTCCCCCAGCAGGTCTAGGGGCCGCCGGGCCCCCAGGCTGCGCTGCAGCGCCAGGACCACTCTGAGGACCGCTGCCGCCCACCAGTCTCCGCGCATGCGGGGGAGGGGAGGGGAGGGGAGGGGAGGAGCGAGCCAGAGCGAGGGCGGGGAGGTCAGTGTGTGTGGGAGGTGTGGATGGGCCACGCGTGGCAGGCTGTCTGTCTGGCTGCAGAGCTGCTGCCCGAGCCACTGCCAGAGCCACAGAGGGGCCTTGTTTGTGGGGACCCCGCGAGCACTGCACCTCAGACACGGCGCCGACCCAGCGCTGACCTTTTGAAGTGCTCCACTTCCCGCTCCGTCTCATCCATGTCCACGCTGTCCAGGTCGATGTCCTTAGGCAGAAAAACGTCGTCTGCGGAATGAATGGAGACAGGCCCGTCAGACGACCACAGTGGGCCCTTTAGCAGAAGAGACTGCAAACGGACCACACGGCAGCAGCTCACACACTGCACTTCGCTGGCATGCGACCCCACGTGGGCCGTCTGACCGCCAGGTCTCCGCGGTGGGCGGGGCCTGCGAGTTCTGCGACCCGCGCTGCACGCAGGCCCGGAGGCCGCCCGGTGGGGTGGACGGCGCTGTCCCTTCCAGGGCTCCCCACAGCAAGAGGACGCGATCGCCACAGGGCCCAGACGGCTCCCGACGGCTGCCCTGCATGCCCAGCGTCCAGAGATGTCCCCGAGGACTCTGCAGGCTGCTCCGACCAGAAATCAGGGCTCCCTCCCTACAGACCCCCGCGTGGGAGCCTCGGTCGGCACCGTGAGTAAACGGAAACTCTCTCCTTCCTGCCGCCGGGCGTCCCCACAGCAGCAGCCCCGGGGTGTACGGCACCAGAGCGGCTGCCGCTCTGGAAGACACACGGCACCAGGAGAACCTGCAACCCCCGTGTGCTTCCCGAGGCCCGGCACCACCACCGGACCACAGCCCCTCGTGCGGGACAGCGCTCCTGCCCCCTGACCCCTGCCAGGTGCCTGGCCTCTCTACCACACCTGGACACCATGCCACCAAACGCCCATCCCCGCCCAGGACCCCCTCCCTGAGCTCCGCCCATACAGCTGCCTCCTCCGCACACCCACCCTCAAGCATCTTGACCCCCCCAGCACAGGTACACGGTCCCCTCCTGACCTGCTGCAAGCCTGCTCCCTTCCTGACAGTGACCTGGACACGACCCTCCCTGCTGCCCTTCCTTACTCTTGCATCACCCCTTCCACCCTGCTGGCAAGTTCTGGCAGGCTCTGCAGGACCCCCATCCCAATCCCACTGCTACTGCTTCGGTGCCGGCCCCCCCAGCCTCCGAGCTCCCACTCAGACCCAGCCCGCACGTGTCCTCACGAGCACACACCACACGCCCGTCGAAGCTACCCTGCTCCTGCGGCCCAGCCCTCCTCGCCAGCCCCAGGACGGCGGCACAGGGCCTCGCCTGGCATCTGCGGACTGAGGCCGACAGGGTGCGGGGGGCTCGTGGGTGTAAAGGAGCCCACAGCACACCTGCACTCGCTGCACGCAGGCTGACACAGAGGAGCTTCAGCTCCCAAGTGAGCACAGGCGGGCGGCAGGCAGGTCTGCGAGAAACGCCGCGACGCCACAGCGCTCCCGCGTCCCTCTTTCTGGCTGGTTACAGAGACGGCCGGACGCACAGCGGAAACGAGACGGCATTCCAACCAGACTCTACACCAGGGAAACAACCGAGCCACTGGCCCCAGAGGACGAGCGCGGCCAGCTGGCCCTCCACCGCCGAGGCCCCAGGCAAGGGCTGCCCTGGCCAGAGCTCCGGGGATTCCAGGCCTGCGCCCGGCCCGAGGACAGGTGCCCGGGAGCCCCCCCACCCCACGCCGACGGCAGACCGAGGCCCTGAAGCAGGGAGAGAAGGGACGGAGCAGGATGGGCGGGGCCGCTCCCGGCTGCTGCCCAGGCCGCAGGTGAGGCTGGCGTCACAGGGAGCTCGGGGAAACCTGCGTGGGCGCTGGGACAAGACACCACACAGCGAAGGTGTCTGAAACGGGAGAGCAAAGGAAACACCTCGCAGAGAAAAAGAAACAGCACCCGCGGGTGCCAGCCGCCGAGAGCTGTCCGACACGCAGACAAGCAGCCGCCGGCAGAGACGCGGCGTGAGTGCCCGGGTCGCCCGGGGCCGCACGGGACACCACGGAAGCAGCAGGGATGTTAAGTTTCAGCAACACACACTCAACTTAGTCAAGTGTGCCCCCAAACGACGGTCTCCGTGTGCAATCAACACTACACGTCACACGCAAGCACTGCACGCTCCTTCTTCACACGAGGTGCTCACAACCCAGCGTGGGTGTCACACTCACACCCCCGGATGGGGACTGGCCACAGCCCCAGCGCGCAGCAGGGACGCGGGACTGGGGGCCCGGGCGGGGCGGGAAGGGCCGAGGAAGGCCTAGCGGCAGCGCGCCCCAGCACACGCGGGACGAGGGAGACGCGCGGCTCTGGGACAGGCTCGGTGAGAAAAGCGGAGAGCCTGTGGGACGGACCGCAAACACCCCAGACGTGCGTCTGCACGGAAGCCGCCCTGAGCAAGCGGAGGCCCTCGGTTCCTGAATTCAAAGCCGTCGCAGGGAGGGTGCCACCGAGCCCCTTCCCAGGAAGCTCCCGTGGAGTCGGAATCAGGAAGGACGGCGGGGGCACCCTGGGAACGAGCCCCGTGCGGAGGGAAGGCCCCGCGTCGCCGACCCCGCGGAGCCTCTGCAACAGCGAGCTCGGCGCAATGACAGCAGGGGACTGAACAGCAGGGGACTGAACAGCAGGGGACACAGGGCGTCCAGAACGGACCTGTGCGGCCACTGCCCGTGGGGCGCCCCCTGCCCCCGTGGTAGGGGTGGGCGGGGGGAGGGGGAGCCAGGCAGAAGAAAGGAAGACTGTTTTGGGGATTAACTGTAACTCCCTCCTCATCTCCTTCTGGGAGTGGCCTCCTGTCCTGTGGCTGCTCCTTGGCCTTTCCTTCCTGCAGGCACAGGCCGAGGGGACAGTTCAGGTCGGGTGTGGGCCCCGGGTGTGGGCCCCGAGCCTCCGACCGGAGGGGGCGCGGCCTCTCCGGCACCGCCCCCGCCGTCAGCGCGCCCTGCAGTGTGAGCAGCCAAGGGCAGGCTGGCGTGCGCTGCCCGCGGGTGGTTCTGGCGCAGTGTCGCGACCACTCCAGCAGCCCCTGGGCTGGGGCTCCCGCACTGCACGCCCACACGCGGCACTCCTGTGAGGCACGAAGGAGGTGCCCGAGGCCCTGGGGCAAGACGAGCTCCCTCGGGGCGGTGCGGGGACGCCCGGGCGACCTCTCGGAGAAGCTGGCACCGGATCCGCGCCTCACGTGACGCCCCAGAGCCAACTGCAAACGGTCAGGGCGCTCAAGGGAGACACCGAACACCCAAATGCCAGGAGCGAATGTGGCACATCCCCCTTCACCCTCAGGTTAGGGGGCGCTTTCTCACAACCGGGTGAGGTCCAGAGGCAGTAACAGACCCGCGGGCTGACTATGTGCAAGCAAAAGCGCCGACGGCCTTGGGCGGCGACAGCAGCGCGGTTCACAGCCAGCCGCGACCGGGAGACTGCAGCGTGCAATGCAGCTGAACGGCCAATGGTCCTGACATACCAGCGACTCCCAAAGATGGAGGAAAGCCCTGGCTGGTGTGACTCAGTGGGTTGAGCACCGGCCTGCGGCCTGCAGCCTACGAACTGAGGGGGTCGCCGGTTCGATTCCCAGTCGGGGCACATGCCTGGGTTGCTGACCAGGTGCCCAGTAGGGGGCGCATGAGAGGCAGCCACACATTGATGCTTCTCTTCTCTCCTTTACCTTCTCTCTAAAAATAAGTGAATAAAACTTTTTTTAAAAGTGGACGAAAAAGTAAAAACTCAGCGAAAAACAAGAAGAATAAAAAAAGTCACACATAAAGAAAGCGTCCTAAAAGCATGACCTTGTTGTGATCAGAAGAGCGTGAATGGAAACTGCACTGCAGACAGGTTTCACCTGATGGGTTCGCTCGAGTTACAGCGCCTGAGGTGAGAACAGGCACGTGGGGGACCCCCAGGAGGGTCTGAAGAAGCTGGGGGAACTTAAGAAAACGCTGCCTGCACCTCCTTCCGACCCAGCACTCCCTCCTCTGGGGAATCACTCTGAAGGACCCCCGCAGACACGAAACCCGCACACAAGCGTGCCCGCAGCACGGCCTGGAGGCACGGGAGAGGGGCGCAGACCGGACTCTCTCTGTCCTCACCTGAGGACACTTCTTCACTGCTATTCGGGAGCAAGGATGCGGGATGCCCTGAGTGCTGTGGCTCAGGGCACTGAGCACTGGCCTACAAATGGAAAGGGGGCCTTTTTTCTAAAATTTTTATTTACTTATTTTTAGGGAGACAATAAGGGAGGAGGAGAGGGGGAGAAACATCCACGTGTGGGTGCCTCTTGCGTGCCCCATCCTGGGGGGACCTGGCCTGCAACACAGACATGTGCCTGACGGGGAACCAAACTGGTGACTCTGGTTCCCAGGCCGGCACTCAATCCGCTGAGCCGCACCAGCCAGAACTGCTGGTCTGATTCCCAGTCAGGGCACACGCCTGGGCCGTGGGCCAGGTCTCTGGTTGGGGGCGTGCGAGAGGCAAATGATAGATGCATCTCTCTCATATGAAAGTTTGTTTTCCTTTTTCTCCCTCCCTTCCCCTCTCCCTAAAAATCAATTTTCTTTTAAGAAGCGGAAAGGGGAAGGGGAAGAGGGAGGCAGAGTCACTAATCGGTTCCCTTCTCACATGCGCCCCGACCGCAGATCACAGCTGTGACCTGGGTGTGTGCCCTGACCGGGGGTTGAACCTGCAGCCTTTCCAAGGGACGATGCTGGCACCAACGGCCACACCTGCCGAGGTGACCAGTCATGTCAGATGGAGCGCCACGCCCTGGAAAGCCAAGAGGACCAGCGCTGCAAACTGACGCCGCGTGATTTCCAGAACACAGCGAGTGGGGGAAGCGGAGGGGACAAAGGACCCAGCACGGCGACCTTTCGTGCAGAGAGGGACAGTGAAGGGGACACCTGTGCGCACAGCAAGTGGCCAGGAGCGAGGCGGGAAGCGGGCGGCGGCGGCGCAGACACACAAAACGAGACAGAGAGACAGGAACCGCGCGCTTCCCCAAGTGCGTCCCTGCCCGAGGGGCACGGCGAGCACCCTCCCACGTCCTCCACACGGGCCACCGCGGGCCGCGGGCACACGGGGCGAGTCTGTGCGGGAGCCCGGCACTGTCGGTGCGAGCTCGGGCTCTTCTCTCTAGGACCGCGGCACAGAACCCCCCCCAAGCTCTGCCGTCAGCGGTGCCTGCGCAGGAGGCCGCAGACGGCACACCCAGGCCCGCTTCCCCAGGCCCCCCCACTCAAACGGACGACGGCTCCTCGGAGGACTGGCCGACCAGCGGCTGGCACGGGGACAGCAAAGTGAGCCTGGGGCGCCCGAGTGGGCCGGAAGGTGGGGGGGCCGTGCACGAGGTGGGAGACCAGGCCCGGGGCCGGGGCGGGGTCTGGGCCCGTCAGGCGCTCCGAGCGAGCAGCGCTGGCAAGGGGGCACGGAGCGGCACGGCGCAGCCAGCCAGGGCCCCCTCGTGGGAACAACCCCACGAGCGAAAGAAACACGGGGGGAGGATGGCTCTTCCCACAGAAGGCCAACTCAGAAACGCAGCAGGAACCGTGAAGGAGAGGTCGCCGTTCGGGAACAGTGTAGGACAGCCACGCCGAGCAAGAACCGTCAGTGGACGCTGACACAGAGGTGCACGGCAAGAACAGATAAAAGAGCAAACGAATGTGAAGAAAGAGGAGTCTGCCCGCCCGCAGGACACGCGGGTGCTGCCTGGACCGCGGGGAGGGACCAAGCGCCACCTCAGCCCGAGGGCGGTGCCGGCAGCGGCGGGTGTGGTGCCCCTGGGGCTGGCGAGGACCCGGGCCGCACCGCCCCAGTGCCACCGCCCGGCGCGGCACCGGAGCCCGGCTGCGCGCCCAGGGCACACGGCCGGACTGGAGCCACTCTAACCCCGCTGCGCTGTGCTGCCTGGGGGTTCGGCCGTGCGGGGGCCCCGCCAGAGCAGCCCTGTCTGGAGGAGACGCGCTCGGAAGTGTTTCGGGGTGAAGGCGCCCCCTGGTGGAAACGCCCCTCGCCTGGTTCAGGCAAGAGAGAACGCGATGACGTCAGGGGGAGGGAGGCTGGTCTGGGGAGCTGGAGTGCACAGGAATTCTGAGCCCTCTTTCTGCATCTTCTAGGGAACCCTAAAACTACGTCCAAATAGCGGAACGGGACAACACTGGCCCTGCCCCCCGTGCTGGTGAAGGGCAGCGTGCCGTCTGCAGGCGGCGCGGGCCGGGCACAGACGCGCGTGGCTCCTCCGGCTACCGACTCAGGGCCACGGGCCACGGGCCCAGCCACGCAGACTCCCGTCCACTCCCGTTTACCGAGAGAGCTGCTGGCTCTGTCTCCCTTCTTCTTCCGGCTCTTCTTGCTCTTGCCCCTGGGCTGCGGGGAGCCGGCCGGCACCAGCTTGCCGCCGGGCGGGTGCTCGCCGGCGCAGGCGGGCTCTGGGGGGCCGGGGCTGGCCTTGCCCTCCCTGACGTGGCCCAGCTGCTTCCTGTTGTTGTTGTTGCTGTTGGCTTTCCTCTCCTCGCGCTTCGGCTCCGCCGGGGGGCTGAGGTCCGGCACTTTGGCCTTCGGCTCGGTCTGGGGCCGGGGCCTGGGCTGGCCCTCGGAGGGCCTGGGGGGCTCTGCGGGCCTCCCGCCCGGCTCGCTGCCAGCCTTCCCGGCCTGTTTCGGCTTCTGTTTGCCGGGCCCCGCCTTGTGGTGACGCATGATGTCCAGGAGAAAGGACAGCGGCTCCTGCTGCTTCCCACTGACCCCCTCGGGCAGGAGAAGCGTGGAGTCCCTGGGGTCTGCCGAGTCGCCGTCCGTCCCCGGCCCGGGCTCTGTGTGGTCGGTGTGTCTGGACGGGGAGGGAGGGGAGGTCTCCGGCTCTTCGGTCGGCCCCAGGGAGCCGTTGTGCATGTGTACAGGGTCAGGCCCCGGCTCTGCCGCCTGCAAAGTCCCCGCCAGCACGTCCAGCTGGGGACAGTCTTTAGCCGGCCTCTCCTTCTTCTTCTTCTTCACAGCGCGGAGCTTCTGCAGCTCCTGCAGCCGCTGGAGCTCCTCCGCGAGCCGCACGTCCTCCTCCGGCTCCGGCCGCTGCTCCTCGTGGGCGTGCACGTGCTCCCGGGCCCTGGCCTCCGCCTCGAGGCGCGCCTTCTCCTCCAGCTGCCGGGAGAGAAGAGAGGGCGGCTGAGACGGCAGTAAGTGCTCTAAAAACGAACGCGTGTGGAAAACCTTTAAATGGGTCATAAAATGAGAACATGAGCCCTGAACGGGTGCATAAGCCCAAAGCTCTCACTAAAACACGTGTGTCCCCAGTATTTTACGTGTACTCTTACTTTATTTGGGGCAGGAGAGAGTTAAAAATTACTTACGACCATCGACCCAGGGCCAGGCACATGAAACAAGGTGGAAGCAGCTGCCCCCCACGCCCGGTGTGGGGGTGACAGCGCTGGCAGGCGGGCGGGGCCCTGCCTGCACCTCCCCGGTGCCGGCGGAGGCATTTCCGTGTGTGAACAGGAAGTGAAGAGCCGCGCACCGGAGAACGTGCCGTGCCCTCACCTCGCGGGCAGATCAACGAAACTCGAGATCTACCACCACTAGACAAGGACAGAGGCCCGGAGACCAGGGCGGCGAGTGCCCCGAAAAGCATCTGAGCCAATCCAGGGACTTCTAGTAACTCCACGGGGACAACTCCAGGGCTGGGCACCACCCTGGATGGGCAGCATACCTCCTTCTCCCCACTCCTGTGGGGCTCTCAGGTCTTCTGGGGGCAGAACCGGTCTCCCCCCGAGTCCCCAGTCCGCCCCGAGAGCCAGCGCAGCCCTGTTTCAGGACTTCGGCACCGGCAGGGCCTGGGCAGGTCCGCCGCTGAACAGAGCAACCACGACTCGCTGAGAAGCCCCCGCCACGGCGCAGCCGCGCCGCAGGCACTGTGCTCCCCAGCAGGCCCCCTTCCCGCGGCCGGAGCCCTCCAGCTTTCCACGTTCCCTCTGCCAGCCCAGATCTGCCTGCTGAGGGCTGGCTCTGAAGCTGACGCCCTGAGGTGGCTGCACCTGGGAAGATGTGGGGACCTGCGGAGGCACAGGGCTCCGTGGGGTCGGCCCCAGAGCGGAGGCCGCTCCTGTCACTTGCAGGGTGAGCGTGAAGGGGGACACGGTCCCTCGGTCAGCTGCAGTCTCGGAGCGCTCTGCTCTCTCACTGGGCCACGGGTCAAGACCTGTCACAGCCCACGACGGGGCAAACATGCTTCAGTGACGTCCCAGCCCTGTGCACAGGTGGGACTGCCAAGCACTGTCCACAATGCCTGTCCCTGCACTCTGCCGTCCTCAAGATCAATGCTGCGTGCTGGCCCTCTTCCACCCAGGTGTGGTGGCTGTGCCAAAGGCCCCGTCCTGCCTCCTGTCGAGGTCACTCCACCAGAGTCTCCAAAAGCCCACCGCCACTGCCCTGTCCCTCTGCTTCCCCGGCCACGGAGGGGATGGCCTAAAGGCCAGTGCAGGCCCACCGACGTCCCAGGAAGGGTGGGAGCTCCCAGCCACACAGGCGCGAAGGCTGGGCAGACGCAGACACGGGCTACCTTTCTCTGCTTGTGCCGCGCCCGCTTGGCGGCGCGCGAGCTGCTCACGGGCTTGGTCTCGGAGCTGTTGATGAAGCGCAGCAGGTCCTCCACCCGGCGGTGGTCCACCACGCTCTCGCGCTCCGACAGCTGGTCTGCCTTCTTCGGCTGCTCCTCCTTCCTCTTCGTCAGCCGTAAGCGAAGCTTTTCCCTCATTTCTGCGTAGTTTCTACTTGTTGGTGCAGCTGGGGGCTAAGATAATTAAAAGAGAACGTGACGAAATTTAGCTTCAAGTTTTAATGACACTGAACATAAACATCAGACTACTTCTAAAAATAAGTTTTTATTATTCAAGTACATGCTCACCACGAAAAATAAGGAAATAAGAGAAACTGGCAAGAAAAAAGAAATGTATACGCTCGTGGAACAGCTGGAAGAGTATGTACACTCGTGCACAAAGATAAGCATTGTTAAGCTGAACAGGAGCTGGCGCAGACGCCGGTTCGTCTGCTTTCCCCGCGGTGCAGCGCGGTGCTCTTCTCTGGTCCGTGAGCGAGTCCGTGCACCTCTCCGCCCGTCTGCTTCCTCTCCGGTGCCAAAGAGAAAGCACTCTCCCCTGACCCCTGCCGCCGGGCTCCTGGTGGCCACTGCGCACAGGCGCACGGCGCGGGGGCCTCAGGCAGAGCTGCGGCGACAGAGGAACAGCCCGCCTCTCCCGTGGCCACCCCGGCGCCAGGACCGGCATCTCCTCGGGGGACCAGTGGCTGTTCCGCGAGGCGCGTGAGCGCCTGTGAGCCGGGGCCCTCAGCGCGCAGAGCGGGGAGCCGGCCGCACACGCACTGCCGGTGTCCTCCCCGGCAGCCCGCCCCCACCCGTCGACTACTTCAGACTCACAACCGCGTACCGAGGCTGCGCTGACACCCTTACGGCTACACGTGGGCAGACTTGTTCACTGCACCCTCCGGGCACGGACAGCCCGGAAGCGCAAGTGTGGCCTCCAACCAGACCTCGGTGTGAGCTGGCTGCGAGTGAAGTCTCCACACACTACGCTGCCCCCCGAACGCCACCCGGCCGCCGCGCACGCGGGGAGGGACGCGCGGCCGAGCACTCACCCCGCCGTGCCCGAAGAATTCACAGTAGCAGCAGTCACAGTACTTGCCCTCCTTCTGGGTGGTGGAGGTGGAGGTGCTGGAGCTGTGCTCCGAGCAGCTGTCCTCGTCGGCGCTCTCGTCCCCGTCGTCCTGCTGCGGGTCATACACGCCGTTCTCGCAGCGGTGCCCTTCGCAGTCGGGGTCACTGCGAAACGCACACAGGCCTGTCAGCGCGCCGCACGCCCCGCGGGCTCTGCCCCTCCCGACCGAGGGGGCGAGGCGCCGAGAGAGGGCTCGGAGTCGGGGGAGGAGGGTGACTGGGCGAGGTGGCACGTGTGGCGGGCGGCCACACCTAGGGGCCTCGTCGGGCACAGAGGCTCTCCACTGTCCCTCGCTACCACTTCATCCTGGGGTGGGGGGTGGCTTCAAATAGCAAGTTCAAAGGTAACAATACTGTCTTAAGAAAAAAAACTGTCGAAGGACGGGCGTACTGTTGGACTTAGGTTAACGTGCAACAGACACAACTTAACCCCCCCAGGGCCCACCCCCATGCTGTCAGGGCTGGGTGGGGCCTGCGCACCGGTGGGGAGGTGGTGCCCGGCCCCGCCCAGACCTCAGCCTCTGACAGGCACCCCCCACCCCCATCTCACTGGCTATCATGCCGCACCACACTGGGGATGGGGTTCCTACAGCTGCTGCGCCCTGGTGTTAGGGGCCGTGATCCCCCTTTCCAAATGCCCTGGCCTTCTCCTCCAGGACCTGGGCTCACCTGCAGACGCTTGGAGGTGCACTGATGGAGCCATCCGTGGTGGGGGGCGGGGGTGCTACTGAGGCAGGACAGAAGCTCTTGCGTGAATCCCCAAACCCCGGGGACGGAGCCGCAGCTTTGGGGAAGGCGGGGGCCGCGAGGTTCCCCAGGTGAGGTGTGGAGGCTGGAGGGAGGGCGGCGGGGGCGAGCGTGGGGAGCGGGGCCAGGCCCGTGGGGCTGCTCCTTGGGGCGGCCGGCGCGGTGTGCCGGCGCTCCTCCTTGCCGACGCCGTGGAAGACCTCGCCTGTGGGGGAGATGGGGCATCCTGAAGGCTGAGCCGCACACGCTCTCGTGCACCTCCTAATTAAGACTTTCCACTGATTGTTTTTGTCTAAAAGTGTTCCAACTCTAGAAAGTTGGAGGAAACAGCACAAAGAACACCCTATACCTCCCCGCACCCCCGACCCATCACTGGCTGACATCCTGTCCCGTGTCCTGCATCTCTCACACGCACACCCCCGAGTGCTTCGGCAGGAGCCCCGAGCAGGCACGAGGCGCAGTGGACGCCCACTGCCGACAGGATGTTCTCTCGCGGGGAGCCCCCCCTCGGGTCCGTCTCTCTCACGAGTCCTCTGCAGCTCCTTCCGCGGCCCAGCCTCTTTAACCTCCCCTCCCTCTCTCACCACAGTGACGCCCGGCAGGGACGAGCCAGCCGCCCACCAACCTGACCTGGGGTCTTACTCTGGGCTGAGCTGAAGTGCCCCGGGCACCGGCCCTGCCCACGTCCTGCTGCGCCCTTTCTACCCGGGGCCCAGGAAGCACCTACTGTCAGCTTGTTCTGAGGGGGCGGGACACCCAGCCAGGTGTGCAGGGCGTGGCCTGCCAATCACTTGTGGGTGCCGCCCCATGCTGACTCCGTGGCCCTCAGCATGCACTGTGTGCGCGCACCTGGATGGCCGCCAACCTGCCGGCTCAGGGGCTCCCCACGTCTGCCGCTCTGCTCCCACAGCGGCGACAGGGAGCTTCTCACCGTCCCTCAGGCAGACCCGCCCCCCTGCCGAGCACCCAGAATCCCGGCTGCGGTTGCGTGCTCCAAGCCGTTCCACTGCTCTCCGTGCCGCGAGGCCCCCACAGCCAGCTCCCGAGTCCCCTGACGTCAGCCCCCGGCCGATAACACCCCTGCTGCCAGGCTCTCGGCACTGTGCTCAGAGGTCAGAGTCTGGCGGCGCCTGCAGGCTCGCCCCCCAGAGGCCCAGCGACCCGCCTCTCGCTCACTCCCGCAGGTGCAGAGCGGAAGGCAGGACCTGCGGGGCGGGGCCCCAGCGGAGCTCCCGGGGACGGTGGCACGATCTCGGGCGTGCACGCTGGGAATTCCTGCACCGCCCGCCCCTGGCCAGGCCGGCGAAGGGCCGCCCGCCGCGCCTTACCTATGGACGGAGGCCTCTTGGACGACACTTTGAACTGGCTGTTGCTCGACTGCACCGTGGTGGCCGTGCAGGACACTGAGGAGGTGGCTGACGAGGTGGCCATCACCACTTTGTTTGCTTCCATGAAAGCATCTTGGAAATTGTACAAACATTTCTTTTTTGCAGCAATTTTTTTCTCTTTACAGTCCAAAACTGCAGGCGTGCCATTGCTCGATGGAGGTGGGAGGGCGTCTGGTCTCGTTTCTGAAAGTGTCGGCCCAAGTATGTCACTCCCTCGGGGAAGAAAGGGGACGTTAGGCTTCCGAGAAAAACACTCCTAGCTCTAGCCTAACGGGAGTCTGAAGGCTGAACTCTCAACTTGGGGCCGCTCGGAAGCGAGGGCCCTGCGGGGAGGCCCGCTGCACCGCTGCTCACGTGAGGACACCTCCTGCGCATCGCCGGGCGCCAGCGCGGGTGCTCGGCGCTTTCCGGGGGCTATCTCGTGCCTCACAACTACTTTCTGAGCTTGGCGCTATTATTCCCATCCTGAAGATGAAGAAACTCAGGCTCAGAGAGGCTAAGCAACTTGCGCAAGGTCACACAGCTAGAAACCCTTTCCAGGCACAGACCAGGTGTCCAGTCTAACTTGCTGTTCTGACCACATGCAGGGGCTGGGCTTGGGGCCACCGGGGGCTCTAACCACAGGACAGAGAGGAGGCACAGGGACCACCCCCCCCAGGGGCCCGGCTGCTGTGGTAACAGCCATGTCTCCACGCCGGGACAGGCTGGTCTGCGCGACAGACCCCAGGGAGGGTCAACGCAGAGGCAGAGGGGAGGAGGGTCAGTCATGGCACGGCAACTGACTATGGCCTGTGGCCCTGCCCATGCATGCACTGGGTGGGGGTCTGGCTGTCACCGCCGCCTGAGAACCACAGGCCGAACACCAAGCCCTGGACACGAGATGCTCAGCAGCACTGGGGCAGCAGAGACCCCACGTCAGCTGCGGGCGTGGCCTGCTGTGCTGGCAGCAGCCCCGGAGCCCCGCCCACCAGGGGCTGGGACCCACGTGGAGGGGTGGAGCAGCAGGACAGGCCCAAGGGGCCGCCCGCGGGAGACAGAGGCCGGGGAACAAGCAGCCTGGGCACAGCTGCACAAGGGCCCCGCCCCTCTGGGGCTTCCACGGGAGACCACGGCCACAGACGGCCATCTGCTCCGCTCCGACCACTGCAAACCTTGAATAAAGTTTTAACAGGTTCCTTACCAGAAATTGTATCTGGCAAGAAAGTGCCAGGACTCCAGTTCTTATCATTCATCACTTCTGATCCCCAAAGACTTATAAACTTAGAACTATTCCACTCTGGAGCAGTCCCGAAACAGCTCGGGTAAATGTGGTCTTGAAGAGACGCATTGAACACCTGGTGCTTATTTGTGTGATTCTGAACAGGTGCTGGCGGCAAAGCCTACAAAAAAAAGTTCTAGTCACGTATCCAAACTAATGTTCTGTTAACTGTGCAGCTAGGCTACAGACGGACAAGGCACTCCTGGAAACCCTGAGGGCCGGGCTTGCCGTGAGCGGTGCCCTGGTGGGACTCGGCTGACAGTCAGACTCGACCCCGACGGAGACTCTGCAGGCAGCTGACGCCTCAAGGACTTCGCCACGCAGACCTGATCTCAGTAAGGTTAGCACAACTCCCTAGGCCCATTCAAACTTGACATTTTAACCAGCACTGCTAAAAAGTCAACTTTGGAATCTGTGATAAAAAACAGCAAAACTCTTAAACGGCAGTCTCGAGTGGGGGCAGAGGGCAGAGGGCAGGCTTCTGGGAGGAACTAGGCATTCCACGCTGCTGGGACCCCCACCCCCACCCCGGCAAGGCCCTTGTCGAAGGGAGGGAGCGAGCCTCCTCCCGTCCCTTCCTCCACCCGGGGGACAGGGACGCGCAGCCGGGCCCGGCCCCGTCCTGCCTGCTCTCCGAGCCCTGCGCACGCTGGCTTCCCTCGGTCCTCAAACTCCTAGCTCCTCCCCAGCCTGGAAATTCACCGGTGCCGAGCGGGTGTTCTAGTGCGTGCTGACCGCAGCTCGGGGCCCCACTGACTGAGGCTCACCTTCCAGGCCCAAGTGCCCCTTCCTCCGAGAAGCCACCGCTGACCTTGTCCTCCCCACCCAACACCCACACCAAGACACGGGCCTTCCCTCAAACACAGCAGAGCCACCCTTTCCCCTCTTGGCAGCCACCACACTTACAACCACCCGCTGATTCAGTGACCGCCCCCAAATTCTGTGAGCTGCATGAGGGAGTGGGCCACTGGGACCCCACCACTGCCCTGCCCACGGCTCCCCCTGGAGGGCCTACGCCCAGCTACAGCCCCCGGGAGCTACAAGCCTGGCGCGTGGAACCACGCCTGGTCGTGCCGCCTTCCGCGACCCCGGCGAGCAACGAGGGCCATGCACTCATGTGGCGGGGCTCTGGGGGGCTCTGCAGAGCAGGTGATGGTCTAGCAGAACCCTGGGGGCCTGGCTGAAGCGAGGGGTGGGGGAAAGACGCGGGGGGCCGGGCACGGAGATGCTCCATGACCGAGGACATGTGTCCTAGGCTGATAGGCTGCAGGGGCCAAATGACAGAGGACTTTGTACCACCTCTGTCACCTGAGGGCTGGGTGCTGCAGGGGGCTGTAGTGCAGGGCGAGGTGACCTGGCTGGGGGAGAACAGAGGTCAACCTGGGGCGGAGTGGTGGACGAGCCACTGAAGGCCGCTTGGGCGGAGCAGTGGTGACGATGCGGAGGGTGGGAGGGCGGGAGGGGTCGGAGCTCGGGCCACGGCCTGGCTGGACGCCGAGCTGGGAGGGCGTCTGCGGCCCCGCCCCGGCAGGTGGTAAGGGACGGAGCGGGACGTGCGTGCACTCTGGTCCCATTCTCGGCCTTCGGGCTGCAGACTGAGGGGTTCAGATGTCGCCTCTCCCTTACACCAGCTGTGTGACCTCCGGCAGACCGCCCCCCTTTCTGAGCTGCAGTCTCCTCATCCAGAACGCAGAAATACCTGCGCTCAGGAACTGCGGCAGGAACTGAATCGGACACCGCGCGTCAGCGGGTGGGCACGCCGCGCGGCCCAGTCGGCCCCCGGCGAGCGCTGCGGTGCCTGCGCCACACCGCGGCCCCACACGCACAGCCCGCCCTGTGCTCGGGGCGGCTGCCCTCCCACGACGCGGCGGAGCAGCAGCACTCCGGTCGGGCGTTTAGTGCACCCGCTGACCTTGACTGGGCTCGGGGTGGCACAGGTGCAGGGTGAGGCTGGAGCGAGCACTCGGAAGTGGGGAGTGGGAAGAAGCAGATCTGCACGAGCCGCCCCGGGTGAGGGCGGGAGCCGAGGCGGCCGTGCTGCGGGCACCCGGGGCAAAGAGGGAAGGGACCTGCCCGTCCACGTATGGCAGACACACCGAGCGCTGCTGCGCTGAGAAGGCGCTGGTGGAAAGTAAGGGAACGGAGGGGTTCTTACTCTTGAAGACGGTCTGCAAAGGAGGCACGGAGATGCCTGACGGGGAAGACTGTGGCCCCCACGCGACGCCTGCTCCAGGAGCTGGCTGCACCCCCAGCCCAGCAGGGCGGGCTCTGAACAGCAAGGGCTTCCCGAGCGCCACCTACCCCGGATGCAGCCGACCTCCCCCCACAAGTGTCCAGAGAGCTCGTGCTGACCCTTCCCAACCCGGTCCCCGCAGGGCCTCCTCTGCGGGGCTGCCTGCCGCCCCACAGCCAGCGTCTCCTCTGCACCGCAGCCCCCTCCACTCTGCCCGTCGTTTCTAGGGGACGTCACAGTGTTCCGGTTTGTACGTGAAGCACGTCCCTGCCTGCTCCTCAGACTGTGAGGGTCCTGAGCACAGGGACGGGCTGCTTTCTCCTCCCAGCACCAGGCGCAGGGCCTGGCAGTCACGGCATGCCCAGTGACCGCTGAGCAGAGTGCAGCCTAGAGGGATGAGGGGACACAGCCGTGAGACTGACACTGTCAACGCAAGGTGATGACTGCACTCAGTTCACACACCGCCTCAGACGCCAACGGACTCAGAAGAGGAGACCAGGGACCGACCTCAAAGGGCGCAGGGCTGTGACAGACAGGCCGAGGCTGGACGAGACCCAACTGCCCTCCTCAGCTCGGGGCAGCTTTCGGGGAGCACGGGCGCCCACCAAGCAGGCCGTTTCGGGGCCACACTCCGGCAGTGCGCCAGAGAGCTCAGCATGAGGGGAGCCCCTCACCGTGGGAACGCTGCTGGCTGACTCAGGGCACCGACTCCACGTGACGCCATCCGCGCCGTGTCCGTGACACACGGCTCTGACACACGGGCTCGACGGGAGTGCCGACACCCACGCGCCCAGCCGGACGCCTTCCTGAAGCCGAGGGCTCCCGTGGGAGCGGAGGGCCCAGCCCTCGAAGCCCAGGACTCACAGCCCCACAGCCCCGGTCCGTCGCAGACACCGCAGGGAGGGACCCCCCGGGGAACCGCACAGGCAGGGGCCTGAGCCTGGGCCTCTCTGAGGTCCTCAGCGCCCCTGCCGGAGGCGGTGACGAGCCAGGAGCACCAGCTGCTTCTCAGGCCAGACGATGGGCGCACGGCCTCTGACACAGAACACAGGCCACAGGCCACACGGGACCCCCGAGCACAGCCGCGGTGCCCGCACGCCCACGGAGCTGTCTCTCCGTCCGATTCCCACCCGCACGCACGCCTGTGCCACGCTTGGCGCCACGCGACAGCTCTGCAGCGACTGGGCCGCAGCGACGCGCGCAGGGAGCGGACAGCCGAGTGCGGCCCAGAGCCCCGAGGGCCCCTCCTGCAGCCCCCCTGACGCGCTGGACTCAGAGACGGAGACCTGGAGACCGCTCTCCAACGGTCCCCCAGCCACGGCACAGAATGCCAGGCGCCCCGCCCTCTGTCCCTAGACGCTGAGCCAGCTTGGGGACGGCTCCACAGCGCGTTCCCCTGGGAGGGGACACGGGACGTGAGGCCGGGAGCCCGGGGGCAGTCTGGGTCTGGGCCCTGTGGGCGGCAGGTGACACTTCAGGTCTGCTCTGCTCCGTGAGGCCGCACGCTCCCCACCCGCTGGGGCTGCCGCACAAAGGGGGACGCTTCACTCTGGACCCCAGACACAGGGCACCGACACCTCTGCAACCGAGCGCCGAGCCAGTGAGAGAGCAAGGGGACCGCGCGCGAGGCGGTGGCGAGCACGCGGCAGGCGGGAGAACTCGGGGTCGGGCGGAGGGCCCGGGCGAGGTCCCCCCAGAGGCAGGAGAGCTGGAGGCCGTGCAGAGGAGCTGGCAGGTCCGAGGCGGGCGTCGCCCCCCGGGCGCCTCGCACCGGCACAAGGAAGCCCCCTCTGGAGGGGGAGCCTCCTGTTCCAGGTCTCGGGGTTCTCACGGAGGGCCACAAACGTGAGCTCACAGTGAAAAGCTGCCACACATAAGGAGACAACATGTCAACCGACCAGACAGACAGACCGAGGTCCGAAGGCTTCACTCAGACACAAAGTAGTACATGCACGTCCATGATGTGTGCCAGCCTAGTCACGACCTTGAACCTGTGCACCCGACACGTGTAACGGGATGTAGGAAAGAGCTGGCTTGTGTCTCTCAGATCAGCCGCGACCTCTGCAGGGTCAACTGGAAGACTGATGCGGAAGGCTCAGAACCAACCGGGTGACAGGGAGACGAGGAGGAGGGGAGGGCTTCGGGACGAAGAGCGGAACACGGGCTCCTCACAGCTCAGAGACCCGGCAGCAGGGCGGCAGCGGACAAAGGGGACAGCACGCAAGAACACGTGAGTCACGCGGAGAGAGAGACGCGGGAAATGCACCCTGGGAGAGACACACGGCTTTCAGCGAGCTGGGCAGTAGACTGGACACGGCCGGGGAAGAATCCGTGAGCGTCAAGGAATGTCAACGGAACACTTTCCAGATGAAAATGCAAAGAGAAGTAATAGAAACCCACCACCACCACCACCAAACAGAACCAAACATCCAAGAATTGTGGGACAATTTTAAAACACGCAACATATGGTCACTGGAACACCAGAAGGAAAAGAGAGAACAGATGGAAGAAATATTCCAAGTCGTAACGCTGAGGGTGTTCCGAAACCAATGGCAGACACCACAACCACGCAGCCAGGACGCTCCCCAGACAGAGAAAATACCCCCAACCTACCCCTTGGCCTATCGTACTCAAACTGCAGAACAAAGGGAAAGCCCACACAAAGAGATCTGGAAAGCAGGCTGGGGGCAGGGGAGGGAAGGCCCCCCTGCACTTCTAAACCAAGAACTACGGAGGACGTCTCATCAGAAACCGTCGAGCAAGAAGAGAGTGAAGTCAGCTGTGTTAAGTGTTGAAAGCAAACCCCCACCGACCGGGAATCCTGCGTCAAGCGAACCTGTCCTGGAAAAGCGGGGAGAGGTCAAGACTTCCCGAGAGGGACCGACCCGAGAGGGACCGACCGGAGAGGACCGTGGCCAGCAGCCCGCCCCACGGCAGGTCCTGCCTCAGGCAGGGACCGTCTGCAGGGCGGGGGGCTGGGTCGGTGGGAGGGGCGGGCAGCGGAGGAGGGCTAAATGCAGGCTCAGGGCGGCCTCCTCTTCCCGGACCGCTCCCCGGTTGGTGGGACGCTCGCTCAGCAGCCTCACTCGCAGCGGTGCTATAGCAGCGGCACGCTGGGTGGCTGTGGGTGAGACGGTGACACGTCTCCAGGGGCGGAGGGAGGGGCAGGAGTGACCCGTCACAGGCACCCACACTGCACAAGAAGCAGCAGCGCGGTGCTGTCTGAGGGGGACTTAGATTCGTTACAATGTACACTCCAACGCAATTGTTAAACATTTAAAAAATAGGGATGAATAAGAGGAGAGATTAAAATGCTCAGTTAAAAGTGGAAAAGGCATACCCTAGCTGGCGTGGCTCACTGGATTGAGCACTGGCCTGTGAACCAAATGTCGCCGGTTCAATTCCCAGTCGGGGCACGTGCCCAGGTTGTAGGCCAGTTCTCAGCAGGGGGTGCGTGAGAGGCAACCGATCGATGTCTCTCTTGCACACTGGTGTTTCTCTCTCTCTTTCTCCCTCCCTTCCCCCTTTCTAAAAAATAAAAAATAAATCTTATTTAAAAAGCCAGACTGTCCGAGTGGATAAAAGAAAACAAGACAACTATATATCGTCTACAAGAAACCTACTTTAAATATGAAGACACAGACAGATTAAAAGTTAAGGGTGGACAAGGGTGGACGTGCTAACTTGAAGCTTCTCTACCAGAAGAAGCT
>CM052538.1:946284-986392 GCA_028533065.1 Trachops cirrhosus | reverse complement strand
GTGTATGCACCTAACAAGAGAGCATCACACCACGTGGGGCAGAAATTGCTAGAACTGTGAGGAGAAACTGGACCCCACTGTCACGGTCGGAGACGCCCACACCCCTCCGTCGGGACGGACAGACCCAGCAGGCAGAAGGTCGGCGAGGACGTGGTCGAACTCAACGGCCCCGCCACCCAACCGCACGGAACCGGCACCTGCAGGCCGCTCCGTCCCCTGCAGCAGATTTCGCATTCTTCCCGAGCTCCCGTGAAACCTACGCCAAGACACACCCCACTCCGGGCCGTAAAGTAGCCGTAACACACTGAACATAATGGAAACACACAGTTCCCGGGACAGAATGGAATTCAGGTAGGGGTCAGTAACAGAAAGGTAGCTGGGGAATCCTGAAATACTTGGAAATACCCGACCACAGATTTATTTTCTTTTCTAGCATTTTATTACTGGCTTTTCCTCCTGCAACTACTTTTTAACTTTGAAGTAACTTTTACCTCAACATACAAATTAAACATATCACTGATACAGAGACCTCTGAAAACAGAGTATTCAAGTTTTCCCAATTACAAGAAAGTAAAATTCTTGTAGCACTCACCCCGAACATTTTAGGTACTCAGTGTTCACCCACCACGGCCAAAGCTCGGGCCACTGGCCATGGAGTCACGACAACGACACCGCGTCTGAGCGGCGCCCCCGAAGGCCCTGACCACGCAGACACAGAGGCGGGCCGGAGCGCCCCTGCGCCCGCCACCCTGGCCACGCGCCGCCCACCCCCAGCCCCGCCCGGCACGTCTCGCCGAGCGCCGCTCCGAAGGAACGCAGCAACGTGCGCCCTTCTGCAGCCCGTCCGCTCCCTCAAAGCTGCTTCTGTCGACCCCTGTGAGCTGTGACCCCGCGTGCATCCAGGCCCAGGTGTGGCCACAGCGCCCAGCTGACCAGATGGCCTCGGACGAGAGAGACGCCTGCCGCACGAGCCGGGAAGGGACAGGGCGCGCTTGCTCGGAGAAGCGGCCCGACCGCAGGTGCCGCCCGGTGACACTCTGCCCCGCGCGCCTCGTCCTTCCCGGGAACAGAGGCGTCAGCGAGCGCGTCTCCCATGTGCCGGCACACAGACCTGGCAGTGACAGCACCGTGGGCGAGACAAAGCCCAACAGCGCGTCCCGGCGGTCTGCCCGGCGGTCTGCCCGCGGCGCCCCCACTCCCGCCTCCAAGGGGAAGGTCTGCTCGGGGCCAAGCACAGAGACCGCAGACATAGGCGACCTTCCCCGCGTCGGTGTCCCTCCCCCTGCAGACTGCCTGCAACACCTGGGAAGAGGCCACGAGTCCAAGGCAGCTGGTCTTTGACCAGAGTGTCCCGTGTCCTTTGGGAATAAACCAGCCTCGTGACTCGATGAAGAACTTCAGGAACTCTTGACAGCATTTACCAGCGAGAAAGAAAGAGAACATTCTGCACTCTGTCCTCAGAACAGAGGAAACAACTCCGTCAGATAAGAACGGGGTGACGGCCTCCCAGCCCCCCACAGGCACCGGGGGAAGAGGCTGCCCGGGCGGGCGGGACTGCAGAAGCAGCCTCGGTTCAAACACAGCGAGGCTTCGCTTAACACCCTCGGTGAGTTCTGCAGCTCCAAGCCAAACGATGTGTGACACAGCCAACCCTGCCGCAAGTGGACCGCCACAAGTAAGAGTCGGGTCCTACAGCATCTCGTCAGCAGTCCCATCGTTACAGTGGAGCAGTGCCGAGCGAAGCATCACTGAGGACCTACTGTCCGTACCTGAAAACACTACTTACGTCGTTCTATTAGCGAGGCATCCTTAAACGTTCAGAGCGAACGGCATTCAACCTAACGCAATTCAGGCATAAACCTGGCCACGGCCTCCAAGTGCTCACCGCAGCAGCACGTGACTGAAGGATTCGATGCCGTTCTCAAGCAGCAGTGTTCCCCCCGACCTGCACCCCGCCAGGCACACAAACGGGAAACCCCGCCCGGGCTCCGCCCACCCCCTGCACAGCGCCCACGCAGGGGCGAAAAAGCCCACGGAGCCTGAGAAGCCCCTCTGGGACGTGCCCTCCTGTTCTGTCTCAGCTGGTCGCTGTTCTACATCAATAAACCAGGAGGCTTTGGCCAAAATTGTGTCTGATTGGAAGTGACCGTGAACCAGAATAACTGGTAATAAAAATCAGGACGTATGGTAGGGGTTAACAAAGCTAAGTTCAAACCAGCCAGAGAGGCAGAGCTGTCTACAGTGCCAGACGCCGAGCCCCGCCCACAGCCCCGGAGCGTCTAGGACAGCAGACCGAGCTGGGGACCCGAGAGGAGGCGGACACCCAGAAACCAGCGTTCTCGTACAGGTGGTCTCGGAGGCCCCGTCTGGTCTGCCCACAGCCGCCTCTCTCAGCCATGGGGCACGGGGACCCTCTGCTGCTCTGCGCTCAGGGCTTCTCCTCCAGCCGTGTGTTTCTGTAAGTCCTCCGATTTTCTGAGCACAGCACAGCTGATGTTCAAGGGTCCCCGCTGCCCCTCCCCCAGGACGAGCCATGCCCTCGAAGCCACAAGGGCGGTCGCCCCAGGTATGACCCGTCACCTGAAGAGCCTTCCACTCTAGTGAATTCTGAAGGAACAAACCGTACTTCCGTAACTTTTTATAACGTGAAGATTTGACATTCCAAGAGCTTAAAAGCTAGCGGTAGAAGGAACCCCGGCGGACCTCCCGTCAGAGAGGGCGCTGTTCGAAACGAGCTGCCAGCCTGCGGGTCTCTGTCTGCCAGGCCCTTTCTGCCCCGACTCACCTTACTGTGTGTGAAGGGGGGAGCTGCGTACAAGGTGGGGTGGATCAGAGGGCGAGGCAGGTGTGGGACGGTGTGCAAGGGCACGTGCCCGTGGATGTGGGGGTACAGGTGCAGAGCGGGGTGTGTGGGCTTCTCCGGGCTCAGGAACTGGTGGCCAGGCGGAAGGGCTCCAGCCGTCATGGCCGACAGCGGCAGTCCAGAAGCCTCCTGCTTGCAGACATGGCATTCACAAGTGTTCGCAGCTTGTTCGGCCTGAAAGAGAGAAGTGCCTGCTCACTCAGAGACACGGAGACGGGGTGCAGCTCAGGTCAGAAGCACCCTGCCGAGCAGGTGCACAGCAGGGACAGGCTCGTCCTGACACCCCGTTGGCTGGGGCCCTCCTTCTGCGGGGAACGAGGGGCCCGAGCGCCCAGGACGGCAGGGACCTGAAGAGGGGGCATACCCCATTCCCCAGCAGCTGTCTGCAGCCCAGGCCTGCCTGCGCAGGAACAAGGGACTGGTGACGGAGGCAGAACGGACCAGAGACGGGGCTTCCGTTTAGCTGGAGTGAAGCGCCAAGCTGAACACACCTGTCAGAGGCTCTGGAACCAACCAAAGGGAAACAGCAGCTGAGAAGCATTTGTGTGTGTGCACCTGCGGGAACTCCAGGTGAGCAAGGCAGGAGCCCCGCCTCCTGCCCGGAGCTGTTCCCCCCCCCGAATCCCCGCAGCCCTGAACAAACCAAAAACACGATGAAAAAGCCAACAGTAGAACGAAACGGTACCTGAGGTTTGTGCGGTACAAGAGAAGGAAGCACAGGGAGGAAGGGGGACAACACCACGTGACAGAGGCAGCGGCAGCAGCGGGGGCGCCGCCGCTCAGCACACGACGTGGAGGTGAAGCCCCCCAGAGCACAGGGCGCCGCAGAGGGGCAGGGCGAAACCCCCAGGCCCAACGGAAAGAACACGAGCTTACCAAAGCTGAAGAACACAAAATCGATGCATAAAAATCAACGGTATGAGTATTTTTGTACGTTACCAACAATCAACTGAAAATCAAAATGAGAAAATACCATTCACTACAGAATCAAAAAAATCTAAACTTAAAAATGAGTTTTAAAAACGTGTTCCAGGTACATCGACTAGAAATTCTCCAAACTCAGAAACTAAAGATGATTTAAGTGAGAGACAGAGCACGTGTGCAGACCGACAGGTTCACTCGCGTTAGACTGAACCTTCCCCACAGCGACCCGCACCATCCCACTCTCGGAAGACGAGGACCAGAGACGTTTGCTGGATTCTACCAAGGGACTCAAGGGTATTCAAGACTTCAACGTGCTCTCTACAAAAAGCCAGGCAGGACCCTGACCGGCGTGGCTCAGTGGGCTGGGTGCTGTGGCACAAGGTCGCCGGTTCAGTTCCTGGTCAGGACACAGGCCTGGGTTGCAGGTTCAGTACCCAGTCAGGGAGTGGAGTGGAGGCAATCAATGTTTCTCTGCCTCTTTCTCCCTCCCTTCCCCTCTAAAAATAAATTAACAAAACCTTCCAAAAAAAAGGTAAAAAAAAATGTAAGCAAGTTTTTTGTAGAAGGTACAAGTCGATCCCAAAACTTCCATGGAATCGCAACCTCAAGTAAGGCCCGCGAGCAGGAGGACAGGCCCTCGCCGACCCCCACGCTCACTGCAGAGCCGCCGTCCAGGCCGCCGTGGCGGAAGGACCGCGGGGCAGGCGAGCCGAGCGCAATCGCGGAGCCAGGGACACGGGGCCGTGCCTGCACAAGGACTGTTTAGACCCTCACCTCACACTGAGCAAAACCGAGTCCGAGGAGCCTCGGCCTGACTGCGCACGAGCTAAAACACAGCGGTGTATCAGGCACGTTTCCTTGGATGTGACCTCAAAAGGACGTTTCACAAAGAAAAAACCTGGTAAACTGGAATGCATCAAAATGGAAAACTTCTGCTTTTCAAAAAGCGGCATAAAAAACAAACAGCTGCGCCAAAGGCCAAGAGAGAACATGTGCACGTCACACACTTGTCGAAGGACTCGCACCAGCCCACAGGCACCTCGCGCGGCTGAGCACGGAGATAGAGCAAACCGGCACACGGGAGGCTGCCCGACGCGGTCCCCGGGGAAGATGGCAGCTGAGCCCTCCCGGGTCGCCGAGTCTCATCAGGCGGCACAACTCCCAACGGGAACAGCGGCCTCTTCGAGGGGCTAGGGGAGGCCACTGGCGACCGGCCTGAGGGACAGAGCTGCTCGTGCACGCAACGACCGCTGGGTGAGGCTGCCCGAGAACAGCTGACACACAGTGTCCAACGGCAGGGGGCCGAAGGAGGACAGGACACGACTCGGCTGCGCACGTGCGCCGGGCAGGCAGCGGATGGGAGTGCACGTCGGGATGAGCCTCTGCGTGTGAGAGCGCACACACACCTGCGTGGGGACGCAGTGCGCGGCGCTGGGGGCCGCGGGGCGGGGCCAGACAGGGCGGACGGGCAGGCCGGGGCGCAGAGCCGCTCGCCGCCACCTGCACCGCCAGGGCCAGGCCTGCACAAGCTATCGAGACGCGTTAACGAGCCCAGCATCCTGACCTTCGTGTCTTCTTCCTCTCACTTAAAAATTGCTAGAACGTCTGTTACAAAAATGAGAAAGTGTAACTGCCTGGTAAGATACCCTCACCTTTGGGCCTCTTCCAGGGATAAGAAAGCTCTTCCACAAAGCTAACCCTTGCTGAAATTTTACCATTCCACTGTTTTACTTTATTAAAAAGAAAAAAAGGAACAGCTCTCCCCTTGGCTTGTGTAAGGACGAGATCTCCACGGCGCCTGCACGTCCACACTGACTGGGGAGCGGCAGAACCAAGCCGCTGCAGCAGAATTCAGGCGAGAGGACACTCGGGCGCGGCTCCCCGTCCCGGGGTGTCCCTGTAAGGCGCCTCGGTGCTCCCCGGGGCGGACCTTCGGGGGTCGCTCGACAAGCCCTGGCTCCGCATTTACTGCCCCCCAGGTGCGGGGAGGCCCGACGGGAAGGGGCCCTCGCACGACGCTGAGTCTGAGCGACGAAGCCGCACCTGCTGGGCGGGGTAGGACGGGGGCGGGCTGTCCGCTTTGCTGTCCTCCGTCCTGGGGTTCCCGTTCCCCAGGGCCGTGCCTTCCTGCGGGGCTCCGGGGGGCTCCCCGCTGCTCCCGCCATCCGCCTCCTCGTCGTCAGCCTCCGAAGAGCTGCCGCTGCTGCTGCTCACCTGCGGGGACTTAAGGACAGGCGGGGCTCCGTCAAGGGCCCCAGGCCGCCGCCACCCTGCGCTGCTGCAGGCGCCGCCACTTTTTTTTGTCGCTCGGCCTACCTCGTCCTTCAGGGCCAGGTTCTCCCCGCCGCCGTTCAGCTCGCCGTGCAGTCCGTTCATGCTGGCCACCACCTCGGTGTCGCTGTAGCTGTTCAGCGGGTAAATGTCAGCGAACTTGGCTGACAGCGGGGCCACGTCCTCGTCGTCGCTGCAGCTGAGACAGGCAGAGGGGTCGCCGGGGGCCGCCCTCGGGGGCTCAGACCACGCCCCGCCCCCGACTCCGTTCTCTTCAGGAGGCCCCACCCGAGCGCCGCTCCCACGACGCCCCGACACCGCGGAGGAACCTGAGCACGGAGCAGGGGCCCAGGCGGCTGCCTCCTGCCGCCTGAGCTGGGCGAGGGCCGCAGCCTCCCCGCCCCGCCTGAAGCGCCCCGGGGACGGCGTGCTCCTGCGGGGCGGAGCGGCGGCAGTTCCGCTCACGGAGCGCGAGGGCGCGGGGGGGGGGGGGGGGGGGGGGGGGGGGGGGGGCAGCTCGGGCGGGCAGCGGTGGTTCCCACAGCCGCCGCGAAGCCAGCCAGCTGACAGACTCTAAGGGCACTCCTGCGACGGGGCCCTAGGTGTGTGCTGCTACCGGAGCCGCCGTCTCAAGTCGATCATGACCTTAGACGTCTGCTTTCGCAGCGCTTCCACGCAGGGCAAGGGGACACTTACGAGAGGCACGTGGGCTGGTTTCAAGGCCAGTGCCTACGCGGGCCACAGTGAAACGTGTGACTTTCTGGTGCGGGGCAAGAGTCGGCACAGCGACCTTCAGTGTGAACGGCTCACGGCACGGCCCCGAATGGAGCCCGCCTCCGCCCTGTCCGTGGCCTTGGCACCAAGACCTCCAGGAGGTGACATTCTGGCTTTAAGAGCGTCCAGAACTGCCAAACTTGGGCGTCTCTTCTGTTTTTAAGAAAACAGGACTCAACACACGACAGGCTCTATAATCCAGAGCTCACCACGGAGGCACCACGTACCCGCCCGGTGAGGGCTGCCCTGGCCAGGGCTCACACCCACTCCCGAGGAGGCAGCACCCCACGCTTCCTCGGGGAGGCACCCGAGCCCCAGAAGTGTACTTTCAGATCACGCGGGACACAGAAAAGCAAACCTTCCACGGGCTGCCACCGCAATCGCCCGAGTCCTCAGCTGGACACGGGCAAGCGTGCCGTGCGCCGACAGAGGGAGTGAGCCCTGCCTGCACTCCAGCACGTCTGTCCCCGACCCGCCCTCTCAGGTGACGAGGGAGTGTCAGCGTTTGGCATTTCTGATTCCCCGGTTCAAAGGTTCCTTAAAAGAAGCGGGGGCCTGTCTCAGAAAGCACCGCGACGCCAGCACTTCTGCGGACGTCCCTGTCTGTCTCTCGTGGCTGCACGCCCACACCTCTGAAACCTTCCGACAAAGATGCAACTCACAAGGCTGGCGCGGGGCCGCTGTCCGCGAGGACGAGTCTGGGGCGCTGCTGGACGGTGACGGGGGAGCTGCAGCCCGACCCCGAGCTCGCGGACGACGCGCTGGGCGGGCGCGTCTGGGGGACACAGTCGGGAGCGGAGCCCGCCTGGAGCGGCAGCTGGCGCACGTGGGTGTCGCCGGGGCTGGGGGCGTCCACGATGCCACACGTGAGGATGTGGGAGAGGCTGCAGTCGTCGCAAGCACACCTGTTTGGGCGGGGGACGGTCACCGAGACGGCCAGGGCCCGCCGGGCGCGCTCCGCAGCCTCGGGGCTGCCTCACCTTCTCCGGTAGTGGCAGCTGGGGCAGTCGGGCACGCTCAGCCGGGACGACAGCACCTGCCTCACGGCGTCTGTGAAGTGGTTCTCCCCCGTGACCGCTTTCTTGCTGGTTAACTAGAGGGAGTTATGAAGCAGGAGGTTAATTCCGCAGGACGAGTCTCCTGTTACTATGTGCCTCACGGTTTTCAGTCATGCTCATTCAGAAACTGAGTTCACAGCTTCTTGAGGTTGGACGGGGCAGTGGGCCAGGAGTCTGCAGGCAGAGCCACATGGGCCAGCGACCAGCCACCCCGGACGGGCTCCTCCGGCCGACACCTGCCCGCCGCTCCCCCAAAGCCTGCCGCGGGCTGCCACTTGCTGGGCACCCAGAGATGAGTCACTGAGCCCAAGGGGCTGTGGTTCGGAAAGAGGAGACGGGCAGGAGGGAGAACTGTGGAGTCAAAGAGAGGTTCGTGCAGAGAGCTTCTCGGGGCCACGGAGCCCGGGCCCAAGCAAGGCCAGGAGGAGGCCGTGCGGGCGGTGTTGTCAGAAGCCAGGGGACAAGCACCAGCGGGGCGTCCCTCTTGACACCCCCCGAAGGTCTGCCTGCCCTGGGCTGAGCAAGGCGGAAACTCAGGGCACCGGGCTGAGCGTGTGGCCTGGCGGGTCTGCGGCTGTGCAGCCAGAGGGCAGAGGTGGGGCAGAGAACTCAGCTGTGAGGAAGGCTGGCTGGAGAGGACTCCAGCAGCAGGAAGGAAGACCAGCCCAGACGAGGGGTCTGGGAGCTGCCCAGGAAGTAGCACCCAGACCTGCCAATGACTGGGTGAGCACCTGGACTTCAGAAGGAACCAGGACTGGCCCCGACCACGGGACACTGGCGGCTGGAAGGGCCTTCTGGCTGGACAGAAGCCACGTAGGGAGGCTTGGGGGATCAGGAGTGCGAGCTGGAGACAGGGCCCTCTGTCTACCTGTGACGCCAGAGAAGACCACAGGGGTGAGAAGGAGGGTGCAGGTGTGGGGGCGCGGTCAGGGAGACTCAGAAAGCCGGGGAGCAGCAGTGGCATGAGGACCAGAGCCGAGAGAAGCCAGGCTGTCTCCCGGAAGCTGAGCGTCCTGAGGCCACCACAGTGGGGAAGGGCGGGCCCCAGCTTGAGGGAGGTCGGTGAGCCTGGTGGCCTCCTGTGTCATCGCCCCACGAGCATAAACTGGACATGGCGCCGCCCGCCCAGGAGGGGGCTGTCAGGCTCGCTGAGCCGGTGTTTCAGAGCCACCCGCTAGGCGGTGAGCAACGGCGCCAACCCACAGCCTCACCTGCTCTTCAAGGAACCGCCGCTGTCTGAAAATCTCCCAGTCGTCCGTCAGCGCGCGCGGCTTGGTTTTCATCGTCATCTGGAGAGGGAAGCAGCGAAGCAAGGCGCTGAGAGCCGGGAGGAGCTCCCCAGGCCTCCCTCAAGGGGCTGTCTGGAGCGACACGCGTGGGAGCGTCACACGTGGGAGCGTGGCCACGGACGAGGGCGGGGCAGCACAGCCAACGCCGTGACGCCGTTTCCACATCGGTGCCTGCTGACCGACCGACTCACTGCCACGGCAGATGCGGTGCCCGCGATGAACAGACAACGGAGTGAGGACCGAGGGGGTCAGAGCGGACCGCCAGGGCAGGGGCGCGTATCTGTCGCCCACCCAAGGCCCGCGACAAAGGGAGGATGATGGGCGCCGCCCGTGAGGCCCGTAGGCAGGTCGAGGACCACCCTGCGGGCCCAGAGGAGTGCTCGGAGGTGAGTGAGGCGATGCGTTTTAGGTGTGCGTACTTTACCACAATGAATAAAAACAAACGAGGGAAAATTAAGAATGAGCTGAAGGCACTGCCTTACTTTGGAGGTGAGGCTATGAAATGAGATTGAATTTGACGTTTTATATGCCTTCTTCCCAAACACATTCAAATCCTACTGGCAACAAAACACTCCCAACAAACCCTTCCAAACAAGTGAAGAGTAATTTCATGACGTGAAGCTCACCCACCTGGAAAGAATCCCCAACGGTTAAACTACTGAAGAAACTGACGCTGACGTAACTGACAGTGAAAGCCCCACAGACCCAGTGTTACAGCACGTGCCCACGCTGTAGACAACATAGAGGTTCAAGCTCATTTGAGAGCAAAACAGAACAAAAAAGACGGAGAAGTATGCGTTCAGTGTAAGAAGCCAAAATAACATAAGACAAGAAACCACCTAGTAAGGTAGGAAGGACTTAAAAGTAGGAGCCGAAACCGCTGGGAAAACACAGCCGCAGACGCTGGCGCTGCCCGCCCCTGGCGGGACCGCAGGGCAGGGCCACACCCAGCCGAGCCGTGGGGGGAGGAAGGGCCGCGAGAGGGGGTCTCCCAGCTCTGCACAACTGGCTCTTCTCCCACGGCATCAAGAGCTGCCAACGGCGCCTCGGGCCGCTGGGCTGGCACAATTTGAAAAGCTGAGTCACCCAGGAAAAAGCTTTTCGGATTTCCCCTGGCGAGGCAGGCCTTTCCTGAGGTCGCAGCAGCTCTGCGGGCGCTCCGTGGGGACAGCAGGACAGCAGGCACGCTGCCCTCTCGTGACCTTTGCCGGACAAAGTGCTCTCTCTGCAGCGCGGCCACGAGAGGCGGCCAGGAGGGCCGGGCGTTCTCACTCCCACGCCTCCCCGTGAGCACAGGCTGGCGCTGACCCTCCCACTGAAACGCTGCGGACAACTCCCCAGGCGGACAGCCATTGGTGAGCCTTGCTCACAGAGCAGAGGGCCCGGGCAGGCTAATGTGCAGTGCAGACTGAAGAGGCAGTAAGAGGGTAATAGTCCTGCCCTGGCTGGGTGGCTCAGTTGGCTGGGGCATTGTCCTGCACACCAGAAGGTTGCGGGTTCAGCTCCGGCCAGGACACATGCCTGGGCTGCAGGTTCGATCCCTGGTCTGGGTGCACAGAGGAGGCAAACAATGTTTCTCTCTCTTTCCTCCCTACTTCTCTCAAATCAATAAACATATCCTTCGGTGAAGGTTTAAAAAAAAAATCAAAAAACCCTACAGTCCTGTCCTTCCTGCCTGCAAAACAAATCAAGACCCAAAGTTTAGCGAGGATTTCTAGAAACTCCTTTATGGAACAGAAAATTTCAAGTATTCCCCAAAACTGAAAACCACGGAGAGTTTCTCAGTTTGTCCTGAGACTAGGGTAACCTCCACGTGGAACAGACAGGCCCTCAGAGACAAGCCTCCACTGCACCTCGGCTTCAGCGCCCACGCTGCGGAAGCAAGCACCGTGACAGCCCAGGACACAGACACAGGAGCCCCGAGCAGAACGTCAGCTGACCAAGTCCTACACTGGGTCAGAAGCAATGTATCATGACCGGGAGGGTTTTTAAGAACTCTCATCTGCGTTCAGAGGGAGAGGAAAGGAGGGAGAGAGAAACATCAGCCTGCTGCTCCCCTTACTGATGCGCTCTGTGCGCCTGCCCGGGGATCGACCCCGCAACCCCGCTCACTGCGCTGACACCCCAACCGGCCGGACCTCTAGCAGGCTTTAATCCCAGGGACGCACAACGTCTGAAGATTAGGAAACCCAGTCTCTCAAACCGTTTGCAGATAGATAAAAGAAAAAAACCATAGAGTCAAATTCCATATCTATTTTGTTTTTACAAAAATAATAACCTTAATAAGCTAGAAAAAGGCAAACTTCTTTAATTTGCTAAAAAGTATCAAAAATCTGTACGGCAAGCATCAGACAACGTGCAATGCCCACACTCCTGTTCCAGGGCTGGAACTGTGACAAAGCTGTCGCTGCTTCTGGAAGGCGCCGTGCCCCTCGAGGGCTCACAGGAACCAGCTGTGAGCCCACTGCAGCGACCACGGCCCTGGCGACAGGGCTGGACAGTAGCCGGCTTCCCTGCACACCCAGCAGCAGCTGTCGGGAAGTTCGTCCCATCAGCCCGTCCAGGGCGGGGCGATCTGGGGAGCCACTCATCGGAGCCCCCAAACCACCCACCACCTGGCGAGAGCTCGGCGAGAAGGCGTAAGCCATACCGCCGCAACCCGGGACGCAGAGCCGACCTCACAGGAGGGGACGGAGCATCGTCCCCGACGGGAAGGCTCACACTGGTGCCAAGCGTCTGGTCACACGGACACCCCCGGGAGCTTCAGGAGACCCTCTTCCCCCTTCGCAAGCAGATGTTGCTGTTGGGAGTTTGAAAACTGAACTCGACAGAGGGGGTGGGCCGGGACCACCTGGAAGCCCCTGCTCCTGCCACTGGAGAGGCTCTGGCTGACACGCCGCCCCACCCTCAGGCCCCGCCTCCGTCAGGAGCCCTGTTTCTTTGCTGTCCTGGTACCCCACTGTAAGCCGCCTGCCCCCCAGCGACCAGCTGTGTGTGGGTCTGCACCCCCTTTCCGGCCGGCCAGCCAGGGTTGCGGAGAACGGGTCCTGGAGGTCCCGCTGCTCTGTGCATCCCAGGCTCCGAACGGCACGGTGCTCAGTAAAGGGCGCAGTGCCGAGACTCAGCAGCCCCCCGGGCGGCAGCCTGTGAGGGGACGGTGGGCGTGACCAGGCCAGGGGTGACCCGGCCCTGCGGGCACAGCTGGGCGAG
This sequence comes from Trachops cirrhosus, assembly GCA_028533065.1. NCBI lineage: Eukaryota > Metazoa > Chordata > Mammalia > Chiroptera > Phyllostomidae > Trachops > Trachops cirrhosus. The sequence goes on along the minus strand of CM052538.1, from coordinate 974,003 downwards.
GGCCGCCCCGTGCGCGCCCCGCCCACACACCACGCTCACGGCAGGGCTGGCGCAGCCTCACCTGCTCGTCGACGTAGGCGTCGATCCGCTTCTGGCACTCCAGCCACTGGGCGGCCACCCCGCGCAGCTCCTCCTCGGAGCGCTGGTACCGCTGCAGCAAGGTGCTGTAGGCGTCCTCGCGGCAGGCGTCGTGCGCCGTGGCGCCCAGCCTGTGGGGAGAGGCCCGTGAGCGCGGGGAGGGCCCGAAGGCTCCGAGCCAGGGACGGGGCCTCGGCGCCGCGCGGGCCGCTGTGAGGGACTTCGACGGGCACGCAAGGCACCGAGGAGTGGCTCCGAGAAGCAAGGGCTCCCGGGACAGAGTGGGTGGCGAACACCGCAGCACTAAGACGCGGAGGCCGGGCGACTCGGCGGGCCACTCCAGGGCCGCGAACAAGCAGCTGGGGGGATGCGCAGTCTGGCCCTGGGCCCCGAATGAGGTCAAACGGAAAACCTGGTTCGAACGACAAAGCGCAGCTGTGCTTTCATCCGCTCCGTGCCACGCCTTGTTAAGAAACACAGTGAGATGGGAAATGGGAGCGTGAACAGGACACGAAGGACGTGTGTACGGGCAGACGAGGAGAGAGACACTCACGTGTCTGTGCAAGGACACGGGCTGGGGGCGGCCTGAGAGAGGCCTGGGCGAGGACAGGGGACCTGCAGCTTCTCCCGGGAAACCACCGGCGGTCGGGGTGTTTGAACACACCAGCACCTGAGCCGAAATGGCCGCACGTGAAGACTCGTGGACGAGGAACTCCAAACCAAAGACGCCATCTGCGTCTGCCCAGAGCACACGCAGGGCTGACAGCCGGCGTCGAGCGTGGGGGGCTCTGGCAGCTGCCCCCCCCCCCGGGACCAACACCACCGCGTCGGCCTTCTGGCCCCGAGCCAGGCGCCCAGGTGCACGCCGCCGGCGGGAGGAGGCCCGGCCGCTCACGCAGGCACACAGCCCGGCTCTCCCATGCTGAGCGAGGCGCGACTGCGGCGTGGTGTTAAACGTGTGCGTGGGGGCGGCCGGGGAAACCGTCCAGAAGCACCAGTGGAGTGCAGTACCTCCTCCTCCTCGTGACCTTCTACGCTTCCCAAATTTTATCGCGGTAACAACTGAATACTTTTATCCTAACGGTGCACGCAAGACGACTTCCAACCAGGGGGTGCCCAAGGCTCCCTTGCCTCGTCCCCAGGCGCCTGCTGCGGAGACACACCTGTGCTGACCACACACCAGAAACGCGCCTCCAGAGGGCTCGGCGGGAGTTGGGCAGGGCACCCAGAGGGAGAGAGAGAGGGAGAGACGCTGACCTCCACAGTGACCCCCACAGTGACCTGGGCTGCTTCTACCCTCAGGACGCAAAACTCCAGACACACACCCAGAGGCACCTCTGGGGTCTGCAGAGGCCCAGAGGACCTGCAGGCCTGACGGCGCCCGCTCTAGCGGCCAGGACGCAGGGTGCCCTCCCCACTCCCGCTGACCACAGACCGACGGACAGCCGCTGCAGCCAGGAAAGGGGCATGCCGGGGAGCACTGGCCTCCGCCCGCCTGCACACCTCGGCCCCAGGAACTGAGGTGAGACCCGCTCGTCCACAGGGTCTACCTGGAGCCTACGGGCACGGGGACGTCCCCATGGGGCCACCACAGCGCAGTCTGCAGGCACAGGCTCCCAGTTACCCACAGCTGGGTGGCGTCCCAAGGAGACAGACCCCAGGGGCCAGCCCCAGGGTGCAGTGACAACGGCTCGGCAGCCGAGTGCCTATCTGACCGTTCTCTCTGTAAAATGTGACAGCACACGGACGACACCCTGCTGACGTCGACAACTAACGACGTGCAGTGAGCTGGTGAGTGACCAAGAGGCTGACATAAAATCAGCCTGAGGGAGTTTGTGACCCTAATTGGAATCGTCCCTAACGAGCACCATTATATACAGACCACAGAGTGAAGACCACAGCGGGCCCTAGCTACAAACAGCCACAACCACAAGCAGACAGAGCAAGGCTCCCAGCCCAGCCACCGGGATGGAAGCGGAGCTGCTGGGTCCTGCCAGCCTGGGCTCTGCCCCAGAGCAGACGGGCCCCGGTCTGCACCGCAGACGCGTGACGGAAAAGGGGTGGGGCCTGCAGATGAAGGACTCCCCAGACACAGGCGGCAAAGGGGCGGGGCCGTGAGGCAGGCCCCTGCCCGTGGTGACCCTGCTGGGGGGGGGCGGAGAGTTCTGGAAGCAGGTGCTGGTGCCGGTCGCCCCCACTGTGGATGCACAGTGCTACGCAATCGCACACTGAGAACGAGACACGCCGTGAGTCACTCCGCTGCGTTACGGCTTCAGGAAACGAGCCCCGCAACAGAGCGGGCCGCTGCCCTGCACGTTCTCAGCGAGCGGCCTGTGCGGTCACGAGCGGCACTCAGCACGCCCGCTGAAGGGGACGGAGGGGACTCCCCCGCCTAACACAGCAGGACTGCGGAGACGCGCTGCAGAGAGGGGAGGACAAAGACGGGCCGGGCCGTGCCCGCCAGCGCCGGCGCGGGAGAGGCGCCAGGGCCTGCACTGGCACGCGGGGGACGGGCCTCTGGTGGCCGTGCCGGGTGGCACCTGTGGGATGCCGCCCGCTAACAGCTCGTTACGTGACAGGTCTGTTCTGTGTAGTTCTCCGGACCTCCGTCTCACTTCATCGTACAGCCGAACAAACGGCCCGAGACAAAGCGTCACCAGAGAAGCAACAGTGGGTTTCCTGTGCCGCCGCCGAGGCCGTGGCCTCAGGGCGTGGGGACCACGTGTAGCCCACCCGGACCGCTCTGCGCCCCTGCTCCCCAGCCGGTGTCCCGGTCTCTGTTCCCCGCCCGCCCGCCCCTGAGAGCAATGCCGGCCCCAGAACTCCGGGCCGGGAGCCAACAGCTTCCTCATGGCAGCACAGGAGACCCGCGCCGGGCGCAGGCACGGAGAACGACAGCGTGCCGCCACACGCCTCAGGCTCCTGCCGCCGACCTCACCGACTCACCAGATCAGCACGGAAACACACGGGCAATGCGCCGCGACCTCGGCCAAGCCCTCCTGCCAAGACCCGAGTCTCTCCACAACGGGCCGTGTGGATGGGACCGTCGTGCGCGGGGACGGGACCGGGCTCTGCGTCGCGGACGCGTGGCTGCGAACCTCCTGACTCTTTTCTGAGAGGACTGCGGGCAGAGCCCAAGGACAGCGGCCTCTGTGCAGGCCCGGGAGAGGGGCCGGCCGCGGGCAGAGGGGACCACGGGGTTCCAGGCCCCGCGCAGCACCGCCGTCCCCCGCCTGCTCGTCTCTGACGCACTCCAGAGGCGGGACACGCAGCGGGCAGCTCAGACCTCAGACTGCACGTAGGAGAACTGGACACGAAGGCTGGGTGTGGGCCTGGGCCTCGAGAGGAGAGCACAGCTGGTCTGCAAGTCGGCCGCAACAGTAACTCATTCACTTGAAAATAACCGCCAGCCCTGGAAAGGTCTCGGGTTCGATTCCCGTCAGGGCACACGCCCGGGTGTAGTTCGGTCCCCAGTTGGGGGGGCACGTGAGAGGCAACTGAGTGATGTTTCTCTCTCACATCGAGGTTTTTCTCCCCCCTCTCTCCCTCCCTTCCTAAGAAAATAATAATGACAGTAACTTCCGTTCTCTGTGAGTCTGGTCCAACCCTCAACAAGGACGTTTAAATAAACACAACCACACCTGTGCTGTCACTGCGATGCACCTGGTGTGCGAGTCCATGCAGACGCTCTCTGCATGAGCGGGGAGAACCCAAGCTGAGAACGAAGACACTGAGGGAACGCCAGGGAGACACCCAGTGTGGCTGACCCCGTGCCCGGTGCCAGGAGCCTCCTGGCCCCTAAGACCCACGCTGCAACCCTCCCCCACCTGCCTGCCCCCCGCACACCCAATGCCACAGCAACGGTGACAGCATGGCCACCGGGCCGTGCCCGGGCTTGCCAAGGTAAGATGCTGTTTCCCACTGCTTCTCCTCGTTCCTAAGGGGTCTGTGGTGTCACAACTTAGCAGCACTGACACTGGGCTTATCCCTCTCAAGTGTAGCCACATCACCCCGGGTTTTCAGCTTCCTGCCCAGACCGGTTTCACCGGGGCCCTGTGGCTCTCCCGACGAGACCGTCCACACCACGGTTGTGTTCAGAGGCACACACGCCACGCACGGGAGCAGTCCCAGGCTGTCACACCATGGGGACGCACGCACATGAAGACTAAATACCTGATCTGAGACACCAGTGCTGGCAAGTTGCTCTGGAGAAGAGGCTCCGAAAAAACCAGATTTTCAAACAGGTGCTTATTATGCAGTTCCCATGTCACCTGGAACTTTTTCAAGTGCTCATTTTCCTAGTTAGAGAAACAAACAGAAGACAAACTGAGTTGACGTGTGTTTAGAACTCCCCGGAAGGACTCCCTCTCCCCTCCACCTGCCCCGGCTGCACAGGCCCAGAGCCTTCCGAGGACGAGGGGCCGCTGCCCCCGTGCAGCGGGCACACACGGGGGACACGCGGCCCCCCGCCTCCCGCCCACACTCAGGCAGGGACGAAAGGGGCGGGGCCCAGGCAGGCGAGGAGGGGCAGAGGAAGAAGGGACGGCTGCACGCACTCGGTGGTCATTTGTTACAACCGTGCTTTCAGAAGTATCAAAACCCCTCCTTTTCACGGCTTAAACGCACACAGGTCCTTCCACGACAGCACAGCCATCTCCTTGCCTGTCTGGAGCAACTGCCCCTCCTGACGGGCGCCAACTACTCCCCGAGTGACGCCTGCGGAAGCTCAGGTCTCTCCTCCCCGAATAACCCTGGAGAAACTCAGCACTCAGTTTGGATGGCAGCTTTAACACCCGGGAGCGTGCTGGCCACCGTGAACAGTGACATCAGGAGAGACGGGCGCCAGCCCTCACCGCCAGGGACAGCGTGTCCTCGCCCCACAGGCCGCCCGCACGGCGGGCAGGCCTCGCTGTGACCGTGCAGGAGTGCACCTGGCTCCCTCCCGTGAGCGCCACGCACACGGCTTGTGTTCAAACGGCCCGCGGCGCTGGGTGGGGGGCTCCCGCCCTGACCACGGCCCGCGCAGGAACTGCCTCCCACCCCACGCTGTCGCCGCGCGTCCCGTCGGAAAGGGGTCCCTCAGGGACGGCACGCAGTGGCTCCTGCCTGTTCACCGTTCTGCCGCCCGGAGACGTCGGGGAATGCCCACGGGGAAGGCTGCACCGCCTGACCCCGGGAACGCCGGCACCCATGCGGCGGGGCTGCAACCATGCTGGTGCTGCCCACTAGTCCCCGCGGCCGCCGGCCAGGGCTCTGGGACACCTGCACGGCTCCCGGCCTCTCCTCGGCGTCGCTCGGCGCCCGGGCTCGCTCTCGCGCCGCCCGCACCGTGAGGGCTCACGCGCACTCCACGCCGACAGCTCTCTGAGCCGCAGGGCAACCCAAGGAAGCGGGGCGTGCGGGAGGCCGGGGCCCAGGACCGACACACTCAGCCCCTGACCCCCGACATGACGTGTCTGCAACGCCACGGCCACAGCTGGAAGCGTCTAGAGGACACGTGTCACAGGCCTCCAGAGGCCAGTCTGCCCGCGCAGGCACCGGGCCAGGTACAGGGATGGAGAGTAACGCAGCAGCCCGTCTCCAGCAGTGCCCCGGGCGAAAGGAGCAGGCCGAGAGCCAATTTTTGACTTGTCTCCATGACAAAGAGCAGGCAGGAGCTCAGGCAGCCGCAGCGCAGGCCCTCTGAGGGAGGGGCGGGGCAGGGTCCCGCCCGCACAGATCTCCAGGACAGCCGGTGGGCCCGCCTGCCAGCCGATGGGCACCCAGCGATGAGTCACAACACGGGGCCACAGCTGTGGCATTTGGGACTGGCATTAACCAAAGACAACTGGGCAAAAACTGATTTCTGAAGATGTTCAGAATTTTTTTTAATGTTTGTTTATTGATCCCCAGACTGGGGATTTGCAAAAACATAAATGATACCCCCTTCTAAATAGAGGTGTTGTTTTGGAAAACAGTTTTTATAAATTCAAAAAAGTTTGTTTGTTATGTAATGGGCTTGTTACAAATCTAGGGAAGGGTGAGAACTTTTCTACTCACTCACACGTTCACCGTTGCTCTGACTGGGGACCAAACCCGCAACCTTGGCACATTGGGACGGTGCTCTCTCTGCCGGAGTCACCCGGCCAGGGCCACGTCCGGCATTTTCTATGCAATCTGACCCTACACCTCCGATGAGGCCCGTGAGAGAAACAGCAGACCCCAAACTCACTTCACCAACCGACACCGGCAGGGATGCCGGCTCGTGCCGAGAGCGGGGAGCTTCCTGCAGCCAGCACCGGCAGCTCCTGTGCCAGAAACAGCCCCCCACAGGCTGAGCTCCTTGCCCAGGCACATGGGGCCCGGGCTCTGCGGGGCGTGTGCTGTCCCGGCGGTGACAGGAGGTGAGGCCTGTGTGAGGACAGCAGACACCGGGCCCAGGCAGGCAGGAGCCCCAGTGCTCCGATTGGAGGGTGTTCCCACCTGAGCTCGTCTTCCTCTCCAAGTTCAAACACACAAGCTGCTGGGGGTTTGGGGGGAGGGGGAAGGGGAGGGGGAGGAGAGGGGAGGGTTCCAAAGCAAGTCCTGCAGCAAACCTCGAGAGAGAGAGAGAGAGAGAGAGAGAGAGAGAGAGAGAGAGCGCGCGTGCGCGAGCACGCGCACGGCATGCAGGGTTCGCACGTCCTCGTGGATGGAAATTCAGAGTTCAGGATTGTAACAGCCTGGTGGGGCATCTCCCAGAGGCCTGGCAGGATAACTTAAGTCTAGTATCCATTTCGTTTTACTACTTAACGTGCAGAACAAGTGTGACCCTGTTCCCCTGGGGCAGTGTGCAGTGACCCCAGGAGGGCACTTCCCACCCAGGTCACGTGTCTGGAAACGTGTTTCCATGGGAATGCATTCTGTGGGTTCTGCGGAGTCAGGAGCGCAGGGGAGTCGTTTCTGGAGACGTCAGGGTCAGCAGAGAATCAGGCGGCGGGGCCCACGCAGCGAGTGCCCTTGCTGCTGGGTGGAGAACAGCTGACCCGCCTGTGGCCCTCCAATCTCAGCTTTCCAGCGAAAACCAGAGCTCAGGAAAACGTGCGCCTGCCGCTGCAGCCCCGAAGCTCCCCCGTGTGAAGAAGGCCTCTCTGACGAGGACTGGTGGCTTTTCACACCGAGTCCTGCAGGTGGCGACTGCTCCTTTGGCGGACGGTGTTTCAGGTGAGCGGCGCGTGCCACGAGGAAACCAGGCGTGGGCAGGGCCGCTGGGACAGCGTGTGGTCAGCTCTGTGACTCGGCGTCAGGGCCGATGCCGAAGCTAACCTAAGCAGCACTCGGGCTCCTGAGCGGCGACCGCCGCGGCGGCCGAGGACGGCAAGCCACGTGCAGAGCGGGTGTGAGCGTGCAGGGGTCCGGTACCGAGCCAGACTGGGGATTTGCAAAAACATAAATGATACCCCCTTCTAAATAGAGGTGTTGTTTTGGAAAACAGTTTTTATAAATTCAAAAATGTTTGTTTGTTATGTAATGGGCTTGTTACTTTTAAACTAGTATTTCCAAATTTCTCTTTTAATTTCCATACAGGAAACATTGGTTGATGAAACCCAAGTTAACAAAAGCTCTCTGGGGCCTGTTTTCGAGCCCCAGCTGTGGCGCAGCTCAGAGACCCTGGTGCAGGGTCCACCTCAGGGGAGCTCTGCAGGCCCTTCTGGCCACGGGGACGCAGGGCGGGCTGGGAAGGCCGCTGCGAACCACGTGTGGACCTTCTTGGACCGTCGTCTGAACCCTCACCCACAGAGCTGTCTAATCTGTCTGGAAAGTGTTTACATGGACTGGGTGTGTGTTGGTAAGCCCTGCTGGTTTCGTGGGCGTGACCATGGCCTGTGGTTACATTCGGTGACGTCGAGCCTGCAGAAGGCGCTGTGGCTGCCTGACCTGACCGGCAACCTGCAGTCACTTCCAGGCTTGAGACTGTCACCGGATGCCAACGGCCTGGCCTCTGGTCAGCCCACATAGCTCTGGGGCAGCAGCTCAGTTACAGCATCTCCAGGGGGGCGAGGCTGTGCTTCCCGCCCACCCAGCTGAGGGCCCAGGCGAAGGTTCCTGCTGCCTGCGCAGTGCGAGGACCCTCTGCTTCTCTCTTGCACTGCAGAGTGAGTCCCGGTGGTCCCGGCAGCAGGAGCGGGTCCCACCTGGGACGGACCCAGGCGGCAGGCCACATCCCGGCATTGGGAGAAACCCTGGGGTGACTGCTGGCTTCCGAGCATGTGTGCTTCTCAGCCCCGAGGCTTCCTGCCTTTCACGCCATCTCAGCAATGTGCTTTAACAGACTTTCCCTTGTTTAAGCTCGTCCACCAGTAATTCAACTGCTTCCCTCGGAGGACAGAAGTGTTCAGGGGCCCTGCCGGCTGTGCCACTGGAGACCAAGGTGAGCATCTCTGTGCCAAGGAGAAACCAATCACCGACCGAGGAGCTGTGCTTTGTGCTTCAAATCCACGAGTTCTTTCCAACCGTAAGAAAATGCCTGTGTGAATCGCTAGGCGCCTGGTCCAATAAACGTGCCTCCGACGAACTGCCGTCAGCCCCACAGAGCAGCGTCCCACGCTGACCCAGGGCCGTGCGGAGGCAGCCGGTCTGGGCACGACTGCAGATGCAGGCCGGAGGCGCGCTGAGCTGCACTCCTGTCCTCGGAGCCACGGAGGTCCCAGGGTGCTGTCGGGGCGGGGGAGGGGACCTCGAAGGGCAAGAGGACACGCAGGAGTAGAGTGGGAGAGGGGCGTGCTGGCGCACGGCCAGGCGGCCTGCTCTGCGACGGGCCCGCTTCCAAGGCCTCGGCCCTGACACGGGGCTGGCTGACCCCGCCGCTCCCCGCACCTCTCCCAGCCAGCGCTCTCCTCCAGTTCCGGGAGCCGCCGAACAAGTGGCACTCTACTGTAGCAATGCCTGAAGACGTCCCTGAACCCCCCAGAACCACTTGCAAAACTGTGTGTGAACTTTTCTGGTGGGAAGGTCGGTCAACTTTAGAATCACGTAAAGGCCATCAGGCTGAAACTCAGGAACGACCCATTCCAAAGTGAGGTCTCAGCAATGAGAAAGCAGCCAGGGAGGCGCCACCTAACACAACCCGAGTCACCACAACACCCCCAGGCGGCCACTGGTGAGCGGGTGCTTCCGTGGCGGTCAGGAGGCAGGCTCTCTTCCCGGGGGGCGTGGCCACCTTCCAACCAGCCCTGCTGCCAGCAGCCACGTTCCCACGCCCCCCCCCACCCCCGTCACTCCTGGCGGCAGGCCAAGGCCCGGGGAGAGCGCCCTGTCTCCTTCATTCGGGCTGCAGGGCGCCTGCGTGGGTGGGCGCTGTCCGGTGAGCCGAGAGCTGACAGCCGAGCGCCGTGAGCAGCGCGCCCACCACGTGCACGCCCTGTGCGCAGCGGCAACCGTGACCAGCTGCCAAAGCAGCCATTGTCTTTTATGTCCCTGCTGACCACACACTGGTCCTCACACAGCCCTGTCCGCCACCTCGCTCCCTCCGCTTCACGCTCCCCGAACGGGCTTTCGTGACGTGTCACCACTTCCCGCCACTCAAAACCTTTGTCCCACAGCAGGAAGAGCGGGGAGAAGTCAGGTTACGCCCGGCCCCCCAGGCGTCGCAGCGACGGTCTGGGCCGCACCCCCCCACAGCGCTCCTAGCGCCCCGCGGAGCCGGAGGAAGGCGGGCTCCCTCACCAGTGTGCCGAGGAAGGTGCTGATGGTGCGGGCCGCCTGGCAGAGGGCGCCGTACTCCTCCAGCAGCAGGGAGATGAACTGGTGGGCCTGAGGCGGGCCCTGCAGGCCCGAGGGCGCCCGCGCCCGGGCTGCAGCCGACAGCTGCCGCAGGAGGCGGACCTTCATCTCCAGCACGTACTCCCGGGCCTGTTGCTCCAGCCGCTGATACAGCTGGTAAGGGTCCCTCTCGCAGAGCCTGCACACAGAAAGACAGTCACCACTCACCCGTGCGCCCTGCTCCCCTCGGAGCACATTCTATATCCACGAGCACCGTCCTGACACCTCTCCCCAGAAGCCCACCTGAAATGACACCACCTTCCCAGAGCCCAGGAAGCTGCATGCGTCCATTTCAGCAGAGGGAGACGGGCAGAGAGTGTCAGGAATGTCCTCGTGACATCCCACAAAGGCCCCAAACCCAACATTTACTGATGGCATCCTCTGTGCCAGCACTCTCTCTCCTGCGCTCAGTCACCCAGCTGGCGGCTCTGTCTCTCTACTAACTCAGTCACCATCCACTGGGCTGTCAGAGGATTGAACACTGAAGCCCACAAGGGCTTGGGAGGGTGTGGGAACCCACAGAGCCAGCAGGTGGCAGAGTGGACACACCAGTGCCTCAGGGTGACAGTGGACCGTTGATTTAATAACACAGGAAACTGAAGACATTAACGAGTGAAAGCAACGACCCCGAGGCGATTCCTAGGTTGGGGGAGGCCGCAGTCAGCACTTTCTCTTTCTGGGAGTTCAGTACACAATCCAGTGAGCTTACATTAGTTTTATAACCAGGGAAACTTAGAGACAGTTTATCTCTTTTTAAATTATCCCACCAAAAAAACAATAGAAGTGTTTGTAATAAAATAAAACTAATAAAACAAAGCTTGTAAGCTGAGAAGCAAGAAAACCCAAAGTGTCCCCGCCACCCCCACCTCGCCGCAGCAGCGGCTGACGTCCCGTGAAGTCCCTTCCTAGCCTGTTTTCCAGTGCTGGGCACTGCTGTCCACCGGGAGCCTCGGAGAGCCCTGCGCGGACAGCGAGGACCACCGGAGCAGCAGTCCGCACCCACCCCACCCCCCGGCTCGGAGGGAGCCACCTCATTAGACCTGGGCTGCGAAGCACCGTTGGCTACGGTTTCTGGGCTTCACAGGACGGGTCCCTTCACCTGCTGGGCACCACGTCCGGTCGAGAGAGCAGAATGAGTCACTGCCTGTCCCCTTTAAAACCCCTGCCCCACCTCGGCCGTAAAAGAGCCGAGTAAGATCCTGCAATGGAGTGCATGCTGCGTTACACGAAACGTGGCCAGAGACACGGTACAGACCCGTGGGCTCCCACTGTGGTTAGCGCAGTTCAGAGAGATAAGCAGAATTTTTAGTCTGACAACAGTAGCCTAACTGTCCTCCGGGACAGAACGTATTTCATCTGTCACAGAAAAGCCACACAAAACTCAAAGGACACAGGGACCAACGATCGCACAAGTGCCCTGGATGCTGCCTGCTCAGCCCCTCAGCCTGGTGAGACCTGACACACACTGCATCTCACGTCCTGGGCCGTGTCAAGGCCTGTGCACTCAACGAGATGACCGGGGGTGCTTCTGCCAGCAGCTCTGTTTAAAAGCACCGCGGCCGAGCAGCGTGCTGGAGATGCCGGGGAGGCTCACCCAGACGCCCCTGCTACACGCTCTGCTCCGCGTGCCGGGGCCACGCCCGGGGAGCCGGCCTGCGCGCGCGCATACGGGACGCCGTTCTGGGGGTGTGACGGGGGTAAGGGGGTGAGGGACAGGAGCAGGCCCTCAGACTTTAGACAGGGCGGCCTCTTTGAGACGGTGCCTGGAGGCTGACGTGAGTGATGGGAGGGACACGGGAGGGAGACGAGAGAGAGACCCTGAGAGGGGCAGAACGTGCCGACCGAGAAGAGCGAGCGCCAAGGCTCCAGGGGAGAAACGAAGGCATGAGAAGGGGGAGCGCGGGGCGGGAGGTGGGGGCTGAGCCCGATCACGCCGGACGCCGAGGGCCCCGGAGAGGGGAGGGGAGGCCCCTGCCGGCCAGGGCAGCCCCTGGCAACGGGCGTCGGCCCTGAGACGAGAAGTGCCCTTGGACACGAGGACAGGGGAGAGAGTGTGCAAGACACACAGCTCCATCGGGGACGTGGGGCCCTGGCGTCCCCACAGGGTGCCTCGCTGGGCAGCGCGGCCCAGCCTCAGCCCTGCCCTGCACTGTGACTCGCTGAATGCTTCCTGCCACCTGCCACCTGTCTCTGACTGCACTGCGGCCTCTTCCCAAGCGTGCGTGAGCTGTGAAGTCATGGGGCACGTGCAGCTTGCGTGTTTTGTTCTAATACTCACTAGCAGACCTAACTTCGAAAAGGCACACACCACCTGGAACCAGGTCACGGCACAGCAGAGGCACACGGGTCCCACCCGGACACGCTGGCCGACTCCACCGGCCGGCTCACAGGGCCCACGGCCCACCACCGCTCCCACGTCCAGGAGAGACTCTGCAGCGAACAAGGGCTACCAGACACCCGCAGGTGCTGCATTCGAAACATGCGAAAAGGAAACCAGCATGAGAAATCGAGCCATGGAGTTTCCAGCTCAAATTTATCACTTTTATTTGGAGCACTTCAAAAAAAAAAGGCGCTCAAACTAGGAGGAAAAACGAAAGCGACATCCACCTCGAGCCCTGAGCTGTCGGGAGCACGCAGTGCCCGCTGCAGAGCCGGCGCCGCGCGCCGGGCCACTCCTGCCCGCGGCCAGCCCGGCGGGCCTGGCCCGGCCGCCTCTGCCCAGGCTCCAGGCCCGAGGCCTCCGCTTCCGCGCCCTGCCGGGGCGACAGCCGCCGAGCGTCTTCCCGGGCTGCGCGCGTGCGCGGCCCCGCTCCCGGCACAGCCAGCACTCAGTGTCGGTCTCGACACAGACGCGACAGAGGCGCGTCACCTCGCCTCTACCACACACGCGGCAAGGGTGTCGGCAAACCAGAACTCCAGGCTTTGTGCAGCGGGCTCTCTCCCGCCGGCCGTCTGCCGAGGCCCCCGGCGCACCTGGACCCTGAGGCAGAGCCGCCCAGCCCCCCCAGGCCGAGGCCAGGCCCCGGGGGCACAGGCGGGGGAGGGACACGACACGGGGGACGCGTGTACCTATCCACGAGCTCCTTCACCCCCTCCTTGTCGGGCACCAGGGCCTGGTCCTGGTCGTCTGCCAGCGGGGTCCCCGCCTGGCGGTAGATGCAGCGGACCATGTAGCGCACTTCGGACCAGCAGTTCTGCAGCTGCTGCGGCTCCCGGTCCGTCTCCGCCGAGATCTCCCTGCGGGGCAGCACCGGGGCACGTCAGGGTGGGTGGGCCGCCCCGCCCAGCCCGCCCCTCGGCCCCTCCCACCCGCGCCCGGCACTCCCCCCACCGTGCGGCCCTGCCGTCGCTGCTGCTGGCCAGCACTGCCCTCACTGTCCGGTCTCCGAGGCCTCGTTCGTCTCCAGGAGACGTGGGCTCCCCTCACTCGACAAGGGTCGGGGACGCCGACCGGCCAGGCTCCCTGGCCTCTGCCCTCCGGGGACCCAGCAGGCAGCTCTCCCCCTCGCCGGCCCTGTGTCCCTGGCAGCCACTCCAGCCCCTGCCCACCCCACGGACCTTAGACTCCAATGACTGCGCCCTGGCTCCTGTCCCTTCTGAGGACTAGCTCCCTCCGGTTAGTCCCCAGGGGAAGGAGGAGGGAGGAGGGAGGAGCCTCACTCATCGGGGCTCCCTCCCGACGGCCCCACCACAGGCCACGGGCTCCCTCTCAGCAGTGCGTGGCATTTGTGAAGAAGCCGATCCTGTCGCAGCCCCAGCCCCCGCCCAGTGGCCCCCGCCCAGTGGCCCCGCCCGCTCCGGTACCTGCGCTCGCTGCAGGCATCACAAGCACACGCCGTGTCCGAGGGCGGCGGCTGGGCACCCAGAGCCAGCCTCCCGCCTGCCTCCGCTGGGGCCCTGCCCAGAGGGCCGTGGAGCAGGAAGTCCTGTTTGAGAGAGAGAACAGCACAGACCTGTCACGCTCCGACGTTCTCGCCAGCTGCTCTCCACCTCTCCCTCGCCCCCCAGGCCCTGCACTGCAGGGGCAGGTCTCTGCTTTGCTTGCCAGTTCAGTTTGTTCATTAGAACTCATGGGCATGGACAACAGTGGGGTGGCTGTGGGAGGGTGGGGGGTCAACGGTGATGGAATAAAAATAAATTTAATTAAAAAAAGCAAATGCTCATACACAGATTTCAGAAAAATGCCTTTTAAAAAACCACATAAAACCAAGACCGAAAATTCTGAACTGAGGTTACACAGAGAACTTTTCCTTCCTGACACCCAAGAGTCTTGTCTGGAGCCTGTCATGGGTCCCCTCTGACGCTATGTCCCATGGGACAGCGAAGGGCTCCCTCCTGTCTTCCCCAACGGGCAACTGTACCCCCAGGGTCCTACGCAGCCCACGGTGATCACCCCAGCGGGCACCTCCAGGAAGCGACGGACCCGTCACCTGCAGGGTCACCGAGTGGACCCAGAGGCCACTCCGGCCCGCAGACCCCCATCCGCAGGGCCGCCTGCCTGCTCTGGCCGAGGAGAGAGGCCGAGTGGGCGGGGCGGTGGGGCAGGCGCGGGCCTCTGTGCCTCGCTGTCCAACAGCACCTAAAGATGTCGCCCACAGCGACTCCGGGGAGCACCGAGGCAACCTGAGGCCCCGCCCCACAAACCCTGGCCCTCCCCGCACTTTCCCGTCTCACAACATAACTGTCGACCCGCCCGGCTGGCACCTTGTCCCCCGGTGACAGGACCGGAGTGGGACTGTTACAGAGCTGGAGACCAAACACAGCGAAGGAAGGTACTCGCCCCTCCCCGCCCAGGGCTCACCCACAGGGCAGCCAGCGCCAGGACCAGCGCCCCAGCTGGCTCCTCCTCCCGCCACCCCCAGGTCTGCCTGTCTCAGAGGGGCCCGGGTGCACTCGGTAGCTGGGTGTTCAGGGCACCTCGGTGGAGGGGGGTGCACCTGTCCTGCCCCCCGCCCCCCGCCTCCAGGGCTAAGCAGACTCACCAGCACCGGGTCACAGCCTGGCCTCCAGCCCAATCTAACCACAGCCACCTCCTGCTCGGGCCCCCAAGCCGACCGCTGTGTCCCCTCCTCCACGCAGCAGCCAGAGTGACTCCGAGCGGGAGCCCCCACACCGGAGACAGCCGGGTGTCCCGTCCGGGCCCCCAGGACAGGCCCCAGCTCTGCCGTCGCGGCCCCGCGGCCTCTCCCAGGGGCGCCGGCGCACCGGGTCTCAGTGAGGGGGCCTCCCCACCAGCTGCGCCTCAGTGAGAAGACCGATGCCTACTCGAGGGGCAGCGAGTCCCTGGGCGCCAACCCGCCTTCCCGAACTGCTCCTCGGCCCCGGGCGCCATGTCCTGCCTGTCAGAAGAGGGCGCCGGAGGGGCACTGCGAAGGTCGAGCCTCCCCACGAGCCTCCCCACGTCCCCGTTAATCTCCATGTGCTCCCGCCACCTGGGGGTGTGAGGGGACCCCAGGAAACCCACCTGGCTGCCTGCAGCTCCTCAGCTGCCTCTCTGCTGCCCAGGGTCCTAACGGCACCCTCTGAACTTCCGGACCCCTCCCGCGCTCCAGAGCGGCCGCCTCCTGGACAGGCCTCGCCAGTGCCCCCGCTCCTCGCACAGATGTGGGCAGTGGGCCTGCTGCCGGCCCAGACGAGGCTGTGGTGCCGCCTCCCGACCTCACACACCCCAGGTGCTCTCCTGTCACCCCAAACTGCCTGCTGCGACCCCGGTGCCTGCCTGTGTACCGCCTTCCTCACAGGACCTTGCTGAGCTGCTCCCGGCTGTGCACCGACACCCACGTGCGGCCTGGTGCACGGAAGCCTCGGATCCGCAGCCGAGACCCTGGGAAGGAGCGTTTCCTGCTGACGAGGGGCAGAGTCTGCAAACGGGGCACGTGACCGCTACCCAGTAAACCCCTGAATGCGTCACCTTCCGTACTCGGCACCCGAAGATTAACTTCAGTGGCCGTATTCTGTCCAAGTCCAGCGCAGTTTAAAAGGATACGACAAAACCCACCACTCGACGACGTAAAATGCACCGTGTCCACCACCCAACACCAAAACCAAGAGGCAGGACGACGTGACCCATAACCAGGAGAGAAACCAACCAATAGGAACAGACCCCGAGGTGACAGAGGTGATGCTGCCGGCAGACGAGGGCCCGACCCGGGAGAGTAAGCCCGCGCTCAGGAAAGCAGAGGGGAGCGCACAAGGAGGGAGGCACAGGAGGTGCACACGCGGGCAAACAGAACTTCTGGGGATGAACGCTCTCTCGGAAGACCAGGTGTCCTTTCTGGGCCAACCCTCTCGGCCCAGCGGGTGGGAACTCCCGGTCGTGGGCACGGCCGCCTGCTCAATCAGCAGGCAGCCCCCAGGAGTGAGGCCAGGTGCTGGGGACAAACCACCAAGACACTGCCTGGCCTCACAGACCTGGCGCTCTGGTGGGTGAAAGTGTATGAGTCTCCTGTCACTGCTGTAACAGATTACCACCAAGTTAGTGGCTTAAATAAAATAACACAAGTGGACTGTCCTTTAAAAAAAACCTTAAAAAAGAAAATACTAGACAGACTTAAGAGATTAGCCCCGAATGGTGTGGCTCAGTGGATCGAGCACCGGCCTGCGAACCAAGGGTTGCTGGTTCGATTCCAGGACAAGACACAGGCCTGGGTTTCGGGCCAGGTCCCCATAGGGGGCACGTGAGAGGCAACCACACACTGATGTTTCTCTCCTCTCTTTCTCCCTCCCTTCCCCTCTCTCTAAAACTAAATAAATGAAATCTTCAAAAAAAAGAAAAGCAAAAGGTTCGGACGTGGCGCTCACAGGCAGTGGTGCTCCAGACAAAGGGGCTGCACAGACCCGGCGGAGACGTGAGGAAGGACGCAGACGAGACGCTGCCGCCCGCAGCCACGCTGTCGGGGGGAAAGGAGACGAAACTCGAACAGCGGGCACATCGGGGGCGACGGCGGTGGGGGAGCGGGCAACCGCCGAGACCCCGGGGAGGAAAAGAAAACAGAGGAGTGCCGCGAACAACCCACGCGGACACGTCTGACGTGAAGTGTCACGGAGACGCACGGACTGCAGCGCTGCACAAGGGTCAGGACGCACAGCCTGGCGCCCGACTTCCACGCACCGTGGAACGGTGCGCAAGCTTAAGACCCGAGTGACACAGCTCGCCCGTGAAGAAGAAGATGACCTCTGTCGACTAAACTGAGCTCCGAGCTCGCAACCTCCCCGACAGGGCGCGAGGCCGCGTGAGGACACGGTGGGAGGGTGCGCAGGGGCCAGGCACGGGCCCCCAGACGCCAGCTCTGCGGGTGCTTCCGCCTTGGGACCCCCAGCCTCTGGAACGTGAGGAGTGAGCGCCTGCTGTTTGCCAGCCAGAACCACCACGACAAACCCCGGCCTTTCCAGTGAGGCAACCCGGGGTCGGGACAGCCTCCCGGGGGACTTCTGCCAAACATTCACGCGAGAAATAATACCAACACTACACAAACTGTCCCAAAAATCTTAAGGAGGAAAGAATATTTTCCAGTTCGTTCTATGAGGCATCGCCCTGACACCAAAACCCCGCACGGACGCTCTGAGACAAGGAACTTACAGACTGCCACCCCGTGAGCACGGACGCAGTGACCCCCGGCCAAGCACCGGCGGCCCACAGAGCGCACGACGCGCTCGTCCTGACCGAGTCCGGGCTGCCCGGGAAGCAAGGCTCCGGGCTCTTTCGGGGTGTGCGGAGTTATGAGGCCACGATTAACTTTAACAAACGGAAGAGAAACTTCCATGATCATCTCAACAGATGCAGGTAAAGCTGGACAAGGTAAACTGTCCGCTCAGTCAGTGTCAGTGAGCTCAAACAGAAGTCGGGCTCTTCAACCTTACTGCCCCGCCCGGCGCTAACCTCGTACTTCACAGGAATGGGCTGAATGCTGTCCCCTCGACCGGGGATGGGGACAGGGAAGGCTGTCTACTCACACCGCTCCGACGCAACACCACACTGGAGGCCCGAACGCAGGCAGAAAGGCAAGGACAGTAGAACGCAGACTGGAAAGGAAGGGACACACCATTTGCAGAAGACGCGGCCCTCTACGTGGGAAGCCCTAAGGGGTCTGCCGCAAGACCACCGGAATTAGCAGTAAGTGGGGCTTCACAAGGTGTAAGCTCGATACACGAAACAGCCGCGTGTCTATACACTAGCAATAAACCACCAGCTGTAAAAGCTTCAGAAGCCTCGTTTAAAGTAACAAGAGAAAAGACAATACTCTGGAAAACTGTCAATACACTATGGGGACTATGGGGAAAGCCTGTAGTTTGAGGACGATGAGAGCATTCTGAGAACAAATGTAAAAGACCTACATCAGCGGAGACCCCCACACTCACGGGCCGGAGACCCCAGGAGAAAGCGTCAGTCCTCCCCAAGCCGGTCTACAGCTCCGCGCAGCACACCTTCCCGCAGAGGCCAGAAAGGCGCTGCCAAACGCTCCGTGGAAACGCACAGCCCCCAGAAGAGCCAGGCACTTCGAACACGGTGACAGAGCTGGAGGACCTGCACTCCCCATTTCAGGACCCCCGCGGCCCAGACCGGCCGGCCGGGCACACACAAAGTGGGGCACAGCCCGGAGGCCGGCCGGCACGCGCGGCACCAACTGATTTCTGACAGAGACGCCGACGTGCCTCGCCGCGGAGAAACAGCATTGTCAACGAACGGCCTGGAAATGGGCATCACACGCAAAACGGGTGACCTGCAACTCCTCCTTCACAGACGTCACAGACACCATCAAAGTAAGCAGCGAGTCAAACGCTCCAGCTCGAACAACGGAGCGTCCAGAAAAAGCAGAGGGAAACGTCTTTATAACC
The DNA here is from genome assembly GCA_028533065.1 of Trachops cirrhosus. NCBI lineage: Eukaryota > Metazoa > Chordata > Mammalia > Chiroptera > Phyllostomidae > Trachops > Trachops cirrhosus. Next base: position 955,310 of record CM052538.1, on the reverse strand, counting down.
CTGGGCAGCAAAGATTTTCTCCACGGAAAACAAGAAGCCCACATCATTTACAAGTTGATAAATTGGACTTGATCAAAATGTAACACTTTTGCTTTTCAAAAAAAGATGCTATAAAACAAAAAAAAAGCCAAACACTGGGAGAAAATATTTGAGAAGCATATCTTATAAAAGGGTTGTATTCAAAATATATGAGATTTCTCACAACTGAGACAACCAACAGATACAGGTAGAAGACGTGAGCGGCCCCTTCACCGGTGACAGGCGGAAAGGAAGCACGTAAGATGATGCTCAATAAGCCATTAAGAAAACGCAAGCTGAAACCACACGCGGCAACACCGTGAGCCACTGAACGGCCGCAAGGACGGCCGGGCAGCACCCAGCCCTGGCAGCAGGGAGACCAGCGGGAGCTCTCCCACAGGGCTGGAGGGGGCGCAAGCACTCCGCAACACGGCCCGACGGGTCCTTGCGGTGCTGGCCGTGCACTCAGCCCACGGCCTCCAATTCCACTCCTGGGTCCTCACCAAAGAGAAATGAACGCTGTCCACACCAGAGACTGGTACTGGGATGTCACTAGCAGCTTTACTCATGTCAGCCGGAACCAGGGCAGCGCGAATGTCCCTCCACTGCTGATGGAGAGACGGCCGGCGGTACTTCCGTACAGGGGCAACTACTCCGAAATGGAAAGGAACCCCCGGCAGAGGCCACGGCACGTGTGAATCTCAGCAGCATTACGTTCCGTGAAAAAAGCCGAAGCTTGCCCTTCCGCCTGCCTTTCTGTCCTGCCGGTCTGACGACTCTGGGCAGCAGCAACAAAGGACATCAGCCACCACCTTCACGACGTTCCTTACTGAGGAACCGGTGTTTGCAATGCGACACAGGGCGAACATTCTCGGTCAGGACCAGGATCCGCTGACTCTTCAACGGCTGGTTTAAACTGGGACTGCGCGCCCTGCACACAGCAACTATGGAAGAACCCGGCTCCTCGGGTGAAGGGCGGGACTCCCGTCTCGGCCACACACAGGAGGGCACAGCCACAGCGGCTCACGCCCACAGCCCGACAGAGCCTTGAAAACGGAGGCAACCATGAATTTGGTGAAGTCGTGTCCTTGTGGCCGGAAGCTTCAGTGCCACACAGACCTCATCAAACAAACTAATTCTCCCAGAGCGGCCACCTCCCACCCGCAACCAAACTTCTTGTTCTTAAGCATTACCAATGGAAAATGCACTATAACTTACGCGTTTAAGCCCCTGTATAAGTATAAAAACCCAAGCTGGTCTGCAACTTACACACAAAAGCTCTGAAAACCACGAAGACTCACACAGACCGTGAAGACGCAGGCGACCGAGCAGCTGAGATCGGAGCGCCACACCCGGCACAGCCCGTCCTGGCTGCTCAGCAGCGCACTCTTTCCAGCCTCTGCAGAGTCCCCTCCGGCACGGGGTCTCTCCGGCACGGGGCAGGCGGCCTTCGGCGGCTCTCCGTGTGGCCTCAGCACAGAACTAAGCCCTGAGGCAACCTCCACGCCATCCTCCTCGGGCCTGACAGACGGCCCGGGCCACCCGGGTCACGGGAGCTAGGGCCGAAGCCTCTGACCCACGGCACCTCCAGGGATCTGCACACGCCTCCCCGCGGTGTCAGAATACGAAGAGAAAGCCCCAGCTGGTGTGGCTCAGTGGATTGGTGTCAGCCTGCAAACCACATGGTCACTGGTTCAATTCCCAGTCAGGGCACATGCCTGGGCTGCAGGTCAGGTCTCCAGTAGGGGGCGCATGAGAGGCAACCACACATTGATGTTTCCCTCCCTCTCTCCCCTGCTTCTGCTCTAAAAATAGACAAACTCTTTTAAAGAAAACAAAAAAGTGCTGTAACTGTCTGAGAATCCAGGTGAGACATGGTATAGACTGAGGCGCTCCTAAAGCCCCCATAGCTCTTGGTTGAGGGATGGGGGGTGCAGATGATAGGGTTAAGATATTCTTCATAAAAAAGGCTAGTTTAACAGCTGTGCTACCAGGTGGGGCAAGGTGGGCGTGACCTTCAGAACACAGCCTGACTCAAGATGCAGCCGGGGGGCGGCCCCCTGCATCACCGAGTCACGCTTGCCCTGACTGGGGATGGCAGCCGAGTAAATGTGGACAGTACAGGAGAACTGGCAACCGCAGATCCAGTTCTGTTTCGCACAATGGGCGATTTTAACTGGCACTGCTCAGGGACTGAGAGACGGGAACAGGCAAAGAACTCAGAGGCGCGCACAAGGACTCACGGACCCCTTAACCAGGGAGGACAGGGCCCTGCAGTGGAGCCCCGAGAAGGCATTCTCACGCTCAGGCAGAGCAGGAGAAAACCTCAACCACGCATTAGCGTAAGCGACCACAGACCACGGTCTCCAGCTGTGACAGCGCTGAATTAACAGTCTGTACAGGTAAAGGTAACCCAACAGATACCTATCTGGATATTTACAAATACTTCTAGACAAGTCATAACTGAAAACAGAAATACTGAAAATAGGGGACTTCCGGCCAAGATGGGGGCGTAGGTAGACACACTGTGTCTCCTCGCACAACCTAAAGAAAGACAACAATTTAAAAACAAAAAACAACCACGACTGACAGAAAAACACTGCAGTTGAGCAGTGTGCACACGGCGTGCACACAATCGAACTGCACGGAGTCCGACGACCGAGGAGGTGAAGAGGAAACATTCACCGGGACTGGCAGGGGGGCGCAGTCGGGCGCGGGGGTGCAGAGGACTGGGGGTGAGGCGGCAGCTGGCAGCCCCGGCGAGGTGGTGGCCGGGAGTGGGATGCAGACGAGGCAGAGGGGAGTAACGGGGTGAAATGGAACGACTGTAACAGCATAATCGATAAGATGTATTAAAAATAAGCTAAAAAAAGAATACACTGGAAAAACAAAGAAAATAGGATGATACTTAAAACTGAGCCAACACAACTAACACTTCAAAACCCACGGCAGCAACGAGCGGTTTCCAGCACAGAGAAGAACAGACCGACGGGTAAGAAGGACCTCAGCTCGGGAAGGCGGAAGAGCCACGGCAGGGAAGGCCGAACAAGTGCCCGCGTGGCCGCGGCGCGCAGGACCCATGGAGTGAAGGCCGCCGGCGTGCGCACGCAGGACAGCCGTCTCCTCCTCCTCCCGGGGCTCGGGCTCCCACAGGCGCCCGGCGAGGCGAGCGCAGCCGTGCCGCCCCCCGCAGCAGACGGCACCCGCGGCAGGCCCCCGGAGGGCCCGGACGCTGGAGAGCACCCCCAGAGACAAGCAGCCCCACGGCGCGCGCGCGCGCGCGCGCCTCTCCCCGAACAAGGCACCGGGAGGCCACGGCTCACTCACTGGCAGGTCTGAGCGCCCTGAGCACCTTCCTCCGGAACACAGCCCACCGTCTGCAGGGGGTCTGGCAACAGCGCCGCCTCTGGGAAGGCGAGGAGGCAGCGAGGAGACGCGCCGCCCTCGCACGAGCCTTCCGACGTTCACTGTGTGTCCCGCTCACTCCCCAGATGCACACCACACACACACACACACACACACACACACACACACACACACACACACACACGTGAGCAGCAGCTCGGCAAGCAGGCGGAGTGGAGGAGAGACTGTAGACACTGAGCAGCTCACTGCTGGGCCTCGGCGGGCTGGGCGTCGTCCTGCAAACTGAAGGGGCTCCGGTTCGGTTCCCGGTCACAGCACACGCCTGGGCTGCGGGCCAGGGCCACGGGTCTCGGCGTGCGAGAGGCAACTGATGGGCGTTTCTCTCTCTCCCCTTCTCCCTCCCTCCCTTCCTGAAATAGGTAAGTCAGATCTTCTAAAAAACTGACAGCCTTCTAGCAAGACCAGTCAAAAAAGGGGGGAGAAAAGCAGAAACGTGAGGAGCTCCGAGCTGCATCTCCAGATGTGGTAGGAACCGAGGAGACCGTCCACACACGACTGCGCACCAGGAACTCGGACAACTTCTAGGAACGCAGTTTACCAAAACAGACTTGAAGAGAAACAGAAATGACAGAATGAAACCGGAAGTTTACGTTTTGCCCAGAGCCACGCACGGGAGGGAGCGGGAAGAGGCCGCAGGGCTGGGAGGGAGGGAGAGGCGGGGTGGGAGGTGTGGAAGCAGACAGCGTGGGGGCATCTGCCTTCCCAGAGCACAAGCCAACCCCGGAGGAAAGCAAGGATCCCCATCAGGTAAGAAAAGAGTCCAACCACAGAGCCTTGGAGGGGATGGAAAGGCATGGGCACCTGGAAGCCCGGCCAGATGGGCCTCCCTCAGCCTCAGGGGCGAAAGGTGAGTGAGCAAGGGCCTGGGGTCAGCCCCAGCTCTGCTGAGCGGGGCAGGGCACAGGGTGTGTGGGGTGGGGGAGGGAGGGCAGAAGGAAGGGCTGCTGCCCCCCGGGGCGTGGTGAACTAGCCAGGCGGACACCCAGAGACAGCCTGGAGACAGCCCCGCACCCGCCAAGGGCTCCGCGCGCTCACCAGTGCAGAGCACGCCGCCAGGTCGCGGGTCTGCGGCGCTCCGTGGGGACGGGGAGAGCACGCTGCCCGCACAAGTGCCCACGAGGCCGTGCGGGCATGCTGGCTACACGGCCGTGTGAGTCTGTGCACACTCGCCGAGCTGTGTGCGCTCCAAAGGGTGCGTTTTACCACACGTCAGTCACGTCTCGCTTTCTAAAAACAGGGTCAGCTCTGACTGGTGTGGCTCAGTGGGCTGGGTGTTGTCCCACGAGCCAGAAGGTCGCCGGTTCGATTCCCAGTCAGGGCATGTGCCTGGGTTGTGGGCCAGGTCCCCAGTGGGGACAAGAGAGGCACCCACACACTGATGTTTCTCTCCCTTTCTCCTTCCCTCCCCCACACCACTCTGAAAACAAAATCTTTTTTTAAATGTTTAAAGAAATGTAAAAAATAACAATAATAGGAAGGCCAGCAATTTAAACAAGCTTGAACAAAGAGACCAACTTCACGCGAGTATCAGAAGGGGGCCGAAGTCCACACATACAGGCCCGCCGGGCATCTCTGTGGTCCGAGGCCACTGCTGCTGGCGAGGAGCGCGCCTCCCTGGGTAACCCATCGCGCAGGACAAATGGCGGCAGGAAGCGAGACTCCCCGCGCGGCGAGACTAACCCGAGAGGCCGCAGGCACTTCCAGCTGCCTCCCAAACCAGGAGGAAAACAGCAGCCCGTCCTCAAGGGTGCGGCGAGGCTGACCCAGGAGCAGGGCCGGGAGCAGGAAGGAAGGGGGTGCAGCTTCGGAAGCAAGGAGAGCGGTCAGCTAGGGCGCAGACTTACTTAAGAACCGCACTTTAGAACGTGACCAGGGGCACAAACTAGTGTCCGCGACACTGAACAGCCTTCCCCGGGAACCCGGGAAAACCCCGGCCCAGCGGCCCGGCCGGTGGGAGCGCCGTCTCAAACACCGGAGCCGCCGATTCGCTTCCCGGTCGGGGCGCACACCTAGGTTGGGGGTTCAGTCCACGGTCCGGGCGAAGTTTCTCTCTCACATCCTGTCTCTCTCCCCCACTTCCTCTAGTTCCCTGAGATCAATAAAAACACATCCTCAGGTGAGGACTGAAAACACAGGACACAAAAAACGGGGCAGGGGCAGAGGCGAACACAGCGCACACAGAAAGGACGCGGCAGTAAAGTGACGGGGGCAGGAAGATCTGAGGCTGGGCACTGAAGTCCTCCTCCCACCTTCCCAACCCAGGGCTGTCGCCCAGTCCCCGGCCTGTCCCTTCACCCGCGTCCTCACTACGGCAGGCACTGGGCCCCCGAAACAGGCGCGCTCCGTCCAGTCAAGCGCCGCCCTCAGGAGCCCCGCCCTCAGGAGCCCCGCCCCACCTGTGGAGTGGAAGCAGTGGTCAGAGGGGGGCCGGAGGAGTGGGGCATCGCCACGTGGGGGGGCGGGGTCCACTTCAATTTTGAGGTTCAGCCACACAGCACTACTATAGAGTGGGGGTGCTGATTTCAAGGAAACCCCAAAACGGGAGTCACTGGCCCAGCGCCCGGCAGACTCACACTGGGCAGCAGCGGAACACGGGCCGAACCGCCGGAGCCCTGAGGGTAGCAGCCCAGGCCAAGAGATGGGCCGGCCAGGTGCTGAGAACGGGGAGCCCTCGACCGCGGGGCCGGCAGTGGCCACAGGAGCCCACGTCTTCCAGAGCCACGGAGCAGACCCCAAAGTCTCAGAGCCCAGGTCCACGGAGCCACAGTCTGGACCCAAAACCAGATCAAGGCTGTGGCCTTCCGCACAAGCCTGAGCCTCAAGAAAGCCCCCACTCAGCTGAGACACGACATCAAGGTAAAAAGGCAAAACCTGGACTTGGGAACTGCACCTGGGAAAGAATTTCAGGTGAGTTACCAGAACACAGAATTCTCTAAAACTAAACACCTGAAAAGCCAGTACAGCTTCTTAACAAGCTGTTTCGCCACAGAAATCCCGAGACCAGACTAAAAAGCACAGCCTCTGGCCCCCAAGCTCGCTGCCCGAGCTGTGTAACAATGGAGGGTGGGTCCCCTGGGCAGGGGCGTCCAGCCTCCGGCCACGCTGGACGAAGAAGGGCTGCCTTGGGCCACACATTAGATACGCCGCGACACGTAATCACGAAGAAACCTCTTACAACGTTTCCAGTAGATTCAGTTTCGTGCTGGGTCACAGCCACAGCCATCCTGGGCCACACGAGGTCCACAGCCCGCAGGCGGGAGGCCCGAGGCCCGCACCCTCCCGCAGGTGGAACGGGGAAGACGAGGAGGAAGGCCCAGCAGCAGGAGAGCGGAGCAGGGACCAGGGAAGGCGCAGGAGGACGTTCTCCCCAGAAAGCAGGCCCAGACCGACCGTCTCACTGCCCCGCGGGCCCTGTGACCCACGGGCGCAGGCAGCCAGGGCGCGCGCTCGGCAGGGCAGGGCACTCACCGCCGGCGGGTCCAGGCCGCCGCGCCTCTCCTCCTTCTCCACGGTGCGCCGGCAGTCCGGGCACACCCAGAGCGGCAGGTGCAGCACGCTGTTGCCCGTGGGGGCCGCAGAGAGGGCCGACTTGCTCGCAGCCTTCATCCCGCTCTCCAGGAACGAGGAGTCCTTGCGCTCGCTCCGGCACAGGAGACAGTGGTCCCCGGCGGGGTAGGGCGGGGCTCTGTGGTTCACGCCGAAGTTGAAAGGAGTCTGGAATAAAATTGAAAGATAAAATTTCTACTTTCAAAACATCTACAAAAGCAAAGTCATTAAAAATACTATATGTAGTTCTAAAATTACAAGGTGCATGTGTATTCATAGAAAGAAACAGCAAGTAGGGGAACTGTTGGACACAACTGTACGTAGTGTCTAGAAACTCTCCATACTTGAAATAAAATAGCAGTGCCACAAAGGACACCTCGGCAGGGTCTGAAACTGCCCACGAACCCTTCACCCAAAGTTCTGAATTAACTCCTGCAGGTGGGAAGTGTCGGTCGTAATGTTCAGACCAAGAAAGCACCACAATGCTTTACCATCAACCAAGTTCAAAGCCATCTCCCAGGTACGTCTGCACACGTGCTCGGGCGCCAGGTGGTCCCTCCACCGAGGTGGGCTGTCCGAGCCACACAGCAGGAGCCCGCTGGCGGCCACTCACCCGAGGCCCAGCCTCCCTTCCGGCTCGCAGCAGTCACGCTGACTCCTCCCAGCCACTCCACTGCAAAGTCCGCTTTTTCTGGAAGGTCTTAAGCTACAGGGCGAGGGCAGGAGCCTCCAGGGCAGGAGGAAGAGGCAAGATTATTACCCTCACTCCTCTCCAGAAGAGTTATCAACCACCCTGCCAGGAACGTGAAATCAGCCTTAAAAACACTCAACAGGCTCCAGGGTGAAAAACAGGCCTGACATCTCAAGGACAGCAAACAGAGGCCAAGACCCCCACCCAGATCAGAGTGAGCCCAGGCGAGTCGTCTGCACCTCCGAGGGGCCGTCCTGAGAGTCCTAAGGACAGGGGGTCCGAGAGGCGCACCTGGGGAGCGGCTGCGCAGGGAGGCCGGGTGTGGCCTTCCAGAGACCAGGATGCGCTGCCAAGGGCCCGGGCCACAGCACAGGCGGGACTGAGGGGGCAGGACCCCGGGGCGCAGACCTCTGGCCACGTGAGGGGACCACGTGGGAGGTGGCCCAGGGCTCCTCTGGCTGGAAGTCAAAGATTTCACGTCTCCGGCTCCCCCCGGCCCCCACCCCAGGTCCCTCCAACGCCCACCCGACCGCCCAGGCCTGCCCGGCTCTCCCTCGGCTCCTCCCTGTCTCCACGTGTCAAGGCTCACGCACACCCGAGGTCACTAGGCGTGCTCTGCCTGTGAAACCACAGGTGGGCACGGACACGACAGAGCCCGACCACTCAAAGCCCAGCACGGCCTGAGAAAACACGCGAGCAAATGGCAGCAGCGCTGGCACCGCAGGGGGACGGGCACACAGGCTCTCCACCTGCTTCAATAAGCTGGTGCTCAAAACTGCCCGCACGCGGCACGCCCACACGCGGCGCGCCCACAGGGTTCCGAGGGCTCAGCCAAACCCAGCCCAGCAGCCACTCGAGCGAATGCTGAGGTGCTAGGGCAGAGAGCGGCGCCCTGTCCCCTGCTGACATCCCAGACGGCTCCCGACTGCGCCGCACACCGCGGAGCACCAGGGCGTCGCCGCGCTCCCTGTCCCAGCAGGCCAGCGCAGTCTGCAGGATGACCGGTTCAAACAGCACACTGACTCGACCCTCGGCAAAGCCACCGCTTGCTCCCAGTGCAGGCGCGCGGCCCGCACCAGCCGCAGGGCGGCCGGGCCTTCGTCCCGTCCCAGGCCGCCTGTTCGCCCAGCAGAGGGGAGGCTGCCCTCTGAGGTTGCAAAGGCCCCCGAGCCAGAAATCCTAAGAGCCAGTCGAGCCACCACGCGTCTGTCTGTCCGTCAGTCAGTACTTGCAGGCCCAGGCCGACCCCAGGCAGGTCCCCAGTAGGGGGTGCGAGAGGCAACCACATACTGATGTTTCTCTCCCTCTCTCCCTCCCTTCTCCTCTCTCTAAAAATAAATGAATA
>CM052538.1:881868-945784 GCA_028533065.1 Trachops cirrhosus | reverse complement strand
TAAAAATAAATGAATAAAATCTTTTTAAAAAATGATAAACAGCACTAAGCTCACACCTGCACAATTATGTTTAAATATGACTGAATAACTACTTTGGACTGCTTCTATATTACTGCTAAATAAAATCTAGTTTTTAGAAACTTTTATCCCACCACCGTCGACAAGAGTCCATCCCAGCCTCGCAGGCCCACGCACGGGTTCCAATCAGCTGGCTCTCTACACGAGCCTGGGAGAGCGAGCCCACGAGCACCACAATGCCCAGCTAGGCCAGGACCGGAATGGCCGGCGTCCGGGGTCGGGGACGGCGTGAACGCCTAACCCGACGCAGCCGCGCGCTTCTGCGCCACAGGGAGGGGAGGACAGGGAGGTTAACGGGACCCCTCCCTACTGCAGAGTCGGACTGAGCATGTCTGGAATGGACCTCGCACATCAGCACGACTGTCCGTGAGCTCTAGGCTCGAACTCTCCGGTCGGCACCCCCTCGCACAGCGGAATCTCTCGAGCAGGCGTCCTTTTCCGCTGTGGTCGCTGCCCCTGGCAACAACACACCCTCGCTGTGGGAGCCGTGCCTGGAATGTTCTACTCCAGCCTGTTGTTCAGCATGTTTGAACATCTGGACTGCACTGGCTGGACTCTGTCTAAACTCACAAAGCAGACAATTAATACTTCGAATGTGACACTGAAACTTTTTATGTAAAGATTTTATTTATTTTTAGAGAAACGTGAAGGGAGAGAGAAAAAGAGAGACACACACATTGACTGGTTGCCTCTCGCACGTCCCCAACTGGGGACCTGGCCCACAAACCAGACATGTGCCCTGACTGGGAATCGAACTGGCAACTCTACAGTTCACAGGCCCCTGCTCAGTCCACTGAGCCACACCTGCCAGGGCGTCATACTGAAATTTTTAGGTAACTGTAACAATCCTTGGGTACTCTGGTGTCTCAGCTCTGCCCAAGTTCCAGCCTCACCAGGGTCCCAGCCCCACCACCTTCCCACCACCCCACAGGCCCACAGGGAGCCTGGGTGCTGCCGTGGCTGCGGGGCCGGAGGCTCTTCCTGGGCAGCATCACAGCTAAACACAAGGCCCGGCCTTCTGGGACTGCCAGGCAGCCCAGGCCCTGAGCAACGCCAAGAAGCTGCAGCCCACACGGATGGCTGCCAAGAACCTTCTTATCTTTCGGGGGGACAGGATAGGGGTTCCACAATGACAGCAGCTCAGACCCTAAAAGGGCAGAAGGGCAAGCTGGGACGTGAGACCCTCTCACCCCGGCCGTGGACCAGCTCCCAGACGTGGCTCTGGCCGAGACGCTAACGTGGACGGCAGGAGGCAGGCAGCGCAGACGGCCACGGCTTATCTGTGTGCAGTCGAGACCAAGTACCAGACCACTGGTGTGAGTGTGGCGGCCGACTTCACCAGCACGACACGACCCGTGGCAGTGAGTCCCCTCTGTCACGGTCGGGGTGGTCACGGGGCAACCACGACCAGGGCGCTGACACGCCGCGCCAGCCGACGCTGCTGCGCGGATGCCACCCTGCAGCCGGGCTGCCGGGACGCGGCCACACGGCTCACCCCCGACATGGCACTGCCGGAGCCCTGGCGGAGGCCACAAGCACGTGCTTCCCAAGGGGATCCCAGGCCCTGAGGACCCCGGCGACTCCAGACAGAGCGGGGTCAGGACGGACAGGCCACGTCCCAGGGGCCAGTGTGTGTGGAACCCAATATGCTCACGCAGGAGTCCCAAGACCCCTCGGTGACACACCTCATTGAACAGGGGCCTCTTTGAACTGGGGACGTGCCGTATAAGGCCCACCAAGACCCTGGGCAGGACCGGCCCTGGTGTGGAGATGCAGAGGCAGCCTGGCACCTGCCGGGCGGGGGCCCCCAAGGCGTCCGCCCCTCCGTGGAGGCGGCCCACACTGACCGCTGCCAACAGGAGAGCCGAGCTCCCCTGGCGCTGACCGAGACTTTTTAAAAATTACATTTTGTTGTTTGTGCTATTACAGTTGTCCCAATTTCCCCCCTTTGCCTCCCTCCGCCCAGCCCCCCACTCCCTCAGGCAGTCCCCCCACTGTTGTCCATGTCCACGGGTCCTTCAAACACGTTCTTTGACCCATCGCTTCCCCTTCTGCCATCCAGCCCTCCCCCACCTCCCCTCTGAGAGCTGTCAGTCTACCCCACGGGTCCACGCCTCCGATTCTGTTTTGCTCAGTTATTGCGTTCATTAGATTCCACGTAAAAGGGAGATCACGTGGTATTTGTCTTTGTCTGACTGGCTTATTTCACTCAGCATAATGTTCTCCAGTTCCACCCATGAGTCAAAAAGGGTAAAATTTTCTTTCTTTTTTTTTTTACGGCCAAGTAGTACTCCATTGTGTGAGTGTGCCAGAGTTGTTTCATCCACTCAGCCACTGACGGGCACTTGGGCTGTTTCCAGGTTTTGGCGACTGTAAATAACGCTGCTGTGAGCACGAGGGTGCTTTTGTTCTTCTGAACTGGCGTTTCGGGTTTCTTAAAATACACTCCCAAAGTGCAATCACTGGGTCCTGACAGTTTCAGTTTTTATCTTTCAAGTGAGCTCCATACTGTTCTCCACAGTGGGTGCCCCAGATGCATTCCTACCAATAACGCACAAGGGCTCCCTTTTCTCCGCATCCTCGCCAGCACCTACGGTTTGAGTTACTGATGGGGGCAGCCATTCTGACCGGTATGAGGTGACTGCTCACTGTGGTTTTAGAGACTGTCAGTTCCGATGACGTCGCTGACAAGGCCAGCCAGCCAGCTCAGAGCGAGAGGGACACACTGACCTGGAGACTCCCTGCCCTCCCTGGTCCTCTATTCTGGGGGGGCCACAGGAGAAAATCAAATAAACTGTTACACAATGTAAAAAAAATCTTATTTCTACATTTCGTTTGATTCAGCCAACAAAAACTCAGTGGCTTTGAACAAGGTACTATGCCTCAAAACTCTGTCTGCACTAAGTGTCCAATCCAGTATGAGACAATCCATGTGCGGGAAAATGCACGAATTAGTGTCGTCAGAGGCAGCTGCCGCAGCTGAGAGAGGAGGGGCTGCACAGAGGTGCAGCGCTAACTCAGGCCTCGAAGCTCGGTGGGACCCGGAGGAGGTGGATGGGGAAGGGAAGGCAGGTGCAAGGCAGAGTGCGGAAAAGGAGTGTGAGCAAAGGCAGGGGGCCCAGACCCCGGTGGGCGAGGTGCGGAAGCACGGGCTGGGGGGAGGAGGACGCTGGAGGGCGGTGCCGCGCAGTGGCCGGCAGGTCAGGCAGCCCCGAGCACCACGCCCGCGCCCGCACGGCCCGAGGGGTGGCTGTGCGGCCCTCCCGCAGCGCCCACCGGCTCCACGGGGTGCTCAGATACAGCTGGCGAATGTAACTGACGCACAATTAAAGTACACGAAATATGGAAGCATACGGCAAGATAAAAATGGAATGGTACTTTTGCTTACTTGTTTTCAAATTAACAATATCGAAAACCTTTTTATATCACAAAAAGATCATGAAAAAAATTAAGGAGACCAGAGTGACTGAATGTACTCTTCTATTTTTTTAGGTCTTGGAATGGCCCTGGCTGGGTGGCTCTGTCGGCTGGACCACTGTCCCCGATACGCCGAGGCTGCAGGTGCGGGCCCCAGTCGGGGCACGCACAGCAGTCAACCAGCAAACGCGTAAGTAAGTGGAAGAGCAAATCTACGTCTCCCCCCTCTGCCGCCTCCTTCTTTAAAAAGATCAGTAAATAAAAACTAAAAATAAAATAAAATCTTGGCATAATGCTCTGTGTTAAAACCGACTTTTGACTGAGGTCAGCTCTTCAGAAAGCTGACCTCACCAGCAGTCTTTACTGAAAGGCCCCTCTCCTCTGATGGCACAGGGGTCCACCCTTTCTGCACTCACTAAATCACGCCGAGCAGCTTCAATCCTATCAGTCACTTACCCAAGGATTTTTGCTGAAACTCAACTAGTCAATTTTCATCTTTCTCATCAGAGCTCCTTGTTCTTACCCAGTAATCAGAAGTTATCACATTTTTGTATATTTAATAAATAAGTTCAAAGCTGTTACACCAAGAAGCTTTAAAGCAGACTAAAAGTTTCATTTCCAGGTTTAAATATGCAGGAAGATAGTTGTTTACATTATTCCTAACTCATGCACACACACACAAACTTACAAAGACAACTCTCTAAACATCAACTTTAAAATGCTCTCTACTCTCTACGCAAGATGTTTTTTCAAAAAGTAACTTTCTACTCTTCCTTAAAACGTCACCTTTACCTTGAGGGGCAGGTCGTTTATTTTCTCAAAACTTCTGAATTGGCTGGGTATTTTCTACTAACAGCTACTTATTACAAGTAAGGTCAGCAAATTTAGACCACCTGTCTAAAAAAAAAAAAAAAAAAGATTTTACCCCCAACAAGGTACCTGGCCTGAGATCCAGGCATGTGCCCTGACGGAGAATCGAACCAGCGACCTCTGGGTTTGCAGGACAGCGCCCCACCCACGGAGCCAGTCAGGGTGCCCTCCCGAAACGTTCATGCTCGCCCCCCGCCCCATCCGATGTCCGTCTGTGCGCATCAGCCAGAGCCGCTTCTGCAACCAGCCTTACGGAGACGGGGGCGAGGAGCCTCAGAAGGAGCTCGTCCTCGAAGCCCGGCCACACGTCACGACGCACGAGCCTGAGCAGCGCTGCGGGGTTCGCAGGCGCTGTGTCCCTTCCCGACGCCCAGCGTGTGAGCGTTCTGCTGGCCGCGAAGGCCGAGCACGTCCCTCCCCAACATCTCCAGCAAGATAACCCCTCTGGACGTGGCTCAGGTCAGCAGAAGTGGGCAGAACTCCACACCGCCAGTAACCTTTGAGAGTCGACTCTCAGTTCTGCTTGGGTCCTTTCCTCAGCTTCACCACGCAGCTAACGACGAGCTCCCGCAGGAAGTAGCACGGTGGCCCTGCCACCAGCGTCCTCGTTTCATACGCTTGCACCGCTGGCACCGTCTTCCGTCCAGGGCTCCTTTGCAGACGCCCTGCCTACTCCGAGGGCCAGTTCGAACACGGGCAGGCAGCAGGATGCACAGGGGTGCGCGCTGAGTGCTCTTGAGCGGCCAGGCACCTCGACACACGCACAGGAACAAGCCCTGTCTTGCTCGGGAGCCCCGCGAGACTCAGGACCCTGGACACAGAGCAGTGGCAGCCCCCATCTCGACCCCCACACCGAGTGTCTGTGAAGTGTGACGTCTCGCTGGAAAACGCAAGGACCAACACGCCCTCTCGAAGCGTCGGGGAGCATCGCCTCCAAAGCACACCACACTTCAGAGACCCTGCAGCGTGTGACCAAAGGAGTGGCAGCCACTAAATCAAAAAGTTGGAAAAGACCTTCAAGGTCACCTAACAAAACCTTCTTATCTGACAGACGAGGAAACTGTGCCCAGGGCACAGCCACATCCAGCTGGCCTGCCGTCTTGAGACAAAAGCTTCTTTTGAGAAATCAGCTGGCACACAAAGCAGTAACAACCTGAGCAGGGTTTTGTGATAGAGGAAGGCGACTTCGGTCCGAGCGTGAACAAGGAGTTACCTCCCACGGGTGAGGGAAACGAGGCCTGAACCGCCATCCTGGTGAACACGGCCCACCGCAGGACTTCCCGGCCGGCCGCTGCAGTTTCTGCCTGCCGCCAGCAAGGCCCCCCGACGCAGGCTAAGCACACCACGGGTGATCCTGGACGCGAGACAGAGAACCGGACACAGAATCCCCTGCATCAGGGGGACGTTTCCATGCAGGAGTGAGCTCACCGAGCCGAGAGGGCAAGCAAAGCACGAGTCTGAAGGAGAGCCAGGACAGGCCGCAGACGGCAGGCAGGACAGCTCCGGACAGCAGTGTGCGAGCAGCTGGCTCAAAGGGTCGGCGGGCACCAGGACAGCCTGGCCGGCCCGCTCAGTGGGCTGGGTGTCAGCGCGCACACAGAGGCGGCTGACTGATGGTGCTCTCTTACGTCGGTATTTCTCTCCCTTTTTCCCTCCCTTCCTCTCTTTCTAAAAAAAATACGTATGATCTTTTAAAAACCCACCAGGACTGAGCACAGTACAGGACTCGGTAAGGAGATGATCACTCACCAGCTCTGGGAGGGGGAAAGGGGGAAGATGGAAGCTGGGGGAGGGAGCACAACGGGGTCGAGGAGGGAGGAGGCAGAAGCACCAGTACTAACCAGCATTAGTAAGCAGCATTTCAGGTCATTCGGTAGCAACAGCCCGGAAACAGTCAAACAGAAGGGTTACTGAATTGGTTAAGCAAAGTCAAGAGAAGGACTGAGAGGGAAGGAGAGGGGAAACTCAAATCTGAAGGCTGAAGAAAACAACCCAACACAGGAGAAAAATTTGAGACCCAGGAGAAAAAAGAGAGAGAGAGGTTTTTAAGAGTCCCTGAGCCCTGGCTGGTGCGGCTCAGTGGACGGAAGGCTGGCCTGCAGACCACAGGCTCATCAGTTCGATTCAGGACACAGGCCTGGGTCGTGGGATCGGTCCCCAGTTGGGGGCGCACGAGAGGCAGCTGATCAATGTGTCTCTCACACATCCGCGTTTCTCTCCCTCTCTTTATCCCTTCCTTCCCATCTCCTTAAAATAAATAAATAAAATGTTAAAAAAAGAGAGAGAGAGATCTCAAGATAACAGACTCACATAAATTTTGCAGTGAGTTTCCATGGGCTAACAGAGTTGGTAAAATCTAACAGGTAGGAGCTCCTGGAGTATAGGATTAGCCTTGGAAAAAGGACAGATGCTTCCTTCCGAACCAGAAGACAACGCAGACAACAGGTTTCAGAGACGAGAAGAAAAGGGCGGAGCTGCAGGAGCTGCGGGGGAGTGAGCCGTGGTGCTTCTGAGCGTGTCCGACGTGCCGAGGCCACCGAGGCGGTTCCCGAAGACATCCCGATGACCCCACGGTCACGATCCGGTCTAAGCGCTGTGGCCGGGCTAGGGCAGGCGCCGGGGGACCCAGAAGGGAGGCGGCAGCCTGGCCGAGGGTGGGAGGGCACAGCTCCCACAGGAGCAGCCCACGACCTCCTGCTGGAAAGCACAGCTTTAGCGGGCAGAGAGGGAGCGACACTGCGCAGGGGGCGGAGCCCAACAGAGCCCAGGCGAGGCCACGTTCCACCCCGCTGCGCAGGACACCCCGCAGAGCGGCGCACGACCGCTGTGGGGGGGCCAGACGCGGGTGTCTGCCCCAGACAGAGCCGCGGAGAAGAGGGACGCCGACGCGGAGGGTGAGAGCCTCTCCCATGGCCTGAGCCCGGCAGACGAGGCGCAGTAAGAAGAGCTGGAGCAGGTGTCACCGCGGAGCGGAGCCCCCAGGTGCGGGCAGGGTGGGCAGGGGCTCAGAAAGGGTGGAGGGCAGGCCAACCAGGTGCACTCACAGGCGGCTCAGGGAAAACCAGGTGCGGACCAGGTGGGCGGGAGGACCGGCTGAACGGGAGGGCGTCCTTAACTCGAGCCACTACTGAGAAACCACGAAGTGCCACCAGAGGTGGGAAGGGAAGCAGGGAACCCCAACTAGGACAGTCACAGGAGCTCTTCCGACTCGACCCCTCGGCCTCCGCCTCCCCCACTGGCGATGCTGCCGCAGCAACGAACATGTTCTGCCGCTGTCGCGTCCGGTTCTCGAGTCCTACGAGTGCGTGACCGGGCCCGTCCAGCACCACGACTGGAGTACAGGAAGTCCTCACTGGACATCGTCAGCAGGTTCTCAGAACTGTGACTGTACGTGACACAACATACAGCGAAACCAGTTCCCCTAGGCTAATTCATATAAACAAACGAGTTCAATGTCCACACAGTATTTCTGGTCACAAAAACACCAAACTTCCAAGTAAAGACCCAAAACACTTCTAATGTTAAGTACTAAAAACAAAAATGAACTGTATATACCTTTACGAAAGATAATAAAAACAAGAGCGAGCATTATTTTCCAACCTGTGGATTCCAATTCAGGGTCCCGGGCGAACAGTCCATCCCGACAGCTCAGGGCGCAAGGTGGGACCCACCCCGGGCAGGACGCCCTTCCGTGGCAGGGCCGCCCGCGCCCACACCGGGACATGCGGGTGCACCGTCCGCCTCCTGGGCAGGCGGCTGGGATGCGGGAGGAGACCGGAGGGCCCAGAGGAAGCCCATGCAGACGCGGGAACACGTGGGCGCTGCACGCAGCCGGAGGCCTGGCCGGGAGCCCGCCCCTCCCAGAGACACTGTAATTTCACGATGCTGGAGAGCGCCGTGGTTTCTGAGGACCCCCACGTGGCGCGGGCATCCACAGAGCCTCGAACAGGACAGCCCACGCGGTCTGCGGGGGAAGGGCACCCCGCTGCACTGACCGGCTGACAGATCCCGCCTTCCTATCACCCTTCCTTGTTGAAAACCGGGCTATGGTTGGCATGTAAGTTTTTAAAGGAAGGGGGAATGTCGACAACGTAAGCCAGCTAATCAGTGATGCGGTCTTTCATGCTTGTGAAAGCAGGGAACCACGGCGGCACCGTGAGCTCGGTCAGGAACTCCTGCACGGACCGTCCTCGTCGGAGGCCACCAGACCGACAGTTTGGGCCCGGGGCTGGCGGCTGTCCTCCAGGCTGCGCTGACAGGTCCCCCCCAGCAGCCTCTGACCTGCGGCCGCGCTCTCAGCAGGAATGCGGGGAGAAGGGCGGTCTGCCTGGCGGGGTGCTCTCACCGCATGGAAAGCTGCCAAGCGTTTCTACAGAGAAGAGTCAGGCTGTAGAAAAGTATTAAGTGACTAATGATGTCACTGAATTTTAGCATACATACAGAATTACTACCACACTCTAAACATGACGATTAATTAGCTTTTGTAGCACTTCCTTCAGGAAAATAAAAATTAATCTTCCCATGTCATAGATAAGGCAGCTTAGAATGAAAATTAGCCCCGGCTGGTCAGTGGAATGAGCACTGGCCCCCGAACAGAAAGGTCGCCTACTCAGTTCCCGGTCAGGGCGCAGGCCTGGGCTGGGGCCAGGTCCCCCCGCAGTGGGGAGTTCGAGAGGCAGCTTCACTGCTCCTCGCACACGTCAGTGTTTCTCTCTTTCTCTTCCCTTCTCTCTAAAAATAAATAAATAATTTTTTAAAGGACAAAAATTAAAATTCTGGGCCACGAAATGTAATGTGGGTCCTTGACTTGATTCTGGATGGAAGCAGTGTATCAACAGAAAACTGAGTGAAGCCCGACATCCGTCTACAGTCGACGACACTGCAGCAACGTTCGCTTCTTCGTTTCGACAGAGAACACGCTCTTGCACAACTCCAACTCCAGTGAAAGCGGCTGAAGGACATGGGAACTGTCTATACTCCCTTGGAAACTTTTCTCTAAGTCTAAAATTGTTTCAAAACAAAAGCTTATTTTTAAAAAAACTCCTGGACCATAAGAGATTAAATGCCCCAACTTCTTCTCATTCAGTTTCCGGATGTTACTAATATTGTCCTGAAAACATCTGAGATAAAACCGTTCTGCATTTACAAACCCGTGTGAAAAAGTAACTCTCACAGGAAACGAGGCAACTCAACGCCACGCTCACTCTGAACTACTGTCAAGGCAGCCTGCAGACGAAGGCGGGCTCCGCAGCGCAAGGGAAACGGGCCGCGCTGTGAGCGACTCGGCTCCTACACACGCCGGCCGGGCTCTCTCTGGGGTCAAGGCAGCCCGCATCTCCACGCGAGTGGGTTCCCACCACCCACTGAGCAGAGCTCAGAACCCTGCAGGTCCAGGAAGTCCTGTGAGGAGAGCTGGACAGCGCGACGAAGCACCCCATACCAGCGCCAAACAGCAACCCGACTAGCAATTCGGCCAGGAAAAAAGACCTCGGTTAGTAAGTGTGTTTCACACGAATGTGATGACTAAAGGTGAGAATATAAAGGTAATGATTAATGAAAATTAAGCAAGCGTCTGTCTATTAAGAAACCCACTTCAAATGAAATTATGTGGGTGGGTGAAAGCGAAAGGGCAGAAAAAGCCATTCCCTGTACGTGCTAATTAAGGAGAAGGCTGGCATGGCTGGCATCACCGAAGCGAACTTCGGAACTAAGGAAAGCACCAGGAGCCGGGGGACGTGAACTAAACGGCAGAGAGAGTCAGCGCGCCCAGAAGACAACGATCTCACACATTCACACACCGCACAGCAGAACTTCAGGAGATGAAGCAAAGCCCGAACACACTGGAGGGGAAAACAAGAAGTCCGCCCCTTAGGTCGGAGACCTGGCTCAGCAGCTGACAGACTGGCACACGGAACGTCGGCAAGACGGACAGCTGGGGAAGGAGGGACGGCACCGAACGAAGCCCCACCGCGCTCCACTCAACACGCGCGGCAAGTGCCCACATGGTGTTCGCCGAGACAGCTCAGAGAAGCTGCACAAAGCATGCTCCCTGACCACACCGGAGTCAGACTGGAACTCAGGGACAGGCTGATGAACAGGAAATACCAAACAACATACTTCTACGTAACCCGTGAGTCAAAGCGGTGCTTCGAGGGAAATCACAGTATTTTAAGCTGAATAAAACCGAAAGTGTAACACAGCAAGACTCGTGGGATGCCGCTGAAGCAGGGCTTAGAGGAAGGCTGTAGCACTGAATATGTGTATTAGGAAAAAAATATGGTTTCAAATCAATAATCCAAGCTTCAAACTTAAGAAATTAGGGAAAGAAAAACCAAAACAGACACAAAGCAAGCAATAATGCAAAGGTCAGGAAAAAATTCAAAGAAATCAAAACCCCAAAAAAAAAAAAAATCGAGAAAACAATAAAACGAAAAGCTGTTCTTTAAAAAGAATAAGAACTTGAGGAAACTGTAGCAAGACTGGCAGGAAAAAAAAAGAGGTAAGGCAAATTACCAGTGTCAGAAATAAAAGAACATAAATTTAAAAACTTAGATGAAATGGACAAATCATCTGAAAAGTGAAAACTACTATAAAGAAAGGAAACAATAATCCCAATTTCCCCACGAGGCCAGCACTGTACTGCTGCCCACACCAAGCACGGACGACAGAAGAGAACCGCTCAGATGGACAAAGGCACATGCACCATGGAAACAGATGCAACGGTGCTCAACCAGCGTTAGCACAGCGAGCCCAGCGATGCAGAAGGAGCCGTACACCACGACCAAGCAGGGTTCACTCCAGGAATGCAAAGCTGGTTCAATACCCAAAACTCAGTATTGTGATCCACTACATTAAGAGTCTAAAGAAAAAAACATGATCATATCAATTGATTCAAAAAAGCATTTGACAAAATCCAACACCTATTAATAAAAACTCTCAGCAGGCTAAAAATAGAAACTTCCTTAGCCTGACAATTGGCAGTTACGAACAACCTACAGCAGGCATCATACTGCATGGTGAAAGACTGAATGTTTCCCCCTACATCCAGAAATGAGGGAATTATACTAAAGCCTTAGTCAGCATAATGAAGAAAGGTGAATGTAAATCATACAAAAATAGAAAACAAGAAAAACATCACTACTCACAGACATAATTGTCTACACCAAAAATCCTAATGAATCCACACACAAAAAAACCCCAGAATATACAATTTCACTAAGATCAAAACACAGAGGGTGAACACCCAAAAAACACTAATGAAAGAAATCAAAACTGTGTATGTCAAATATACCTCAATTAAAAAATACTGGGGAGCCTGGCTGGTGCGGCTCAGTGGATTGAGTGTCAGCCTGTGAACCAAAGTGCTGCCAGTTCGATTCCCAGTCTGGGCAAACGCCTGGGTTGAGGGCCAGGTCCCCAGTAGGGGGTGCACAAGAGGCAACCACACACTGATGTTTCTCTCACTCTATTTCTCCTTCCCTTCCCCTCTCTAAAAATAAATAAATAAGATCTTTTAAAAATATATTAGGGAAACTCCAATCAAGATGGTCACTTAGGGAAGACACGGCTTGCCTCCTTGCACAGCCAGTTCAAAATTACCACTAAACTACAGAACAACCATCATCAGAACCATCAGAAATTGAGCAAAATGAAAGTCCCACAAAGATGGAATTACAGAAACCACACTGAGGGGCGGAGGTGCAGAATGGGCTGGTCCCACTCCTACACGTGGTGGGTAAAAATCAGGAGGGACATCTCAGGAGCAAAGGGTCCCAGCCCCACATCAGGACCCCCAGCCCAGGGTTCCAGTGGCAGAAAGAGAAGTCCTCACAACTTCTGGCTGCAAAACTCGGCAGGGATCGAGGCTGTGGAAGGAGCTTCTGGAGTCCCAGGCAGTTCCTCGTAAAGGGCCCCCACAGACGTACTCGGACTCACCCGCTCTGAGCTCCAGCGCCGGAGCAGCAGACTGACAGGCATCGGGACGTACAGGGAGGAGCTGAGGTGCCCGGCATCAGGGCGAGCGCTGGGGTGGGGGCAGCTTTCTCCCAGACAGAGGTGCTGGCAGAGGCTGCTGTTCCTTTCGGGGCCCTCCCCACAAAGAGCCCCAGGGCCAGCAGGCAGGGGCCGTCTCTGAGACTCCACCAACCTGGCTCACACGGTTCGCCCTCCCCCGGTGATTCCCTGAGACCCTGCCCCACACAGCTTCAGGGTCCATCCGAGCTGTTTCCAGTGGCTTTTCTACACAAATGGCTTGTCTTTGTCCCCTGCTTCAGATTTTCCTAAATCAGGGGTGTCAAACTCACTTTCACCAGCCTTGAAAATCAGCCTTGAGGCCACACCAGGCTCGAGGTTGCCTGCAGAGGGCCAAATGAAGTTTTAGGACTGTATACGTGCACCTGCTCCTCAGAGGCAAGGAGTAGGTTCTGCTGCACAGCAGAAACGAGGTGCCCGCCGGACTCAACAAGGTGGAGGACGGGCTCAGCCCACGGGCCTTGTGTGTGCCACCTGTGTCCTAGACTCTATCAAACAAGCGGCACCTGGCCGTAGTGAACCCCGTCCCTCTCCCTAAGGCACAGGCGGCAAACACAGAGCCTGCCGGCCGAACCCGGCCCCCCACCTGGTTTTATCGGAGCCGGCACTTGTTTCTGCCCAGCATCAGCGGCGAGCTCTCCCGTAACTGTTACGGGGTAGTTGCATTTACACAGCCCTAAAACTTCACTCGGCCCTCTGCAGGCAACCGCGAGGCTGGTGTGGCCCCGGTGGGAAAGAGTCTGACACCCCGGCCCTAAGAGGTGCCAGGCCCAGCGGCAGCAGCAGCCGCCGGCCTTGGCTCACAGCTCAGCCCGGCCTGGGCCCCTCCACGCCCAGCATACGTGGTGGCCCCCTGCAGATCGCTCTGCAGCTCCTGCTGGGTGGCCCCCGGCAGGGCACGGGGGGTGGCTGACCTTGGATGTGCCAACACGACCAAGGCTGGACTACAGCAGGAGGGCGCACCTCAAGGGCCCAGCTTAGGTGACGGGGGAGGCTGTGCCACTGGACCCTACAGGACACCTACGACATCAGGCCACTCTACCAAGCCTGGGAGACGTAGCAGCTCTACTAACACACAGAAACAAACACAGGGAGGCTGCCAGAGTGAGCAGACAAAGAAACGTGGCCCGAATGAAAGGACAGACCAAACTCCAGAAACAGCTCCACAAAATGGAGATGAACAATCTGTCAGATGCAGAGTTCAAAACCATGGTGATCAGGATGCTCAAGGAGCTTAGTGAGGCCCTCAGCAGCATAAAAAAACCCAGTCAGAAATGAAGGACACACTAACTGAAATAAAGAACAGTTTACCAGGAATCAACAGCAGAGTGGACGAGGCTGAGAACCATATCAGCTATTTGGAACATATGAAAAAAACAACCAATAAGATCAGCACGAAGAAAAAGGAATCAA
This sequence comes from Trachops cirrhosus, assembly GCA_028533065.1. Taxonomy (NCBI): domain Eukaryota; kingdom Metazoa; phylum Chordata; class Mammalia; order Chiroptera; family Phyllostomidae; genus Trachops; species Trachops cirrhosus. Next base: position 931,975 of record CM052538.1, on the reverse strand, counting down.
AAAATGAGGATAGTACTAAGAAGCCTGTGGGACAGCTTCAAGAGGTCCAATATTTGCCTCATGGGGTGCCAGAAGAAGAGAAAGAGCAAGAAACTGTAAATCTATGTGAAAAAATGACGACAGAAAACTTCCCTAATTTGGTGAAGGAAATAGACATACAAGTCCAGCAAGCACAGAGAGTCCCAAACAAGATGAACCCAAGAGGCCCCCTCCAAAACACATCTTAATGAAAATGCCAAAGGTTAAAGATAAACAGAGAATCTTAAAAGCAGCAATAGGAAAGGAGACAGTCACCTACAAAGGAGTTCCCATTAGACTGTCAGCTGATTTCTCAAAAGAGACCTTGCAGGCCAGAAAAGACTGGCAAGAAATATTCCAAGTCCTGAAAAGCAGGGACCTACATCCAAGGTTGCTCTACCCAGCAAAGCTATCACTTAGGATTGAAGGCCAGATAAAGAGCTTCCCAGACAAGAAAAAGCTAAAGGAGTTCATCATCACCAAACCAGTATTACTTGAAATGTTAAAGGGTCTTCTTTAAGACCAAAACTAAGAACAATAAAATGGCAACAGACTTTCTGAAGAACCGACAGATGGCGCAGTGGAGCAGAAGAAGCGGCGGCCCTCCCGCAAGCTCACCTCCCGCGGCGCGGGTCTGGCCCGGCTGCTGACCCGTCCCAGGAGCAGCTGATGCGGCTCTGCAGCGCCAGGCAGAGCCGCAGCCGCGGAGGAAGCGGCACTCACGGCTAAAGCGCCTGCGCAAGGCCAAGGAGGAAGCACCACCCATAGAGAAGCCTGAGGAGGTGAAGGCGCACCTGCGGGACCGAGCATCCTGCCGGAGATGGTGGGCGTGGGCAAAATGGGAAGACCTTCCACCAGGTGGAAATCGAGCCGGAGACGACTGGCCACTACCTGGGCGAGTTCTCCATCACCTATAACCGGGTGAAGCACGGCCGGCCCAGCATCGGGACCACCCACTCCTTCCACTTCATCCCTCTCAAGTAGCCAAAAAAAGCACAGACTTACTTAAAAATAAAAAAAACTAAAATAGCTTTAAATATGGCTCTATCAACAACTGAATCTAAAAACAATACAGCCCTGGCTGGGGTAGCTCAGTGGACTGAGCGCAGGCCTGAGAACCAAAAGATGGCGGTTCGATTCCCAGTCAGGGCACGTGCCTGGGTTGAAGGCCAGTTCTCAGCAGGGGACCCATGAGAGGCAACCACACATGGATATTTCTCTCTCTCTCTCTTTCCATTCCCATCTAAAGATAAATAAATAAAATTTTTAACAAAAGATGTTTTTTAAAAAAATAAAATAAAAACAATACAAACAAAGTAGAACAGAAACAGAATCATAGATACAGAGAACATTTTGATGGCTGCCAGATGGGAGGGGGCTCTGGGTGAAAAAGGTGAAGGCATTAAGAAGTACAAACAGGCAGTTACAGAGTAGTCATGAGGATGTCAAGTCCAGCACAGGAAGCGAGTGGCCAAAGGTCATCCATGCAGAACCCACGGACACGGACAACGGTGCGGGGACTGCCTGAGCGAGTGGGGCAGGGAACAGATGGAGGGGAACAAAGGGGGGAAATTGGGACACCTGTAGTGGCATAACCAATGAAAAATAATTTTGAAAAAACTGAAGACCAAATAGATACATACCATGTTCATGGACTGGAAGAGTTAACACAGTAAACAGTCAATTCTCCACCAAACTGACCTACAGACTTAAGGCTGTTCTAGTTCAATCCCAGAAGAATTATTTGTAGACACAGGCAAACTGATTCTAAAATGTATGTTAACAGGTCCCCAGTAGGGGGCGCACGAGGGGCAACCACACACTGATGTTTCTCTCCCTCTTCCTCTCCCTTCCCCTCTCTCCAAAAATAAGTAGAATATTTTTTAAATGTGTGTTAAAGCAGAAACAGTAACAAACAGTTTTTTAAGTCTGAGGAGCCACCTCTCCTGGTTTGCAGAGTCACAGTGACCGAGACTGGGTGGCGCAGGGCAGTGCCGCAGACCAACGGAGCGGAGCACGGGTCCAGAGCCAGCCGCACGGATAAGGCTGTCTGCCCTCTGACAAAGGCAGCGTGACGGCCGGTAGGATATCCTTTCGACAAATGGGTTTGGGACAACACGACGTCCACACTTTGTTTTTTAAGAGATCCCTACCTGAATCTGATATCTTCAGAAAATTAATTCAAAATAAACCACAGATCTAAACGTAAAACAAGTAGATTTTTACAAGAAAATGTAGGAAAAATAATCATAACCTGAAGTTTTATAAAACAAGAAGTTCTTTAGATTTGACACCAAAAAGTATGACCCATAAAAGAAAAAAACTGGCAAGCTGAACTTCATCACAATTAATGGTTTTCTTTGCAAAAACATAATAAGGTACAAAAGATGGGTGAACAGAATTACATAGAACTCACTCTCTCAAAAAAAAAAAAAAGAACTCTCAAAACTCAAAAAAAAAATACTGATTAAAAATAGGCAAAGTCTACCCTGGCTGGTGTGGCTGAGTGGATTGAGCGCCAGCCTACAAACCACATGATCGCCAGTTCGATTCCCAGTCTGGGCACGCGCCTGGGTTGTGGGCCAGGTCCCCAGTAGGGGGCGCATGAGAGGCCACCACACATGGATGTTTCTCTCACTTGCCTTCTCCCTCCCTTCCCCTCTCTAAAAATAAATAAAACCTTAAGGAAAAAATAGGCAACATCTTCAGTAAACACTTCATCTGAGAGGCTACAAGGATGTCGATCGAACACCTGAGGAGTGTTCAAGGATGGTCACCAGGCCAATACAAATGAAAACCACGGTGCCACCACACATCTCTGCCCCACTGGTCACCATCAAAAGCGCAGACTGCGTCCAGCGCCACAAGGACGCAGAGCAACCGGAGCTCTCCTGCACTGCCGGTCGAGGTCACGGCGCAGCCACTCCGGAAACCAGTGCAGCCGTTTCTGACGTCCCCGCGTGACCCAGCTCACACTGCTTGGTGTTCACCAGAGAAACGAAGACGTGCTTTCAGACAGAAACCTGCACACGAGTTCCCGCAGCATCTCTATTTACCATCGCCAAAACCCGGAAAGAACGCCGACGCCCACCAACAGGAGCGTGCCCACTGCGGCGCGTTCGCCCGGCGGAACTCTGCTCAGCGGCACAAAGGGCCGGACCGACGACACGTGCAGTCCGTGAGCCTCACAGTGACCACGGCCCGGCGTCCGAGCTGGGCCCGGGGCGGCCATGCATGCGGCCCGACACAAAATCGTCAGCCCACTTAACACATCGCGAGGTTTTTGTGATTATGTCGCCGTGTGTTCAATGTGGGGCCCAAGACAGCGCTGCTTCCAGTGTGGCCCAGAGACACCAGGAGGCTGGACGCCCCTGGACTGCGCTGAGTGAAACAGAGCAGACTCCAAAGCCACGCACGCGCACTGCAGGCTTCCACTCATCGACCTCCCCAGAGGACCGCAGCACAGTCAGGAAGCCGCACTGGCAGGCATGCAGGCTGGGCGGTGCGGAGGCACAGGGGAGCAGAGGGGGCTGTCGCGGGCGACGGCGCTTGCTCTGGATCGTGACCGCAGCAGTGCACACGCGGACCTCCACGGGTTACGATCCGAAGACCGTACGCTTTAAAATACCAACATTAATGCCCTGGCGGCTCAGTTGGATGGAGCGTCATCCTGATACACTAAGGTTGCAGGTTCGATCCCCGGTCAGGGCACACACAAGAATCAACCAATGAATGTATAAATAAGTAGAACAAGCATCGATTTTTCCTCTCTCTCTAAAAATAAGAAATAAAAGTTTTTTTAAACAAATATCAATATCGATGTTACTACGCGTTAATCACTTAAATTAGCATACAATGAAAACATGCAGAACATCTGTGTGGCAAAACAAACTCAAACTAAACGAACACCAGCAACCCCCTCTGGACTTCAGTCCTCAGGTCCGCCAAGGACGCGCGCAGGGACATGCACAGCAGCCCGAGCCGCGCCAGCCTTGAGAGAACCCGAGTACCGTCGACATCGCACGGGGTGGACAAACCGTGGGGCGTGCACACGGCGGAGAGCTGCATCCCCGGAGAGAAGGACGAGTGCGGCAGCAACACCAGGGACACGCCTCCCGCGCAGCACCGGGCGAGCAGCACCTGCACAGAGCGCTTTGCTTTGCCACGAATTCGACCGCAGGTGAAGTGTATGTAGGAGGACGACGAGGAGGATGGCCGTGAAAGGGGGACCACCGGCCCTGACACAGCAGAGATGTGGGCGCACACACGCCGAGCAGAGACGCAGAGGCGCCCCGTGCTGCGGGCCTCGCTGCCGCACCGGGAGGCTCCTGACCCTTCTCTGACCCTCGCCGCTCCAGGCCACCAGGGCGAAGGGGAACTGGAGAGAGCTGGGCCTGAACCTCGTCTGACCACAGCGGCGATTTCTGCTCGGCAGGGAAGGCCTCAAGCGCTCCCCAAAGTGGCCCAAGACCCAGAGTCACACCACCTAACCACGGGTGTACTGTTTGATGGCTTTTAAACATCACCATCATCTCCTCGCCACCTTTTCAGCAGTGAAAAGCGACCTGTGTTACTACAAATGCCCCACACACCACGACAGGTTTCTGACTTCAAAACCTGAATATTGCTATTTGAAAATGTACTTCAATCCCTATCCCAAATGGCTTCCTTTCATGAATCTCTAACAGCATTACAAAAATAGCCCTAAATTCCTATTTGAGCCCTCCCTGAGTGTAAATTATACATAATTTGATATTTCAACAGCTAGTGACATGAGTCAATTTCCATAATAAATTATGACTTCTGTAAATAATGTATGTATGACTTAATTCTGTGCACCTGTTCAGAAAACAGTTCTGATGGTCTACATATTTTCTTTTGATATATAATATCTACACACTTAACTGTTAAAAGGTAAAAATAAGCAAAAGTAGTTTTACTTGACAAAGAAAAAATGTTGGTAGTACCAGGTTGTAAAAGTACCATTCACCTTTTTGTTCCTTAAGTAATGTTCATTGTAGAAAAGTCTTAAAGTGCAAGTTAACGCCGTGTGCAACAAGGAAAAAAGCAGACCTTCAAAATCACCACCACCAAACATTCTGATGTATATATTACCTTACGGGCTTTCCCATGCAAACATAATACACAGATTTTTTACAAAGATGGGTCCATAAACTCTTCTATTTTGCAAGCTTCTTCCTTCACTTACTATGCATGAGCGTTATAAAAATTATTTAAAATAGAAATGCAAAGTAAAAAGATACAGTCATGGTCCCCTTCGCCTACCAACCTTTCGTTTGGGAGCCAGTCCTGCCGCCGCCTGTTTGACTCCTAAGGATCCCCGAGGAGCCCGCTCCGCAGCACCTGGACTGAGGCAGCGGAGGCCGACACTGCCCGAGGGCACAGAGCCCACTGAGTCTGTGTCCCCAAGCTTCACGTACCGGTGTTCTCTCCCGGCCCAAGGCTCTCTGAGCTCTGCTACGTCTCCCCGTAGGCCACTGCCCTCATTGCCCTGCCTCTGCAGCCGCCCTGAGGGGACTCGGCGCTGGGCCGCACACACAGGGTGGTGGGGCTCAGACCCACTGGGAATCGGGACAGTTCGCCCACTGTCACCCTACTTAGCAACCTGCCTCGGAGACCTGTGTGCAGAGAGGAGCGGGAACCCCAGGGATCACAAGCCTCTCTGGGACATGCAGGCCACTTCGGCGGAGGGAGTCAGTTAAAGCTGAAACCACAACGTGGACGACGAGCATAAGGCCTTCTGTGGCACCACCAGCCAGCTTTCTACCCAACAGTAGAAAAGGGCCTATCATCTGTCTGGCAACACGGTTCCCTAAGGGATTCACCCCGGCAGACCTCCCCTCCCCCAGCAGCAATCCAAACACGGGGTCCCCACGGGAGCCTCATGCTTGATCCCAAGAATGGCCCCTCTTTTGCTCTGCAAGGTACAGGACGAGGGCAACTTCGGGAAAACGGAAGGCCCAGGGGTCTGGGCCAGGGTCCTGAACAAGTGTAAGGATGTCGCCTGACGGCAGTGAACAGCCGCGCTGACCACACTGCAGAGGACGCCTGTAGGCCACCGCAGCTCACCCCCGAGGCGGGGTCACCGCCAGACAGGCGGGCCACGTGCATCGGTCTCTGGTCCGCTGGCACTACCGCCGCCCCTGCACGACACCGTGAATCTTTCGTAAACCAATTTCTGTCTCCCATTTGGCGCACAAATACGCCTGATGAAGCTTTTCATAGCAAATGTTGTTTAAAGAACTTAACCGTTCTAGCAGCTCCGGACAAAAATCCACGGTGTTCCGGGAGCCCATGCACACCTGCCCCAGAGCTGTGCCTTCATAAGCGAGCGCTGTGGCCGAGGGAAGAGGCAGCATCCACGGTGGGGAGGTGCACTCGCAGTGCACCTTCTTGAACAGAAGAAAGTCACTTTCCGAGTCCTAGTTCCAACACTAAGTATCAGCTGTCAGAACACCAAAGACCCCAAAGAGCTGTGAAACCCAGGGGATCAAGGGCCGGGCTGCCGCCTCGGGAGGGCTGTCAGGTGGCTTTCAAATGCCCACTCCAGGGAGGACAACTTCCCCAGGCGCTGCAGCGACCGTCGCAGGCGCCGGGAGAAGGTGGGCCCAGCGACACGGCCCTGCCAGCACCGACCGCAGAAGGAAAGACCCGCTTGTCACCTGACTCGAATTATTCTGGAACTGCACGCGAGTCATTTCCAGGACGAGCCCCGCGCGCGCCGAGATGGCACCACCCCCGGGGCCGTGACAGCCGCGCGCAGGTGGGCAGAGCCGCGGCGCCTCGCCCGGAAGATGCCGGGTTCTCGGGAAGGCTGTCACGAGCCGCCGCCCGGCCCCGCGCCGCCGCCCGTTACCCGCGCCCTCCCCGCCCCCGCCGCTTACCTCGAAGTAGCCTCCGGGGGCGGCGCCGCCCGCGCCCGTGCCGAGGGGCCCGTTGGCCGCTGCCGCTGTGCCGCCCGCGGCCGCCAGGCCCGCGGCCTGGGAGCCGCGCAGCGCCGCCGCCGGGCCCGCCTTGCCGCCGCTCGCGCCGCCGTGGCCCCCACCCGAGCCGCCGCCGCCTCCCCGCTTATTCTTCCGGCGCTTGGCCCCGCGCTTGGCGTCGGCCGGGCTCATGGCGGGCGGCGGGCGGGGAGGGCGGGGAGCCTGAGGCGGCGGCGGAGCGCTCCGGCAGACCGAGGGCGGGGGGCGCTGCGCGGAGTCGACTCTGGGCGGGCGGGGAGGGCCGGGCTGGCGGGAGCTGTCGGGAGGCCGCGGGGCGGAAGGAATAGCGAGTCCACCGGGCCCGGCGCCGCCGCTGACCAGAGTTAGAGTCCAATATGGCGGACACAAGGGGAAAGGGATCCCAGTTTACGTCCGGGGAGGGGGAAGGAGCGGCGGGGAGGGGGAGGGGTGTGGGCGCCCTCCCCCTCCCGCCTTACTCCGCCCTCCAGAGCGCCGCGGCCCCTCGACCTTGCCCGCCCCTTCCCGCCGTTAACGTGCGCCGGCGAGCAAGGCACGCCGGAAGTTGGAGTCCCCGCGTCAGCGCCGTCGCCGGCGGCGCCTGGCAGAAGGACCACGACTCCCGGCAGGCCGTGCGCGCCCCAGCACGCGGAAGCCGCGAGGGGCCGAAACCAGGGGGCTGGGTGCGAGTGCGACGTCACCGCTGGGCTCAGTGCCTCGACCCCGCCCGCGCCTTGAGGCCTTCTGGGAGTTGTAGTTGGGCGGAGGGGCCGGGACCGCGCGAGGCCGGGTCCCCAGCGATGGGAGAACTGCGGGACTGAAGCAGAGGAGGTCCGCCTTTCTGACAGACAGCAGGGCTCCCCCACGCCCTGCACCTGGTCGACGCGGGGCTGCAGGCCGGCGGGGTCCCCGGGATGCAGCAGGCTGGCAACCCCGGCTCTGTCCTGCCGGGAATGGCCCGGTGACCTTGGGCCGGCCCCTAGCCCAAGTGCAGGTGACTCCTTGGGGACGAGAGTGGCCGTGCTCGCAAGCTTGGTGGGTTCCAGAGGGCGCCAGGAGAGCTCTCGGCCCGGCGGAGCTGGGAACTCCTGCCCCTAGAGGCCTCGGCCACCTTGCGCGGCTGCCCCGCAGGCCGCCTTTGGGTTAGAACCGCGGGCGCCCTTCCCGAGCTGGGCCCTGCCTGCAGCCCGCTCCGCCGCGCCCTGCGCCCCGGGTGCCTGGCGACCCTGCAGGGTCCCTCAACCTTGCATTCACCCGCCGCGCAGACCGAGCCCGGCCAGACCCTCCGGCCTCCAGCGCCCTCTGCCTGGATCTTGCCCACCGCCACAAACCCCAGGCATAGCTCTGCCCTTAGACCAGGGTGGGGCCTTGCCTGGGCCCTACGCTCTACAGGGCCCCACTTATCCAAACACCAAGACGCGTTTTCCCTTCCTTGGTTCCGGGGGTAGTGACAGGACAAAGAGGCAGCCGAGCCTGTCACTGGGTGTTGGTGGGAGGGCCTCCATCTGCCCCCTTTCCAGGGTCCTATAGGTGTTAGCTCTGGGCCTCAGAGCTTCACGGCCTCACCCTCGCCCCAGCTGCAACCACAGCCTTTTACCCTCTGACCCATCCTTCCTGCCACAACCACAATGAGCTAATACATATATCTTGCCTGGCAATCTTCCTTTAGCAGCCCCCTAGGTGAGCGATGTCTTGGACTGTCCCCCACCCCACACAGGCTGGGTCAGACAGTCCCTGCTCCCACAGCCCCAAAGATGTCCCTTGTCATAGCACCTTGACACGGGATTGGGATTCTGGTTGTTCAGCAGTATCCCCAGGGAAGTGTCAGGGGACGAGGGGAGGGCATGCCCCCTGCACCTGTGAACCCCTGCTCCTGCCAAGCAAGGGCTGGGCACACACCGATCCAGTACGTGCTGGGTGAATGAATGACATACGCATGACAACTTGTCAAGCCACTATACACCAGCCACCCTGCCTGCAGCTGTCTCCTTTCATCTGATCGACACAACCACTCGAGATGGGCACCACCGTTCCATTTTATGGATGAGAAGCTGCAGTTCATATATGTTAAGGGATTTGCCCAAAGTCACCCAGATAACCAACGGCAGAGCCCAGGTTGCAAGGCAGAGGTGGCTCAAGTGTGACACAGCTGAGAGTCCCTCTGGGGCCTGGGAACAGGGGAAGCCTCCCCGAGGAGGCGAGCCGAGCCAGCGCCAGTCACTCTCAAGCAGAGGACTTCTAGCGAGGCCAGAACATGGGGCAGGGAAGAGCTCAGCCTGTCCCAGGCCCCTGCAAAAGCCGCCAGTGCTGGAGCAAGGGGAGGCGGCGACAGCCCGGCCCCCGCCAGGTGGAGGGTTTGTCTGAATGCAGCTGGGAGCTGTGGAGGGTTGTGAACAGGGCGTGTCACGGCAGGACATATATCTATGTTTTAAGTTCCTCAGTGTTTTATGATATCTGGTAGCAGCTTTTTGTATTGGACGTATATTTTTTAAAGAACTTTGGCTGTTGCGTCAAGAACGGATATCAGAGAAGCACACTTGGTGGCCAGGACACTCAGGACAGCCTCGTAGGCAGGCGCTGGGGACAGTGCCCCCAGGAGACAGGTGAAGCAAAGCCAGAAAGCGGTGGTTCTCAGCCTTTGTTTTCCATTATCCCCCACTAAGGAACACTAAGAAATTCAGATGGAGAAAAGTACCAAATGAGAGTTCATCTGCTGTGGTTGAACTTTGGAGGTTACAGACCATTGTCATATCTAAGATTTGTTTCTTCCCCTGAGTTGATTTTAAGCCGCCGGCGGTCAGTATTCTCCAGAGAAATACAACCAGTCGGATACACGCATATGGAGGGAGCGGTTGTGATTGAGACCGAATTGTTGTAAGGCACTGGCTCCCACAGTGACGGAGCCTGACAAGTCCCAATGCCTGCCCCTGGCAAGCTGGAGACTCAGAGAGCCGTCGGTGTGGGTCCAGCCCAAACCCGCCAGGTTCGAGACCCAGGAACAGCTGACGTTCCAGCGTGAGTCCAGAGGCGAGGGATAGAAACAAGGGTCCGTCTCCAGCTCAGGGGCACTGAGGCACTGGGAGCTCCCCCTTTTCTACTCGGGCCCCTTTGTTCTAGAAGGCCTTCAGCTGATGGGGCGAGGCCCACCCACACGGAGGCGCGCCATCTGCTGCTCCAAGTCTGCTGATGCAAAGGTTAACATCATCCGGAAACACCGTCCCTGACACGTCCAGGCGCCCTAGGGCCCAGTCAGCTTGACACACAAGTAGCCATCACAGGGGCGGATGCGGAACCGCAGGGCGAGGCCGGGTCTGTGCGCTGAGAAGAGCTCAGGCTGGTAGGAGCCCGAGTGTCCCAGGGAGGTGCGGCCCTGGGCCTGAGAGGGTCCTGGTCTGGAGGTGGCCACCCAGACGCCCTGGTGACTCTGGAGGGCTCTTGGAACCGACTGGTCAGGGCACGTAGCTGGGATGCAGGTTTGGTCCCCAGTTGGGGTGCCTACGAGGGGCAACCGATCGGCGTTTCTGTCTCACATTGATGTTTCTCTTCCCTCCCTCTCTCCCTCCCTGCCTCCCTCTCTAAAATCAATAAACGTGTCCTCGGGTGAGTATAAAAAATAAAGTAAAATATAGCCGAAGTTGTAAAAGAAACCCAACAGAAGGGTTGCAAAACAAAGTTAAGGGAATTATCCAGAGAGTAGAACAAAAAGACGTAAAACAGGAGAGAAAAGAGAGAAGCTCAAGAGAGGAGGTTGAACAACTTCCGAATAAAAGTCAGAAGAAAAAAATATTTTTTTAAATTAAAAACAAAAGAACTGATGGGGGAGGGGTTACGAGCGGGCTGAATAACAATGGGAAAATACAATTAAAGATTAAATTTTAAAAATGAACTGAAAGAAGAACCAGGCCAAATTGGAATAGGACAAGGGGAGGCTGTGAGGAAAAATAAGAGGTGACATGTGAGGTTACTTGATACCTGAAACCGAGCTGCAAGGACGGCTAAATGGCAGGCCCGACAGCCGTCAGACCGTCCCAGCCCGACAGAGGGACAGCGCGGTGTCTGGGTGGCCACGTGGTCACTGGCCTCAGTAGAACAGCCACACGTATGGATTATGAAAAATGCACTGAAGGAAGCTGAGAGCCACGAGGGACAGAACCAGGGGCTCCAGGTTCCAGAGTGTTTTCCGGGGCTGGGGACTAAGTTTTGGGGCACAGTCTTTTGGGGCTGGAGACAAAAAGGTCATCAAAGATGACGTGGAGCTAGGAGCCCGAGTGAGATGAGATGAGTCACTGAGCCTGACAGTTTCTCCCTCGGGTCACTGCCAAATCCTCTCACACTGTAGGCGGGAACTAGGAGGCACCCTGGGAAAATCCTAGAAAGCAGAGTGGAGGTGCCAGCAGCTTTCTGGGGCCGAGAGGGCGAGGGTTACGGACCAGCACCAACCAGCGGGAGGTGCTCTGCGGCTCTGTGGGCAGCCCTTGGCGGGACCCCAACGGTGGAGGGAGCCACCATCGGGCCTTACCGAACTGCAGCGCAGCCGCGCCCAGCTGACACCCGTTGGGACAGTGGCGACGAGCCCCTGCGTTATTTGCCTAGCAGAGGAGGACAGTGCCTGTGGCCGCTCCGATTTTTTTACCCACAAGTTCCACCTTTCTTTAAAAATTTCTAGGCATATGAAGCCACAGGGCCTTTGGGCTGAAAATAAAACAAAGATGACAAAAACCCATAGGTGAGTCACACTTGGAGTTAGTGGGCAAAGACTGTTCAAGAAATAGAGGAAAAAGTGTAAATAGAGATGGAAGTGTGAAGAATTTCACCGGAGAATTAAGGTCTACAAGAAAATTTACTTGACGGGAGTGGGGAGTGAAGGGGAAAAGGTACAGAGAGTAAGTAGCACAAATGGTAGGTAGAAAATAGACAGGGGGAGGTTAAGAATAGTGTAGGAAATGTAGAAGCCAAAGAATTTATATGTATGTCCCACGGACATGAGCCAAGGGGGTGGAATGCAGGTGGGAGGGGGTGTGCAGGGTGGAGGGGAATAAATGGGGGGGGGGCGCGAATGGGACAACTGTAATAGTCTAATCAATAAAATACATTTAATATAAAGAAAAAAAATTTACTTGAGCCCTGACTGGTGTGGCTCAGTGGATTGAGCGCCAGCCTGCAAACCAAAGGGTCGCGGTTGATCCCCAGCCGGGGCACAAGCCTGGGCTGTGGGCTGGGTCCCCAGTAGCCGGCGTGGGAGAAGCAACCGATTGACGTGTCTCTCACACATCCACGTTTCTCTCCCTCTCCTTCTCCTTCCTTTCTCCTCTCTAAAGATAAGTAAACTTAAAAAAGAAAATTTACTAGAACAGAAAAATAAAATAACTAAACCGCATTGATGTTCCTCTCCCTGTCTCTCCTTCCCTTCCCCTCTCTCTAAAATAAATAAATAAATAAAGTAGTAAAAAGAAAGAAAGAAAGAAAGTTCTTTGGGCAAAAGAAAAATTATTCCAGATGGAAGTGAAGAAAGGCATAAAGACTAAACATATATAAATGGAATACATGTACTGAATTTTATGTATGGAATTTCATACATATTATGTATAGATAATGAATAACAATGCTATTGTCCTTTTCCACCTAAAACTGTGATAAAACATATATAATGCAAAATTTACCATTTTCAGCCTTTTCAAGTGTACGATTAAATGACACCAGCTACACGCACAATGTTGTACAGCCGTCACCACTCTCCATCACCAGACACCTCGTCATCCCAAACAGAAACTCTGTCCCCGTTGAACACTGCGCCCTCCTCTCCTGCACAGCCCCGAGTGACCTCCACGCTGCTGCCTGTCTCTGCGCGTTTGCCCATCCTCGGCGTCTCACACCAGGGGGTCCCACAGCGTTCGTGCTGCAGGGTCGGCACAGATAACGCCCCGCTTTTAATTATAAACTCACTACAAAGTCATAAGCATGTCATTCTGTAACAGAACACCATCACACTCAAGCACACCACATGACATTTTAGGTGAAACGTTCAAATTAAACCTACGGATTACTACACCGCTGTTGTTACCCTGCCAACCACACTCAAGCGGGCTTTCTCCTGCTGCGCCCTGCATGGCGTCTGTCCAGCTTGTTTTACTCAGCACCGTGTCATCGAGTTCCCCCAGGTTGTGTGTATCACAACTTCACCCTCTTTTAAAGCGGAATACTCCGTTGTAGGTCCCACCTAGCACATCTTGTTTATGCATCCCTCCACCCACACGGTTCGGGCTGTTTGTTCCTTCCGCCTGTCGTGAACAACGCCGCTGCAATGAGCAGAGGGGTGAGAGTATCGACTCGAGTTCCCACGTTCACTCCCTTGGAGGATACACCCCAAGGGGAATTCACCGCATCATATGGTAGCTCTATATTTACCTTCTCGAGCAAACACCGAACTGTCTTCCAGAGCGTCCTCCCTATTTTCTTTCTCTGCTGCCAGCGCCCGAGGGTCCCAGCTTCCGCGCATCCCCGGCACCTCTGCCAAGGCTGACGTTCTGTGCTTTCGGTCACAGCCTGCCCAGTGTGTGTGACGCGGCATCTGTTCGTGGTCCTGATTTGTCTGTCACTCTGACTAATGATGCCGAGCTCCCTTCCTGTGCCTATCAGCCATTTGTGTATCTTCTTTGGAGGAGTATCTATTCCGGCCCTTTGCCAAGTTTTACACTGAGGTGTGATTGTTTCATTCTTGTCGAACTTTAGAGGCACTGCAGATATTAGTTACTAACTCGCCCCTTATCAGAGACAGTGAGCTTGCGAATATTGTCTCCTGTGGGCTGTCTTCTCTCTGTCTTGACAGTGTCCTTGGCTGCCCAAGTTTTTCAGGGTCATGAAGCCAAATTTAACTTTCCTTTTCTGCCTATTTTAGGCGTTATATTTAAGAAAACATTACTGTATCCAAGGTCAAGAGTATTTGCCTGTTTTCTCCTAAGAACTTTATAGTTTTAACCCTTAAATCTAGGTCTTTGATCCATTTTGCATTAATTTTTGCATATGGTTTACAGACCAGCTTCATTCTTATACTTGTGAGGGTCCAATTCTCCAAGCACCTTTTGTTGGAGAGAACTTTCTCTCTCCAGGGAGTGTCGTAAAACCTGGTCAGAAGTCATCTGGCCGAGGAGGAGAGGGCGTAAGCCTGGACCGCACCCCTGTTCCCTTGGCCTGAAGGCCCGTCCTCAGGCTGCCACTACCCACCGCGCAGGTGTGATTCCTGCACCTCTGCAAGAAGCTTCAAAACCAGGAAGTGCGTCTTCCAACTTGGTTCTTTTACAAGATTGCTTCAGCTACCCTGGGTCCCCTTGAAACTCCTTTCCAAGTTGAGGGTGGGTTCTCCATTTCTGTAAACATTGCCATTGGGGCTCTGTAGGGATTGCGCTGAATCTCTATATCGTCTTTTTAACAGTATTGTCTTCGAACTCACAAATATGGGGCGTCTTGTATTTATTTAGGTTTGTTTCTCTCAGCGATGTTCTGTAACGATGTTTCTCTCAACAATGTGTCACTGCACAAATTTTGCACCTATTTGGTTGACTTTATTCCTAAGTTTATTATTCTTTCTTAAGAATAATGGAATTGGAATTTCATTATTGAAAATGGAATTTTCTCTTAATTTCCTTTTCCGATTACTCATTGATAGAGTGTAGAGAAACCAATTTGTGAATTTGCATCCTGCAACTTTGCTGAACTCACAAGCTCTTAACAGTCGTACATACGTACTGTGGATTCTTAAGGGTTTTTACATATGAGATCATGTCTTCTACAGCTACTTTCTTTTCATTTACATTTGGATGCCCCCTCTTCCTTTCTTGCATAATTTCTTGTGGGAGGGCTCTGCCTGCAGGGCCCCCCCCCAGACCACCATGGATGAGAGACAACATGTCTTCCAAGACATGATCTGCTTGGGGAGGAAAGGTGGCCGATCTCTCAAAGGAGAAGGGCCAAGAGCCTTTTCATCAATAGGCTTTTACTGGGTTCGTTTTGCACAGGATTACAGGTAAAGCTCATTAATCACTGTCAGGCAGTAAGGATCAAACAATAGATAGCATACCAAGAACTAGGAGGGCTTATTCTGAGTCAGGGTCTGTTAGCTAAAGGGTTAGAGAACTTTGGGAAACAAACTCATTTCCTGCTCGAACTCTTATCATTTAATTGAGAGCATTCTTAGCAAAGCAGGTTTCACAGGACTTTATGCATTCTTTCTTAGGCCTGATAACCCGGGAACCGCCCTTTCCAGCCCAGGGCTGCACAGCCCTCTGGCATAGTTTCAGGCTTAAGTCAGGCAGGGGAAGTGAGGCAACCAAGAGATTAGGAGACTTCTTGCAGACAGAATGAGGACTCAGGCTGTGTCAAAGCCGAGGGGCGAGGGCCCATCACCCCCTTTTGCTGTAGCCCCCCAAGTCCTTCCCTGGGGCCTCCCCGTAATCGTGCCTGTCTTAGGTCGTCCCTTCCTTGAGGAATCTTACCCATCATTGGTTAACTGATCAAGCATTGGGGGCCAGGCAGGGTGAAGTAAAAGGGGCAGAGGCAGCGACCCTGCCAGCGAGATAAGCTGTCTCCTTAGTGGCTTAAGGTCAGAAGGTTGCTCACTCAGCCTTAGCCAAGGGCGGGGCAGGGGGCGGTGTTGCAGCTTCTGAAGCCAGGCAGGGCGGTTCCCAACAATTTCTCTGGTTAAAATCCCAGATGAACGAGGATGAACAGAGGTGGTAACAGTGGGCAGGCACCCTTGTCCTGCCCCTGTCTCAGGGGAAAAGCTTTCCTCCTTTCACCTCTTTTCACCACTGAAAGCTACCGGCTTTCCACACATGCTCTTTATGATGTTGTTCTTGGTCTGTTGTTTTTACCATGAAATGGTGGAGAGTTTTGTCAAATGCTTTTTGACAAAAAGGCACCTGGCAAGACAATCGCATGGGCACCTGGCAAGGCAATCGCATGGGTTGTACCGCACTGCTTCTCAGAGGTGGGGCGCTCTCGCACGCCTGGGGGAAACCCTGGATGGAGCGCAGTCCTTTCAGGGGGCTGCTGAATTCGGGGACCAGCGCTGTGCCGAGGATTTCTGCACCGACGTTCACGAGAGAGATGACTCCGCAAAGTCCTTTTCCTGTAGCTGACTTCATGTGGCTTCGGGGTCAGGAGGATACTGATACTGAGCTTGCAGAGTGAGTCAGGAAGTCTTCTCCTGTTACCTGGAGGCCACCTGACCCTTGGCTTTTTGGTGGTGGTGTTGGGGTCTTGAGTGCTGTTTGAATGTCACTTCCTGTAGGCCGGCTCGTTTTCTGTTTGTTCTGGAGTCAGTTTTGCTGGTTTGCATTTACGGGAGTCTGTCCGTCCCACCCAGGTTATCGAATTGGCTGGCGTACAGGTAGGTTGGCATTTATAGTAGCCTTTTGACCTGTAACGTTCAGTCATGTCCTCTTTCACTGTTGACTTTTGCTTATGTTTAGAGAGAGGAGGGACAAAGAGAGAAAGAGAAACATTGATGTGCGAGAGCAACATGGATCGGTTGCCTCTCAGATGCCCCCAATCGGGGACTGAACCCGCAACCCCGGCACGTGCCCGGACCAGGAATTGAACTGGTGACTGTGCAGTTTATGGGACAATGCCCAACCAAGCCACACCAGTCAGGACCTTTGTTGATTTTTAGTAACACGACTCTCCCTCTTCCATTCATAGTCAATTTAGCTAAAGGTTTGTCAACTTTGTTGATCTTACAAAAACTTGTCCTTAATTGTCTCTAAAATAGCTTTTTCTTCTCAATTTCATTTGCCCCTGTTTTAATCTTTATTACTGTTTCCTTTCCTGCCAGCGCCGGGTCTGGTTTGCCCTTCTCTTTCTCGCTCCGTAGGGCACGCAATCAGAAATCGGGCTCCGCGTGCTTCACTGCGGATAATCTATCTACAACTGCAGCGCCCCAGCCCTGGTTCCTCGCATCCCATATGATTTGGGAAGTCCTCGTTTCCTTTCTTCTCAAGGTGTTTTCCAATTTCCTTTGTAGTTTCTTCCTTGATCCACTGGTTTAAAAGTGTGTGCTCAGACCCTAAAACCCAGTCGTGCCCACCAGCCACGTGAGCAAAGCTGCACAGAAGAGACGCACACAGTGCCCTCTGCTGGCTGGTAACAGCCAGCACACTTAGCTGAAAGAACGGAGTAGCTGCAGCCCGTTCTTCTGAACGCGGCACAGCAGGAAGGAGGGAGGAGTCACGCGGCCTGAACAAATCTCAGACATTCAGCAACAGAAGCCACCCCTCTCCAAAATATACAAATTCAATGATCCTACCCATGTGAAGTTCAAAGAACAGCCCAAACTAAAGTATGTCGTTCCGGCTGTATGTTCCGCTAACTAAATTCTATTTGTAGTAGAAGGAGTGATTTCTGTAAAAGTCAGATTAGCGATCACCCTGGGGGAGAAGGCGGAGCACAGGGACGGGGCGGGAGGGAGGGAGTGAGGAGGGGCTCCCGAGGCGCTGGCACCGCCTAGCGGTGGATGTGATTCACCAAGCCGTGCTCCTGAGATAACTGAGCTCTGTGAGTTTGGCCCTCCACTTCCCAGCAGAAAAGATAAGGAAACAAGGACGTGGGCTCGAGGTTGGTAACAACCTGAAACACTTCATAAAAGCAGAGGCAAATACTTCCTGGGGGAGCCCACCTTCAATCCAGGTCTCAGAGAATTTTCAGAGAGCGGGCCAAGGTACAGGGGCTGGCAGTAAGGAGAGAAAAGTTCCTGAAACACCCGGAGGAGGAAGTCGTCGTGAGTGAGAGCCGCCAGTAAGGAAGACTGCAGAAGCGGACCACAGACTCTGGTGCTGCACGCAACATGTGCAGAACACAGAATGGGCACACGTCTAACAGAACTGGCTAGAAGGGAGGGCGTGGATTAGCATCAGGGAGAAAAAGATGCTGCGGGGGTTAACTCTATCTTATGCACCGCTGCATACCAGACTGGCAATGAGACGAAACGTATGCGTTTCCAGGAACTGTAACTTCACAGAACTGAGTTTAAGAAATGGAAATAGTTCTCATTTTCTAAAAACAATCAGTGTTTTAAAATCTTTCCTTAATGAAAACAACAGCTCAGAGGTTTTATTGCTGAGTTCTACTCAACATTCAAGGAAAAAATAATGAGAATCCAAGGTACGAAGACTCCTTAGTGTCAATGAATGAACCAGCCTCACTTTGAAACCAAAACCTGACAGTGTAAGAAAATGATGTTAATATCACTCATAAACAGATTTTAAAAAGCCCTCAACCAAATAATAGCAAAACAAAATAATCAATTTACAGACAAACATCATGAACAAGCTGGATTTATCCAAGAAACGCAAGGCTGCTACACACACACACACACACAAATCAAATAATGTAACACACTATCTTAACCGATCAAAGGGGGGAAATCCTATAATGTCTCAAGAGGTAGAAAAAGAACTTACACGGTCGAACATCCATTTGTAACTAAAGAGAAGCAGACAAATCCCTACTGAAGAGGCTCCGGTGCTTGACAATCATGTAACAAGAACCCACGTAAACCTGTTTCTTGGCAAAGTGCGGAGACACGCAGACATGTGCCCACACCACTTTGCACAGTAACGTCTCGGAGGCAACAGAAGTTCAGTAAGACAAAGAAAGGGTCGAGAATTGGAGAAGAAAGCCAGATTGTTGCAGGTGACGTGGTGGTGAATGTGGAGAACAAGAGACCCTACATTCTTTCTTTTCCTGGAGAATTTTTAAAAGTTTATTTGAGTCAACGCTGACAACAGACGCCAGAGAGCAACAGCTCAGACGCTCCCAACAGGACCTCGGTTCCGTGAGAACCAGAGTTGGTCACAAACACTGGGTACACTATGCGCAAAAACCAACATCCTTTAAAAAGTTTCTCTTCAATGTATTGGTTTTAGAGAAAGGAAGGGAGAGAGGAGCCATCGATTTGTAGTCCCACTTGCTGATGCATTCATTGCTGGGTCGAGTCCTGTGCATGCCCTGACCGGGGATCACAACCGTGGTGCACTGGGATGGCACTCCCACCCGCGGAGCTTCCCAGCCAGGGCAACACCCAACTTTCTTTGTGGCAACAGCAAACACTTTAGTTAAGAAAGACACCATTTATAAGTGAAAAGTTTTCAGAAAGGAACCTAGAAAGGTCCTTCCTCGCCAGCCTTGGGGGCCCGTCAGCGCCAGACTGTGGATCCACAGCTCCTGGTCTGTCCTGGGCGCGCCTCTCCTGGGCTGGCCTAGGACAGAGGCGCCCCTGGCTCCAGGCTTTAGAGCCAGGGTTAAGGGTCCCCAGGAAGTGTCTGGTCCATGAGGGCCCCCTACTGGGAGGTCTCCCAGCACCTGTCCTCTCCCTTCGCTATACAACCCTTTGGACCTTGAGCTCGGCTCAGCACTGCTCACTGCTCTCTCGGACGACCCCTCAGCGAATGTACACCCAGGGCAGCACCGTGGCTGGGTTTCTTGCCGCCCGCCAGAGCCAGACCCAGACCCAGCAGCGTGCCGAACGTTCGCCAAGCACCGAACCACATTCCATTGCTGACCATCTCCAAGGGAGCCCCAGGGTAAGCTCTGCCCTCACCGAGTCCCTGGCCCGGCGCGGTCACGCTGACACTGCTTAGCACGCCACACTCTCCTGGGCACCACACCCACGTGGGGGAGGCTCTCTCTGTCTGGGGGCCGGCGTGGGCTACACTGCACTGCACTGGTCCCATAATGCGGTAAGCCCCAGCCCCAGCTCGGCTTCCTGGGCTGGAGTGCCTGCTCAATGAGGGAGTCCGGGGCTGGGCTGTGGCTCTGTCCCAGGTCGCTCAGAGATGGCCTGTTGGCTCCTGGGTGGGCAGCCGGACAAGCAGCTTCCTCTCGCACACACGTGAGGCAAACAGCCATCACAGCCCTTGGGCAAAAGCGGGAGAAATGACCCCAAACAGCAAATGCACGAAAAAGCTATGTGGTTCAAATTATTGGTTTTATTTCCATCTGTACCACTAGCAGAGGATCCAAAACAGACTGACATCATGGATAAAGTTTAAACGTAACAAAGAAAGAGTCGTAGTATGTACACTGAGAAGGAGGAGGGTTTTTCATATCAACTTTTCCTATTTTGCAGTTTCTGAATAGCAGAAACAATGTAGCTTTCCCCCAATTTAATGTACTATGAAGAAATACAACTTTCATGATCAACTGTCTGTCCTTAAACGTAAAACGAGAGATTTTGGCCGCGTGGTCATCCTGGCTCCTGGAGTCTGGGTGTTGTTAGGACAAAACAAGAGCGTTCCCACGAAGCCCAGGAGGAAGGCGGGGGGTCGGAGGGCGGACGCCGGCAGAGCGCCCCGCGGGACACGCAGGTCCTGCCCTCCCCCACTCCTTGCACTCCCACCAACTGGAAGTGAGCCGAACAGCTCAGCAGTCAGAATGAAGAGCCGACTTTTCACAGAGGAGGGACGTTCCTTCAGCCCCGTGTAAAGTGAGCTGTGCCAGCCCTGCTCCTTCGGGGAGGCTGCAGGCCGCAGCCGCAGGGCCTCGCGGTGCAGGTGCTGCCGCCGAGGCCGCCGTGGGGCTGGAGGTCTGAGGAGGGGTGCGGGGGTGGGGGCAGGCTGGCACCTCGGCCCCCGCCGCCACCCCCACACTCCGGGCGGCAGGGGGCAGCGCGGGCGCCCGGAGGGGCCGAGGCTCTCCCGCGCCCGTGGAGGTGAGCAGAGGGGTGCTGGCTGGGCCCCTGGGGGGCGAGGCCACCGCGCGCCGCCGACCAAACCCTGCGGAGCGGTCAAAAGCCCAAGGGGTCAAAGCCCGGCCAGCCAGAGGAGCGGATTCTGGAATGGATGTGGGGCGAGGAGGCCGAGGCAGGCCCAGCCAGGCGTGTGGGCCAGGCCCTCTGACACCGGGCGGCTGCAGCTGGGGCAACAGCACGGACGTGGGCTGATAAGGCCACAAACGCTGCCATCGCCTCCCAGTGTCCGTGCTCGAGGAGGCGCTGGGCAGCGAGGCTGAGGACCGGAGGGCACGTGGCGAACAGAGGGTGGATTTTATCAGAGAAGAGCGCACGCCGCACCTGTTTCCCTCGCAGGGCCCGTGCCAGGTGGAGAACTCTGGGGCTGGTCAGTTCCTGAGAGCAGGCGGCGACAGGGCGGGTGGGACAGGCACTGGGCCGCAGGCACCGCGGACCGAGGGACCCACACAGCACTGCCCTCCCGGGCTGTGGGTGGACGGCGTTATTGCACATTTCTTCCTCAGGGTCGGGGGCGGCCCTGCAGGGGCTCTCCATATGCATAAGTCCCTGCGGTCACTGCTAAGGTGTCGGCGGAGTCACAGTCACTTGACTCTCGGGAAGAAAGAAGTCCCGTGGTTGGTGCTTCCAGGACTGTGTCTGGCTTGGTCACTGTGTCGGGCAGGTGCCTGGGACGAGGTAGCGTGCCCGCAAGAGCTGTGTGGGCCTGCTCACGCTCTGACTGGGGCCAGCTCCTCGAGGACACTGCCAGGAGGGAGCCGGGCGGACTGTCAGGACAGGGGAAACATCTTGGCGAATGTGCACGTTCCAGAAAGAGGCTCGAACCCTGGTTCTCAACTCCCAGGCGACCGGGGGCCGAGCCCCCGAGGAGCAGAGGGACGCAGACCCCGCTCCCCGGCATCAAGCTGGAGGTAACGAGAGGCTCTCGGAGGGCTGGAGACAAAAAAGCAGTCCACGCGTCAGGCATTGGTCGTGAGACAGTCTTTGCGAGCTCAGGAGACTGGAGGCAGCTACCCCGCGGAGGGCCGCAGGGCGGTCCTGCCGGCTGTCGCTGTCCGTCCTTCTCCTGGCAGTTCCCGACACTCATATGTAGATGGGGTGGTAGCGTTTGTGGTTCATCTTCTTCCTGCAGGTCGGGCAAGTGTTGGCATTCTTGAGAGAGTCTCGGAGGCACTGGCTGCAGAAGACGTGGCCGCACTCCGTAGAAACAATGACACGTCCGTTCTGCACAATCTGGGGACAGACAGAGCGACCGCCCTCGCGCGCGCCCTCCCGGAGCCCCGCTGGGGCCAGCCCTGTGGTGCCAAGTGACGGTCTGCAGGCCCGAGGGTTCCCGGTCACCGGAACCGGCAGGCCTGGAGAGGCCACGGCTGCTCTGTGGGCGCGTGGTGGGGCAGTGCTGCGGGGCTCAGGCCACGCAGGACACGGGGACACCGGGGCCAGAGGGAAGGCTGCAGGGCCCCAAAGCTAGTGCGCTCTGCCTTCCCACAGAGGCGGGCCGGCTGCACGTCAGCCGGGGCGGGCCTGGGGAAGAAGCGTCAGGTCCCACCTCACGGGAGGGCCCTCACTCATCTGTCCGCCCCACAGAGCAGGGAGGTCACTGCTGGGCCTGCTTACCTCTGAGTACCCGTCCATGCAGATGGGGCAGCTGATCGTGCCGGAGGGCCTAGAACACAGTGTTCCTGTCAGTGCGCGGCACACGCCAACTCCCGCCTGCCCCCGCGAGGGGCCCCCGCGTGTGCAGCCGGTCCCCTCCAAGAGCCTCCCCTGAGCCCGCCTTGGCCCTGGTTCTCTGGGACTCACAGGAAGGCCGGCTACCCCACAGGGCTCAACGGGGCCGTGAGAACAAGGGGACACCAGAAGGCACAGACACCCGAGTCGCCGTGTCTGCCCCATCCCAGCCTCTGCCCCTAGCACCCCCTGGTCCCAGTGACGACAGCTGAGCCCTGCTCTGCGCCAGCCCCACCTGCACCCAGCTGCCAGGGAGAGGCTTCAACAACCCCGCCCGAGGCCCAGGCTCACGGTGCTGGCTGAAGGCCCGGTGCATCTAACTCCCTGCCCCACCCCCCGGGAAGTGGAGGAGGAAGAGGCTTCCTGGAGGGGGGACCTGCCCCCACGAGGACGGTGGCAGCAGGGCGGTGGGCGCAGAGGCACCTGAGTCCCGGAGAGGTCTCTTCCCTGGTGTTTCTGGGAGTGTGTGTGGTCACATACACGTCTCTGTCCCTGGACAGCTCCTCGTCATCACTGCTCACCACACAGCTGTCGGCGTGGTCCTGGCGCGGCCGCCTGGCGGTCCTCCGCGGCCGCCTCCTTTCTGAGACGTGGGTCTGAGCTCAGGACGTGGCCTCCCCGGCCCACCACCCGCACCACCGTCCTTCCCGCCGTGCAGTGGACAGGCCGACCTCAGACCTCAGACCGCAGAGAGACTGGCGGCCCCGCCCGCCACGCCCAGGAGGCCCCGCCCACCCCGAAGAGGCTCCCCTCGCCTTGCCAGGAGAGGTCCGTCCCGAGGAGAGTGGATGCCGAGCTGCCGGCCTGCAGCCTGTGCCGGGAGTGCATTTCCTCCACGGGCACAGGACCGGCCGGCCAGCCTGACCACCACAGCATCACCGGCGTCCTCCCGCCCAGCCTTCTCGCATCCTACCGCACACCAGCCGTCCGTCCAAACCCTCGAAAGAGGGAGACCACTCACCATCGACAATCTTTCAAAAAGGAGAAGAAAAGACAGAATCAGTTTGATGCATAACGTGCCACACCTTTTGGACACAAAAATGACAAAGCACTTATTTCACGTGCAAAACCCCCAGGGAGCCGAGGGGCCTGCTGCCGCATGACCAGGGAAGTCCCTCCACCCTCCAGCTTCCTCTGCTGAGGACAGAGCCCCCAGTGCCCCCACCCGCTGTGCTGCTGTGAGGACTAAGGGAGACAAGGCCCAGACCCCAGGCCACCAGGTACATGGAGCCCAGGACCAGCTCCACAGTCGCCGACAAGAACCCGACTCCACGTGGCTACTGCCAAGGACGGGGTGCGGACCGGGCGGAGGGGCACCGTGCTCAAACGGCATCAAGAACGGCCAGCACACAGGAGCAGGTGTGCAGGGCTGGCTGAGAGCGGCCCGCACCAGGACCGAGGTGGGTGCAGTTCTGCGCCCTGGAGGCCCACAGAACTTCCACCCAGACCCATTCAGCTACAGTGGTTTCCAACCAGGTTACAGCCCTCTCAAGTTCGCAGCCTTGTGTCTTTGGGACCCGCTGCAGACACGCTCCCAGCAGGTTGTGGGCCTGGTCCCGCGGGAAAGCCTGCTGCCCTCTCCTTGGCTGCCCGGGGCCAGCAGCCTCCATGCTGGGTCAAGGCCGAGACAACTGGGGTTCCTCCCCCGCCTTTTCACATGAAGCGCCTGCTGCCACGGGTAACACCCGATTCTGCTTCAGAACAGCCAGCGTGACCTGGTGCAACCCCGAAGGGCACAACCGGCTGTCCCAGGAAGCAGCAGCACGAAGCCCCACGTGGGGCTACAGACAACGCCCGTTCCTAGGAAGCTGCCGAGTGTGACAACGAGATTGGGGGACAGCCAACCTCCCCACTGGGGCCACATTTACTGGGAGACAAGCATGGGTGGGCAGAGGCGCTGTCTATGTGAGGCCTGGGAGATGGGCCGACAGAGCAGGGCCAGGTGGGAGCACAGAGGGTGGGGGGACGCCACCAGCTCCTGTGGCATGCAGGTATTGGTCCTCACAGACCTGGTGCACGCTGGCGCTCCACACACAGTGACCGGAGAGCCCCTGTCCCCGGGGATGACGGGCTGTCCCCATCTTTAACAGGACAGCTCGGAGAAAAGAGCAGAGAAGAACGGTGCCCTGGCTGTGCCATGCCCTCCCCACACCCACCGGCGGTGCTGTGACCACAGGGCTCTGGGACGCCCTGCTCTGGGCTGCAGCATGGTGCTCGGCTGGCGGGAGACGGGCGGGCCGGGCCCTGGGGCTCCAGGAGTGTGGACCGCAGGCAGGAGCGTGTCAGCAGGCAGGGGCGGCACAAACGCGCAGCCTCCCGCCGGCCGGGAGGGTACGAAGACACCAAACCAGACCACAGCCGCTCAGCAGCCCCTGCCTGGGCCGCAGGGTCACAAGGGCATCGAGCCAGCCCAGAGCCCCTCTCTCTTGGCCGGCGCCTGACCCAGGCCAGAGGGCTCGGTCCGACGGGGAGGTGCCCGGTGCCGCAGCTGCAGCTACCCCCACCACGCCGACCCCAGGCCGGCCCCCTCCGGGCTCTGAAGCGCAGGGAGCCTCGCCGCGCCTGCCAGCGCTGACATGTGCGGCACCGGCTGCTGCACGGCGGGGAGGGCGAGTCCTTCTCCTACAGACGGATGCCTTGCGTTCCGGGGACCCCTGGGGATGCGGCAGGCCCTGCGGCGACCGGGGGGACAGAGCCGAGCAGCAGGAGCCACTGGGGACACGGGCACCTGCTGACCCCCGACATTTCTGAGGGTGCTCCCCAAACCAGAGTGCAGAGAGCCGCTTGCTCTAGGCGAGCCAGCACTCAGACAGCCCGCAACGACAGACACCGCACGACGACAGCTTGCGGCCGCCCCACGGCCCCACCAGGAGAGCAGCGGGGCCTGTCAGGAAGTGCCCCCCGAGCCCGCGCCTGCTGCTTCCCCGACCCCGGTGGCACCACGAGCTCTTCCCTCTTCGGCTGTGACTACGCTGGCTCGCTCGCTCTCGCGGTCACTGGGTGCTCCCCTTCACCCCGCCTGTGGGCACTGCGGTCGGGCAGACCCCTGCATCGGTCACGAGGGAGCGGGCAGGTGGGGCGCGGACTCGGCGGCCGTGCTCACTGGGGCGCCTCGCAGAAACAGATGAGGGTCCAGGAGCAGCACACTGACTGCCAGTCGGCAGTGTTCTGGAACTCACTGCGGGATACCCTCCCTGTCAACAGCCCGGCTCTCTAAGAGGACCCAGTCTCTTCCCACCCTGCACCAGGCCAGCTGGCGCAGACGCGGGCACACGGCACGTGCGGGCACACAGGCCAGAGAGCGGGGGGTGGAGACCCACGGGGCAGTTCCGAGCAGCCTAGTACTTCTCGTAATCTTCCCACTGAAAACAACAAGGCGACACTTTTAAATAAACAGGCATCAAAAACACGGCACCGGGTCACACGCAGAGGACACAAAACCTTCTGGAGAAAAGGGGACAGGGGAGCCCACCTCACTTTACAAAGAACCCACAACCCTACAGGAAGGCGCACAAAGGAAGCCACAGACCAGCCCACCCTCCTCACGGGGAGGGAGGCCACGTGACACGGCGCAGAGCACCAGGACGCGGACCTGGCGACACACAGATGACGCTGCGGCCGCGGCACCACCCTGAGCCGCCCCCAGGCCGGCCAGCAGACAGAGCTTCCCGGGACGAGCGGAGGGACGAGCGGAGGGACGAGCGGAGGTGGCAGCCGTGTTCGCGGGGAGACCGCGCGCGGACTCGCTCAGGGTTGGAACGAGCCGAGGACGTCGCCGTTTTCACACAGGCGAAGAGGCAAACGCTGAAAGGCCGTTTTTCAGCAGCAACCTACACCAGCACGGACCTGGGAACCCATCCTAGGAGACTTGCAAACCACCCAGGGGGCACCGGCCTCCCCGAGCGCGTTCCAGACGCCCGAGCCGCACGCGACAGCCCGCTCCCGCGGACCGCAGGCCTGGGGGCGAAGGGCAGACCAGCGGCCTCGGAGAACACGGGACGTGCTCTCTACAGTACAGGATTCCCCCACCAATCGACGTTCGACCCGTCAAACTGAAAGCCTGCGCGCCTCGGAGCACAAAACGCAAGGGGGGGCAGGCTCGCGCTCGGAGCTCACTAAAACTTCCTGAAACACAGGACACTGAAGAAAACCAGACGGAAAAGTGAGTAGGAAAAAGCCTCACTGTTAAAAAGACAAAGGGGGTGCTTTGTTCTAGAGTTCAGCTTCCTCAGCTATTTTTTTAAAGTTCTACTCATAATACACACCAAAAAACTTAGCAATTCCAAAGGCACTTCACCAAAGAGCAAGGGCCCCAGCCACACACACGAGGGGGTGGTGCCCCCAACAGCGGTCAGCGGGCGTACTCTAACCGCTGCGGGCACGGCCGGGCCCCCCAGCCAGGCTCGAAGTCAGGGGTCCCGGCAGTGAGGTCCCCCAGCCGCGGTGCGAACACACGCTGGTGTGGCCTCTGTGGAGAACGGGGCTGACTCCCTCCAAAAGCAGAGGCAGACACGACACACCCTGGGACCCAGCAGTGGCCGTCTCTTTTGGGGTGCGTGGCGCCCGCAAGGGAGCCAGCCTGGAGCGTTTTCCCTTCCGCTGGTCACTGTGCGGCGACCCTCGGGGACGTGGAAACACAGTCCGGGTCACGTTCCGGAAGCTGCCTGGCTCTGGGGTGCAGGGCTGGGCTCGAAGACGGTTAGTCCCCAGGACGTCGTGATGGGGGTTCCTGCCCAACAGGGCGAGCCACTGTCTGCCTGTGGCAGGGAGTGGGGCCCAGCACTCCGAGCCTCGCAGAAAGGAAGAACTCGGCACCATCTGAAGTGTTAGCGCGGAGGCTGCAACCTTGGAGGTTTCAGCCAAGGGGCCAAATTCCATGACCTTCCCAGGACCCCTGGGCGCCACAGGGACTGGCAGCGATGCTGTGTGACACATGGGCCACAAAACACTGATCAGGCTCGGACAGGGACCAGCCATGCCCATGCCAACTCATCTTCATAAGTCCCAGCCCGTCTCCAGGCAACTGCCACCCCTCTGTAGGGGCCAGCGACCCGAGCCCCCGGCTGCGAGGGCAGCCCGACAGCTGGAGGAAAGGCCACTGCTTCTCCTTTACGATGGGGGACAGGGACAGGAACGCACGGACAGGGACCACGACAGGACAGCGCGGTGCTCTCAAACCCAGTCAGGGGCTACCCTATGCGCCTCCACCAAGTGCGCTCTGTCCTGGAAGGCACGAGAGCACTGCCGGGAGAGGCAGGCCGCCCGAGGACGCAGGTCCGTGGGCCGGCAGACCCCCACCCACAGGGGGCCAGCCCGGGTCTCCTCTCTCATGCCGCAGTCCCTGCCCGAGTCCAGACCTGGCGCCACGGGAAGGGGGCGCCCGCAGCCTCCCGGGCAGCTTCTCCAGGCACCGGCAGTGCCGAGCCAGTATCCTGCTCTCCCTCGCGGAGGCGCGCACCGGACTCCCGGGCACCAGCCCAGTGCCGGGCGCTCGAGGCCAGTGCCCGTTAGTCCCCACGACACCTGACCGACCCAGAGGGCAGGCCTCTGCTCCACAAAGGGGAAGAGCCTGAGTCACTCGCTGGGGTCGCACAGCTGGCACAGGGTGCAGAGTTAGGCACTGAAGAAGAAAGGCCCCCCAGAGCTGGCCCCCAGGGCTTCTGTGCCCGCTGAGGGAAGGTCAGGGCCACACAGGCAGCAAACCCACTGCAGAGGACTTCCCCGAACTGTCCTCTGTCGTGGGCTCGTCACTGGGTAGGGGTCCCGTCAAGAAAAGCCAACCTCCCCCTGCTCAGGGGACTGCCTGAGCCACTCCCCGTCCCTGCCGCCGGCTCGGGGCTTACCACGACGGAGTCGCTGTGCGTCAGGTCAACGACCACGGGCTCCAACGACTCACAGGTGAGGTCCACTATCTCATCTCCAGCTGCAAAACACAGCATTGCAGCACACGTCAGGGGAGAGAAAGCACGGCGACGTCACTAGCAAGGCGGCGAGAGCCAGACTTCCGGCCCGACCCCTGAAGGGCAGGGTGCAGAAGGCACAAGGACCAACCCCTTTCCGGGGGACAGCATGGGCACCCTTCCAAGTGCTGCCGAGTGGCAGCCCGTGGTTCAACAGGCACACCGCTGGGGAGGGGGTGCCTGTGCACACGCACGCCCCCATCCCTGTGGCCCTGCACCGCCACGAGGCTGGGCCTCTGTGCCCGCACCTGCTCCTCACAGGGACGGGCAGGGACGGGCGGGGAAGGCAGGGGGCAGGCTTGGCTCGAAGCCCTTCTCCTTGGGATGGGGGGGCCTGAAACCTCTGCTCCCCGAAACAGGGAAGCTGGGGGCTGCCACTTGCCTAGAGACCTCAAGTCACACTCCACTCAGCACCCCATGTGCTATGTTTTAGTGGGCCCCTAGGCCCCAACACACCCCAGTGGGTTGGGCCTGGCCTGCAGCTGGCGGTGAGCCCCCGGGTCCACTGCGGTGTCCATGGGAGCACAGGACCAAGCGGGGAGGAGCGTGTGCCCAACAGCTCCTGACACTTAGGACCCACGTGAAGGGCGGACACAACTCCAGTTCCACATGCCAACAGGAAACTCACACCCAAGTTCTTCTGTCATTGTCAACAGCAGAAAACAGCAGGGTAGAATGTTCAGAAATAGTATTTGCTTAATATTTGGGGGAAGTGACTTGTAATATGTTTAACACGTTCAGAAAGTTTTATTTTCATATAGTAGAAATCACAAGAATAAAAACCACACCGTATGAGAAATGTCTGATGTGATTTACATAAAATGACCTACTTCTTTTCAGAAGCATGGTTCACATGCTGATGTCTCATCATTTCCAGAACCTTCCTCTTTCTGGTTTCTGGCTCTTACAAACATAATCGAGACTTTCACGGGCCGCCGGTGTCTGCAGCCCTGTGCCTTCCCCAGGCTTGAGCTCCAAGCCCTCAGGGAGACGCGGGAGCAGCCCCTACGCTGGCCTCTCCTGGGAAGGGCAGATGCACAGGCCTGGGCGTCAGCCTGGGGGCAGGCGGGCCGGGGTCCCAGCCTCTGGCTTTCTGGGACTCGTGGTTTGGGGTGAGAAGACACCAGAGACAGTACTGAGAACCTCCCTCTCTGGAGACTCCATGAAACGTATCTCAGACAGGTTGCTTCTCGTTAAAGTCAGCTTTCAGGCAACACGGCTACAAAGACAACCTTAACAAATGCAGAGTAAAGAGACACCGCTCAGGCCGCCTGCCACTGCCCTTCCCAGAGCAGCCCGCGGGGAGAAGTCCCCTGGCCTCGGCCTGCACCACCCTCCCACACAGGCAGCTCCGGCCACATGTTCGCCTCCTCGGGCACCTTTCTGTCTTAGCGAAAGGAGAAGAGGAAAGCTGTTCTGTGCACGGCCACACAAACTGGAGACAGGCTTCCACAGGGCGAAGTGGGCCCGCGCAGTCTCCCCCACCCCGGAGGCGGAGCGGCCCGCCAGCGAGCAGCTGTTCAGACCCGTGGAGTCCTGGAGCGACCGAGGGGCGGCTCTGCTCCAGGGAGTGGCGCGCGGTGACACAGGCAAGACCCGGCCTGTGTGGGTTGTGGAAAGGCACCGATCCAGGGAGTTTAGGAGGCTGCTGTGTGGAGTGCTTGACAAGGCCAGGGGCCGGGCGGGCACGTCCTGGAGGGCTCGTGAGCCACAGGGAAAAATTCTGGCTTCATCCCGAGGGCACTCAGCAGACAGTGAGGGGCAAGCAGGGCAGAGACAGGGTCAGCTCAGAAAATAAGGAGCACCCCTCCCTCCACGGTGTAGAGAATGGGCGGAAGGGACAGGGCTGGAGGCAGGGTGACAGGGTAGGGGGTTGGGCAGTCACCCGGGTAAGAAGAGAAAGAAGGAAAAAGAGAGACACGGAGCCAGACAGGCACTGCTCGCCCTGGGCAGCCTGCGTCCCTGCCGTGACCCGTGCCGTGCGGCCTCCTCACAGCTCTGCAGCAGACGCGACCACGTCTGGGCCCGGATGACAGGCCGAGGCACGGGACCGGCAGGCGGCAGTGCCAGGTGCCCAGCGGTGCAGTCACGCCCGCCCACACCTTACCGTCGCCGTGTCCCCGGCAGCCTTACCGCTTTCCACGAGCTCTATGGGCTCTGTTTCTAGAGTCGTCTCGAGGGTGGAGGCTGCTTCCCGAGCTCGCTTCTGAGCGGGTCTAGAACTCGAAGCCCCTCCTCGGCGCTTCCTCTGAGGGCACCGGAACCAACAAAGGAAACACGCGTCAGTCCCGAATGCCCGGGCTCGGCGGGACGGCGACGGGGCGGCCCTGAGACGGGGCCCACGCACCAGGAAGGGGGAGCGGGGAGCAGGCCCAGGGCAGGTCCTCCCGACACGGCAGGCTCCAGGCACTGCGTGTTTGGCGATAAATCGGCCAAAACACACAGCGAACACACATTCTTAAGAAGTAAAACTTGCTCATCAACCCATCGGTCTGGCAAAAACGCACGACACACTCCTCTACAGAGGCCGCCGGCCCAGCTCAGGATTTGCCAGAACCCCCTTTAACCACAGGGACAGACCTCCCTTCCTAGAATCTGCATTGGCCTCACTCTGTTTTCAGCTCAAAGACCTTCAGTTTCCCCGGTTTCCATCCACCATGGAAAGCAGATCTTCCTTGGGGAAATCTGGCCTCTGACCTCCTAGGATACATCAAATGGGGCTCAGCCCTAATGAACACCCCCCACCCAACTCAAGGAACCAGAGTTGTCTCAGCCTGTCCCCAGGGCCACCAGAGAGCCCCACCATGGGGTGTGCACAGGGAGGACCTTCAGGCAACCTTCCCTCCCCGGAGCTCAGGGGTCCCGTGAGGTCCGGGCCACACCAGAGCAGAGCTGCCTCTGCGGTCCCAGACACCTCACGACCACTGTCTCAGTGACACGCCAGGCTTGGTCTCTGGGGGCCGGAGACCTCTCGCTGAGGACCCTCGCCACCACGCTCACGCTGGACGCAGAACTACACAGGGCACGGAAAGCAGACCACGCGGGACGTCGGGGCCCTCACGTCCAAGCACGCCGGCAACCGCTCTGGGCACGGACTGCCAGGCCTCCACCGCCGCCCCGCAGCCGCCCCCAGAGCACCGCCCGGACACTGGGCCGGTCGGCGCGCACGCCGCTCCGACTCCCGGGAGGTCCCAAGCCGGGTGCTCGAAAGCACCGCAACGTGCCGCGCGGAGTAAGGCAGCCACTCGGCCTTGAAGATAAACTCCCGATCTGACAAAACTCACCGTACTCATGGTGCTCTCTGACCGCGACCTGCAGAGAAGGGAGCGAGCTGCACCACGGTTTGCGGGGGCGTGGGACGCGCGACCGCTCACGGCCGCTGCCCGCTCATCCTCTGGCCAGCACAGGCATCTGGGGCCACACAGACTTCTCCGCACCGTCAGGTTCTGGAAGACAAAGACGCCGAGCTGATGAGCACGCCGCCTGCACCTTCAACCACGTTCTGTTCTGGTCACCACCGGGGGCAACCGTGCAACGTGTCCTTGACCTCACGTTCCCCTTGGGAAGCAGGAACTCCTGTAGAATGCAGGGTCACCGATCTCAGAGCCCGGGACTCTGGCCTCACGCTGGCTGCTGAAACCGTGACAGCTGCTGGGAAAAGACGAGAGACTCAAACTGCCACGTGTGACCGCATCCACTCCTCACAATGGGAAGGGACAGGGCTTCCCCGGCTGGAGCAGAGCCACGGGCCCCAGGCTCTGCCCAAGACGTCACTGTCCTCCTCTGGACAAAAGGCCTAACAGCAGAGGAGACAAGGGCCACCCACCGATTCACCCTGCGGGCACAGCTGAGTGGGAAGAACCAGGAGTGTGGCTGTGGCAGCCGAGCAGGAGGTTCCGGGGAGGGCAGAGAAAGAAGGTGCTGAGGCTGCCGCGGAGGGTGGGGCCCTGGGTTTCACTGGGAAGCGGCAGCTCTGTGGTGGCCCAGCCCCAGGCGCCAGTGGTTTGGACCAGGACTCTGGTTCTCCAACTCGGGCTGGCCCCAGGCTCCCCTGGAGGAGCTTCCAGCTCGGCAGGCCTGGGGTGGGCTCCCGGGCAATGCCGACAGTGCCGTCTCAGAGGCTGCCGCCCCGGCACCCCGACCCTACCGCCTCCCATCTTTCTGAAGCACACAGCTGAGCACAGTGGCCTTCACTGGGCCCCGGTCAAGTCCTCGCTCCTGAGCACGGACTGTGGAGACGAGCGGGCCTCGCTGTCCGGCGTCTCCAGACTCTCCCCACGACTCTGGGCGCCAACCCTCCCTGGGCCTTGCTTCCTCCCGGCTGCAGGACTGGCTGACAGGGCCAGCGGGAGCAGGTGGGGCAGGGTGCACGTGGTCAAGGCTGGGGACCGGCTCCACCGCTGCCTCGGCCAGCACCGCCGACTGCACGGCCCCGCCCGGTGGGCTGCAGGCCCCCCACCTCGCTCCCTTGCCTGCACGACCCCTGCCCTGAGAACACAGCGGTGAGTAAACCCGGCCACCAGCGCCGGTGTCCCCACGGACGGACGCGTGCCACGTGCGAAAGGAGCGCGGGGCAAGGAGAGGCTGGAGAAGGTCTGTCCCCATGGAGCAGGGCGTCAGACTCACTTCCACCAGGCCCACATCAGCCTCGAGGCTGCCTTCAGAGGGCCGAGTGTGCATCCCGCCTCCCCGGCACTTCCTCAGTGCCGTCTTCCCGGCCCTCCACGGCCTCCCGCGCCAGAGGTGCCGGGGCCGGCCACCCACCACGGGAGCTGCAGGGCCGGCCTCGGGGAGGGTTCCAGCAGAAGGGGCCGTGGAGAAGGGGCATTCCCAGCAGACCAGCGTGGGACACGGAAGGGCTATGTGTGTGGCAGGGGCTGGGTCCTGGGGAAGGTCAACCTCACCAGTCAGATAGGCTCTGGGGTCCTGCCAGGCGCACAGGCCACACCTCAGAGGCCACTGCGTGCAAGGCACACGCTTTCTGGCCGAGTCGCTTGCCACCCTCCTATCGCCAGAGGGGGCAGCAGGTCTGTGTGGCCACCGCTCTCCACACAGGGAGCAGAGGGTGACCAGGGACAGGGACGTGCCCAAAGCCCACAGCCAGTGCGTGTCACAGCCCGGGTTCAGAACTGGGCGCCCGCGCCAGGACCAGAGGTCTCCATGCACGGGGACTGGGCTGGGGCAGGAGCGAAGGGGCAGGTGCTGCAGGCAGAGGGGTCTGAAGGCGGCTGGAAGGCCCCGGAGACAGCCGGGGTGGGAGCAGACACCGTGGAGCGCGTGCAGTTTGGAGAGTCACGCAGACAGAGAGGAGCGTATGACGAGGACGGAAAGTCAGAAATGGAGCCTGAACAACCCGTGGATACAGCAAGACAGAAGCAAGCGCCTCGAGGAAGAAAGCAGGTGGGGCCCTGGCTGGTGTGGCTCAGTGGACTGAGTGCCGGCCCGCGGACTAGAAGTTCGCTGGTTCGGTTCCTGGTCAGGGCACGTGCCTGGGCTGTGGG
This sequence comes from Trachops cirrhosus, assembly GCA_028533065.1. Lineage (NCBI taxonomy): Eukaryota > Metazoa > Chordata > Mammalia > Chiroptera > Phyllostomidae > Trachops > Trachops cirrhosus. The sequence goes on along the minus strand of CM052538.1, from coordinate 898,065 downwards.
CCAGGTCGCCAGTTGGGGGCATGCGAGAGGCAACTGATTCATGTGTCTCTCCCTCTGTCTCCTTCCCTCCCCCTCTCTAAAAATAAATAAATTAAATTGAAAAACCACACAGGTGGGGTGCAGGCATCGAGCAGCCTCAGGAAGATGGTCACTGGTAACCAAGCAGTAGAGGCTCAGTACTGAGGGTCAAGCAGGGCTGCCTGGAGAAGTGACCCAGAAAATGAGGCCCAAAGTGAGGGGCTTCTTCAAGAAACAAAGCAGGTGGGTGGGGCACACAGAGGGCAGAGGATGCCCAGACACTGCCCTGTGTGATGGGTGAGAGAAGCCGGGACCGGCTCAGCTCCTAACCCACACGCCCATGGGCCTTAAATGGAGGGGCCTCCTTCAGACACGCACTCGGAGAGACTGTGTCACCTGTGTGCTCTGGGGGCCAATGGCAGACGGAGACTGTGCCACTTGGAGGTGACTGGTGCCTGCTGGGTCTGCTCAGATGGCACAGCCCCCCACACCATCCTGCTGCTGTTAGAGGGGACCCTGCAGAGTGCAACATGCGTGCTCACGTGTTGCACGCGGAGCGGGCGTGGCTGTGTGTGTCGCAGACCTCATGGGTGGACGTGCCCGGGAAGGAGGGAGCCGGCCAGGTGAGACGAGGCGGGCTCTGTCCCAGCATCTCACAGAACTGCTGTCCAGTGGCCCCGACCCAGGGGGCACACGGAGCCCTCACACCACACCAGGGCAGCTGAGACCCCTGCCACCACCCTCACGACCCGAGGGCTCACTCCCCGCACGGGTCCCCGGGGGAAGCAACGCTGATGCACAGGTGTTCCCGGCACGCTCCCCGCAGAGAGCCGGTGTGTGGGCACGGAGGCCTTCACGCCTGGTCACAGCCCCACGAGAGTCCCCATGCTCCGGCCGGGGCAGCCTTGTTATGCCGGCGTAGCGCCGGCAGGGAAAAACCTAAATCCCCCAGCACCTCTTCGGGAAAACGCCCATCTGTGGGTGACTGATCAGGTACCGCCTAGCTCACGTCCCCTCTTTCTAACCATAAACTCAGAATCACCCCCATGTTATTTTAAGTACTTCCAGAATGGAATTTCAAAATTAGGGTTACAGAACACACGCTAAAAGCGAGAATCTTCTCAGGGCTGTTTCGTGCTCGAACACCTCCGGCGATGGACCAGTGCCCAGCGCAACCTGCAGTGACTTTCATCTCGAAGCTTGTGGAATGGAACTCTGTGTCACGGCCACGTCAACAACTAGGCCTTCGCTGTTAAGAAACCCAGAAGCCTCTGGTGTGTTATCCGAACGAGGCGCGTGGCAAGCAGCCGCACCACGCGGCCGGCAGTCCGAGCCCGGGAGCCCGCCACCAACGCTAGACCCCCGCGCCTCTGCTCTGCACCTCCGATGTGGGAACATCCCTCACCGTGCAGCTGTCCCGCGGGGCAGGGGCGCGGGGCGCAGGTGTCCAGGGCGGTCTCGAGCAGCCCGCAGGCAGCCACCAGCTGACTCAGTCGACGCCCCCACACGGGCACCTGCCGTGGGTCAGGCACTGCTCCAGAAGCCGAACCGGGGCCTGGCAGGCCCTCGCCAAGCACGAACTGTACGTGGAGGGACGACCAGTCAAGTAAGGCGTGACCAGGTGCTGTGCCTGAGGGACAAGCTCCGAGCACGGCACACCTTCCACCCCAGGAAGGGCTGGAACACGGGCTCCCGGCCCTTCTCCCAGGCGCTCACCCCGAAGGCAGGCTGGGCAGCCTCGCCCACTGCCCCCTCCTGGGGTCAGGGACCTGCAGGGGACCTGGCGAAAGCCGAGGGCAGCAAACTGCGCTTGGAGAGGCAGCAACAGGTCTTCCCCAGGTCTGCCCTGTGGCCCCCAGGAAGCCACCAGCAGCCACCGGCACAGCCCCAGAGGCCTGAAGGGAGCACCGGAGGCGAGGGCCTCCCAGCTGCTCGGTGGCTCCCAGGCACAGGACCACCAGGGCCGCCTCCCGCCCGCTCCGGAGACGGAGAGCAGCTGCCCGCACCGAGGTGGCCATCCTCCTGCCTGAGGCTCAGGCCTCAGCTGCGGGTGTCTAGAATGAAAATGAACGTCAGCTCTCTGAAAACCTATGAGAAAAATCGGTGCCAATAAAAATATTCTTCAGCCTTAAAAAGAAATTTTGACACACTGCAACGTGGATGAACCTCTTAGACATCATGCTTAGTGAAACCAGACACAAAAGGACAAACACTGCGTAATTCCTCTCACCTGCGGAGAACCATCCAATCCAGAGACGGAAAGGGGAGGGTGACTGCCAGGGGCTGGGGCGGGGCTGCGTCTGGGGCGGGCAGAGGCGGGGCTGGGAAGGATAAAAAGGCCCTGCAGGTGGCAGGCGGTGAGCCACCTCCGGCCACTGCACAACACAAGTGGCCGCACGGTCTCTGTGATGCGCCATCTATTTTACCACAACCACAGCACTAAAAATAAACCTCACCTGACACTCCTTTTCTAGACAGTTTAAACCAACGGGTTCTGTCACATATTGGGAAATGCTCTGCAGTGGGCACAGCCCTGGAAGCATCTGGAAGGTGCTGCCTGTGTCCTGGCCAAAGCCCCAGCCGACCTGGTTCCCCCACCCTCAAAGCAGCTGTTCTCACGTGTGTCTGTGCAGCCGCACATGCGGGCTTAGGAAGAACCCCTCCCACACCGAGCAGACCCGTCTGGGGATGAAGCCCCGCAGCCTGGGGAGGCTCCTCCGTGCCTGCCAGCCTCGGAGCATCTGTCGCTGTGGGGGAGGGCTGTCACAACTGGGCACCGCAGTGAAAGACACCAAACCCAGCCCATTCCGGCAAGGTGGCAGCCAGCTACCTGGCCCCCCGCTGCTGCTCTGGGCGGGGGGCGGCAGGGGTTCCCTGGGTCACCAGAGGCCCAGCCGGGTGGCTTCTCCACCTCCCTGACCCCCAACTTTTAGTTTTTTCTCAGTCATGGTGGCCTGGGAACTGGGGGGCTGATAACACAAACAAGGCAGCTCCTGGGGGCCAGGAGCAAGGGTGATGGAATGGAACCCTGAGGGCCCTCCCCCAGAGGGCGAAACGACACCAAGACCGAGGCGGCAAAGCAAGTTCAGGCGCGGAGGCCACCGGCAGCCCCCACTCCTCCCCAGGGTCAAGACCCCATGAAACTCCAAGGGGGCAGGCACACTGCCTGCGTGGACACGGCACAGTGCCGCACTGCAGGAGGGAAAGCCGGCTGGGCGGCCGACCTGCTCCTACAGAGCCGTGGACCTGGGACTGGTTGGGGTGGGGTGAAGTGGAGGGAGTCTAGAACCACTGCAAACAGCCCAGGCACAAGCCCGAGGCGGGGATGGGAGGTGTGTGACAGGCCGGAAGCTTACCGATGAGATTCTTTGATCTGTGCCTCTAAGCAGGAAGCAGCTAAGTGAGGTCCCACGGGGGGGAACCCCTCATTGGCATGCGGGGACTGGTTTTTCCCTTCGCTTCCCAGGAAGATGCACTGCAGGCTGGCCAGTGAAGAGTGCCAGCTGTGGAAGGGCCACCAAACGCCACAGTCTACAGACACTAGTCTGGGCAGTGAGACCCCCACAGTCGGTGGGCAGCAGCAGAGGCCCGAGTCCACATGCTCCTCAGCTCCCACCCAGCACACTCTAAGGCAGGGGCGCCCTCACACAGCCAGAACAGGCAGACTGGAGCGCTAGGAAGGCCTTCGAGTGGCCCAAGGATGCGAAAGGCGTCACAAGGTAGCTATTAAAAAACCCACCAGGCCCCCGGGCCCCAAGAGTACCGTCAATGTCCCCAAACGATCACGCCCACGGCCTCAGATCGCACAGCCAACCTCCCCTCCCTCTCCTCTCTGGCCTCGTCTGCAGTTACAGATACACGTGTTGTAAAAAGCACCAACCACTACAAAAACCCACAAGGCTTATGGGAAAAAATGGAACTACGGTCCCAACACTCAACAACTTTGCCAACTGCACACACAGGGTAAATGGTTCAGACAGGCACAACACCACAATAACCACAGTGCTTTCCCAGCAGCACTCGTGAGTGAGCGAGTCACTGGCAAACAGGCGAAGCATGACACCAGGTGTGCGTGGGCGAGGTCCGGAGCACACAACCAGTGAGGTGGCTGGTGGGTGCTTCAGGCGTGGACAGTGCAAGGAGCACGTGGTTTGGCTCAGCTGAGTTCAGCTTTGTGTTCACCTAGTATTGGGTTGGCCAAAAAGTCCGTTTAGTTTCTTCCATAAAATAAAAGACACACTTTTCACTTTCACCAATAATTTTATTGATTTGGACATTCTGCGTATATCGTCCATCTCCCACTACTGGCTTCTGTGGGGAGAGGCCAGGGGTGCTGCTGTTGAGCATCATCCAGTGCAGATACAGCCCCACAGCCAAGGGCTGTTTGACCAGAATGTCAGCAGCACCGAGGAACTTCGCAAAACCACTCGTGACATGTTCAATCGGTCGCAGCACCTTCTCCATACCCTGCACAAGTCTTTTTTTGCATTTCTGTTTTTACCTTTTTTTTAAAAAAAGATTTTATTTATTTACTTTTAGAGAGCGGGGAAGGGGGGGACATAAATGTGGTGGCCTCTCACATGCCCCCCTCTGGGGACCTGGCCCACAACCCAGGCACATGTCCTGAGTGGGAACTGAACCAGCGACCCTTTGGTTCGCAGGCCAGTGCTCAATCCACTGAGCCACACCAGCAAGGGCAGTTTTTACCTTTCTTGAAATAATAAAGCACAGTACAGCAAAAATGTTGGGTATTTTCTTCCAGCTGCAACATTAAAATGGCTACACAAAAATTCACCCATTTTAGTGCATTTTTAAATGCACGCTGATATGACAGCTGTCACAATACAATCTAAAAGTCGTTTCAGGTGAAGTTGAAGACAGCTGAGTGCTACCAGAGCCCCCCATGGGAAAAGCCAAGCGCACTCGTTGGCCGTCCCCACGCAGCACATCCCGTGCAGCAGACCCCATCTCCGCTCCGGCCGCTCCCTGCCCGTCAGGCCCTGGAGCCGCGGCACGCATCCCAAGGAGCACGGGAAGCAGCACTGACCGCGCGACTCCAGGCGTCCCGACGGCTCGTGCCCCGCTCCAGGCTCTCCGGACACAGCACCTCTGCCAGGCCCCCCACCCCACCCCACCCCACATTGGGGAGCTCCTGCTCAGCCTTCAAGGCTGGCCTCGACGCGCTGCTGGCCCTGACTGAACCGCTTCTCCTGCTTCACTCAGCGCGACAGACACGGCTCCAGTCCGACAGTTTTCCCAGCATCCCCTGCCCTTTGCACAGACAGGTCAGCAAAATGATTTTTTCCATTGAAATTAAGTTACCATGCTCATCAGAAGAGATGGCTCCGTGTTTTGGGGGTGGGGGAAAACGGAGCCTTACACTCCAAGTAAGAACAGTCACCACCAGGACAGAAAGGGAGACTCAGACAGACGGTCATTGTGGGGTGGGGGTAGAGAACTGCTCTACAGGGTGGTTAAACATCAAAAAAGGTGCTGGAAGAGTTTTACTTCTGCAGCAGAACTGCAGGAGCGGGCCGAAATGAGAGGCGAGGTGCCCGGCAGACAGAGAAGAGCCCGCACCCCGGGGACCCCGACCCCGGCTGGGCGGGGGCGCCTCAGGGAGCAGCAGGCTTCAGGAGCACCTGCAGTGGCCGAAAACCGGGTTCGTGAGGATTTCTGTAATCAGACCTCTCCTGGACAGGTGTCACTTCAAAACAAAAAGGAACAGAAAAGAAACAGCCCCCCCATCTCAAGCGCTATCTTCACTGCCTGAAGCTACTGGAAACCCCGGCTGACACTTCCCCACCGCCGGGAAATTCGGGCGCCCAGGCCCAGCGAAGGGAAGACAGCTGCCGGAGTGGGAGGCCCAGAAGCCAGGTGGGCCTGTGTGTTGTGTGTTAACTGTGTGGTCGAGAGCGGCACCGACGGCCTCCCGTGCTTCGGGACCGCAAACGGGGCCCGGCACAAAGCCCGGCAGGCCGACCTGAGACCGAGGATCGCCGCGGACGCTACTCAGCAGCGAGGCGGGGGATCACACACAGACCCAGACGACGGCGTCCCAGCCCTCACACCGCGGAGAACTGCGGTTACAGCTCCAAAACAGGAATGCGTGATCCGTTACTAGCGGCCTTTGGCACACATCCTCGCATTTTAACTTCGTGCACGTCACGTACATCTGTACGTCCCACCAATTTATTCGTTGTCTGTACCCACGTGGGTACACCAGGAGACCACGTGGTTTAGAAAGACTTCCAGGAGAGCCAACAGTCACTTTCTCTTCTGCACAGCAGGCTAGGGGTGACCCTCATTTTGACACCTTCCCGGGCCTCCCCTATGCTGCCTGACGAGGTGCTCCACAAAGTGCAATTCCAGTCATACCTGGAAACACCACTGGCAGAGGAAGTCCAGCCCCCAGGAACGCAGCCTCTTGCACACTGGGCCTCGACCTGAGCATCGGGGGCTCCGGGCCTTCCTCCTCAGAGAGGAGCCCCCAGTGCCTTGCTCTAAACTCCCCGAGTCCTGCTAGGTTATCGCTGCTGAGAAAGGACCAGTCAGAAGAGCACACAAGTGAACGGAGTCCCATCTCGGTGTGCCACCCCTGCTGTGTCCTCCAGGAGCCGCCGCATCCTCCAAAGTTTCCGCACTTGGGGACCAGGAAAGATGCAGCCAATTGTCTGGCAGAGACGATGGAGCAACACTCAGGGCACACCGGGGCACTCTCACCCGGCACACAGACCAGCCGCCCTGTGCACAGGCTGCGCCAACCATCCTTCAGGGAAGAGCGGGTCACCAGCTGCCTGGTCCCAGCTACTCTTTGCTCGCCCAGCCTGCCCTGAGGCCACTGGCCTCGCCCCCTTCCCACAGCCCAGTGACTTCTCTGCAAGACACATCTAACCCTGTCACTTCCCTGCTTAGAGGTCAGTTTAGTGACTTCCCATCTGGCCTTAAAATAAACTCTGAATTCCTCCACAGGGAAGCACACCAAAGACCCTCTGTGACCTGGTTCCCACTGACCCCTCCAGGCCCACAGCTTGACAATCTGTATTTCCGCCCCCGAATCTCCTCCCCTTCCCTCAGCCCGCACTGCTCGGCCCCCCAGGGCCTGTGCCGAGCTTATTTTGTCCACTGCTGCACCCTGAGCAGAAAGCTTGGTGCCAGAAGATCTCAAACATGTGCTGATTGGAACATTAAAGAATGTAATTCTTAAAGGGAGCAAAACAAAAAAATCTTTGAAGCAGAGTTGGAAGCTCAAATGCAGGCAATACAAACAGCCTGCAACACAATCTTCTCCTCAACTGCTCCCATTTCACCTCAAACTCAAACATAAAACCAAAACCAGTATGCCCCCCCGCCCCCATAACAAACAAAAAAGGAAGAAAAGTCCTTCATTACCAGAGGTCCCCAGACTCCTCGTCACTGAACTCGAAGGCCTGGTCCTGCAGTCTACCAGCTGGCCGTGTGACCTTGGGCGGCCCGAGCTGGCCACAGGGCTGCAGGCTGCGACCCGGAGCCTGGCCCCGGGGGCTGGGTGGGCGCAGAGGCAGAACAAAGGTGTGATGGGGCACGTCAGTGGACACGCTCAAGGATAGCACAAAATCCACCCCACCCATAAAACGGCCACCGCGGGCTCCAGCCCAGAGCTCTCCCCTCCTCTCGACGGGTCGAAGGGGGAAGGCGGCATACCCCGCACTTTCGGGTCTCCAGCCTCGGCGTCAAGACGCTGCTAACCTTCAGGAACCGGTCTACAGGCGCGCAGGGGGCGGGCCTGCGCCGCAGCAATCGCGGATCGCCAACGACCGGAAGCTGGGGATTTACTAAACTCAGGCCCTAGCTGGGCGCCCCCAGTGCGGGCCCCCGCCCCCTCCAAGCCCAGAGGAGGCGCGGGGGATCAGCCTGCGCACACAAAGGGGGCGGCGTCAACAGGGAACAAAAACCTTGCCCAAGTCTCCCGCGAACCGCCCGGTGCCCCTCTCCCTGGGCCGCCCCGCCCGACTCTCCGAGTGACCTTGTGGGCATCCCTTCCCTTCTCAGCCTCAGTTTCCCCGCTCTCGCTACTGTGCGCAGCCGTCCGCTGTCCGCCCGCGCAGCCGAGGCGTACGGTGAGACCGCCCCACTTTTGTTGCCCGCACCGAGGTGGGTTCGTGCAGCCGCGTGGACAGCGGGCGGATTAGCCGGCCCCGCGGTCCCGGGGAAGGCCCGGCCTGGCGTCAGGGCCCAAGCGGGGTCGACCGCGCCAAGGCGGCTCCTGGGCCGCAGCGCCCAGGCCTCTGCAGGCCGCGAACCCACCCAAACCCGGTATCTGCCGCCCTGGCCTGCTGCTCCCTCCTCGAGAAGCCTGGCCTTACTTGGGGCTGGTTTGGTCCGGCAGAGGCCGCAGCCGACGCGTCCGAATCAGGAAGCACCTTCGAAAGCTGCTGAGGAGAAGCACTCCAGCAAGACGCCGCCGCCTCAACTGCAATCCACTTCCGCTCCTGAGGCCTCAGCTCCGCCTACCCGGCGTTTCCATTGGCTGCCTCCGTGTCCACTCCCGCGTTTTATAGCGTCGAGAGTGTATATTTTCAATTCTATTGGATGAGACAACCGTCTATTACCACTTTGAACATCAGCTTTTTCCGGCCTCACTTCCTCTCGCGAGATTAATCTCTAATCCCTTCGCGAGGTACGCGTCCGGTGCCTCTCGCTCCCTGGCAAGGCCTCTCGGGAATTGTGGTCCGCAGTATAACAAGGCTGCCGGCCGCCGCGGAGCCGGAAGTCAGTGCAATCGAGCCCTTCCGCGGCGCCGATTCCCGTCCGCCCGGGCCCTCTCCCGGCCTCAGTTTCCTCGTCTATTAGTGAGGCCTTTGTGAGCAATGTTCCCGGGGAAGCTGGGCCTGGATCCGCAGCTCCTCCAGGGCGCCCGCGCCTCCCGACGTGCTGGGCCCTGGGCCAGCGCCTGTCCCCGGGATCCTAGACAGCCTGTCCCAGCTGGCGATGGAGACAAGAGAGAAGCTCAGACCGGCCCATCTGCGGGAACCCGGAGGAAGCGCCTTCGGAGCTGGGAACCGAAAGGACTCGAAGAGCGTTCCAGAGAGGGAACCTGGGTGGGGAGAGATGGGCTGGCACGTCCGGGAAAGTGAAGGCCGCCCGGTGTGCCAGGAGCACAGAGGTAGGGAGCCGTGGGGGCGGGGGAGGCGAGACTCGGACCTTGGAGGTCGGGAACCTGGCCCAGATGCCAGGTTGAGGGTCTGCATTATCCTCAGGGCCGAGCGTGTCAGGGAAGGGAGGACTGAGCCCGTGGGGGTGGGAGCGCTCTCGCCCGGGCCTCCCGGAGGTCCAGCAGAAGCCTGGGGCTCTCAGGGGTTCCTGGGGCCGCCAGTGGAACTCCAAGGGTCAAAAGCGCGCAGGTCTTGGATCCCTCCTTCCCGAGTTCAAACCCCAGCTCCGTTGTTTAAGCGAATTTCGCTGTTCCCCCACCTGCCCTGTGGGGATGATACAGGACCGACGGACCGAGGAAGAAGGTGGAGAGCGCGAGGACTGGGTCCTGCGCCGCACGGCCAGCTGCAGGCCAGCCTGTGGGAGGGGGCTGCCCACGAGCCCCTTTTGTTCTAAGAATACCCGGTTCTCAGGCCTTGGCCATCACCTCTGGCCCCAGGCATCTACAAGCAGCGAGGAGGTCACTCCCCACAATGTGCCTTGGGGGGGACAGTTCCCTCAGAGGGGGTGTTGAATCCTAAAGATTGGGTCTTGTTCGGACATGACTAAGCAGATCAAAACCAGAGCATTAATGTTTTTGTGTTGAGTTTACAAGCAGTCTCTGGGTTTGATATTTTATGCAAGTAGAAGGGAATTCGGCATGGTAGAGTGTCAGCACAATCTGATTCCATTGTGAAGTATGTGGTTGAGTTCTTAATTTTGATAGTGTTTTTAAGTTGGAAGGTGTAAGATTTCCCACAGCTTGTAATCATCATTGGAATAGTATTAAAGAGAATTTACAAGTTTAAGAGGAATGGAGACATTTAGTTCATCTATAGGAATTCTAAAATACTTGACAAGGCAGACAACTAAAACGCTAAAAAAAGCCAAGTTCAGATTCTACACGTGTAAATGCAGTTTGAATGTTTAGGGGGAGGTTCACAATACCCCTTGTGAATCCCTTGGAGTTCCCGAGTGATCTTCGGACAGGTCTCATCAGCGTATTCCCTTGATAGCAAATGAAATGGGTTTGAAACACAACACGGTGTATCAGAAATGTCACGTTTATTTTTCTGAATGAAATTTAATCTGCTCCCAGCTCTGATTTGACAGGGGATGGGAAATTCCTCTTTTCACCAGCCTGGGTTGTGGGAAGATCCTGGGGTTCTAGTGCCGTTCAGGATATTGGGGGAGAACTCCGTTCTTTCTGTTCTCGTCACTTGGAGATGCCTACCTTCCTGACCAGAACGTGCCCTGGGGCCCAGCCTCCGAGATGCCATCTTCTCTGAGGACCCAGGTAGGATGGGGGAGGGGACCTTTCTCCTGGACATCTACCCAACCTGGCAGTTTCCAGCCCTTCCTTTACTGTCCCTTCTTCCTGGGAGTGGCATCGTAGCCAGCCTGTCCCCAAGACCACGCCCTCTCCAGCCTGGTGCTGGGCCCCAAGACGCAGGAGAGCAAACCCATCCCTGTGTCCCTGGGCAGGCTTGTGCCTAGTGGCCCAACCTTGTTCTCTTGGTGACACTGGAGGAGGCTGGGCAATGCTCTAAGGTCCCCAGGAGTAGCTTTGGGTTCTGGCTCTGGGGCCATGTCACTTCTCCTCTGACCACCAGCAGAATGGGGGTAGGGACAGTTCCTTGGCCATCCTCACTGCGCCCCCCACCCCAAATCATCGCTGTTAGGTTTTCATGAGATGCCGAATGAGAAGGGCCAGTTTCTAGTGGCTCAAGAACCCTGGCCACTTCTCCGACCAAACACACACACACCCAGTCCTGGGGGCCCCCAGGTTAAACCACTGGACTCCAGATGGAGAGTGGGGGTTCCAGGTTTCCACATGCAGAAGGAGCTCTGGGACCTCAGAAGAGGGGCCACCAATGCTGGGCGTTTGGAAGGGCTAGGTGGCCATATTTAGCACATAAAATACCCGGGGCCAGGTCCATTGGAATTCCAAATAAAGAGCGGATACTCTCTTGGCATAAGTTTGTCTCAATCTTGCGTCCTGCATTTTATCTGACAGCGCTGCTCTGGGCAGGTGGGGACTGGGGCACGGGCGGAGGGTCGGAGGGGGGCCGGCCAAGGAAGCGCACAAGGCAGGCTGCTCGCTTTACTCTGGCCGGGGTCCAGGGATGTGCCCGCCCATCTCAAGCGGCCTGCAGGCGGCGCGCGGGCCCACAGGCCGAACCTCTCCGCTGCATCGCCCGCAACCTGCGCTCACGGCTCTGTTCCAGCTCCAGCCAGTGCTGCGCCTTCAGCTGCGCCTGCTGCCGGTGGGTGGGCAGGGGAGAGATGGTGTGGGCAGGGGCGTCTACCCCGCTGCCAGCCCCGCCCCGCCCCGCCCGGCCCTGCCTCACCCGTGGCTTCGGGCGCGCAGCCCGTGACGCCGCCGCCGGCACGTACAGCTCGGCCGCCTGCCTGCGCCGCTCAGCTGCCCTCTCTTCGATCCTGCGCTGCAGCTCCTGCACGCGCTCGTCCTGCGAGGACGCCCCCGGGGCCGCCGCTTTTTTCTCCTCCCACCTGGGCGGGCGATGGGGTGAGCTTGGGAGGGGGTCCTGACCGCAAGCGATGGGAGTAATTTAGGTGGCCTGGAGCGGGGTAACCTTTCGAGGGCCTCGCCGGTGGGGCTCCCCAGCGCCGCTACCCTTTTGTTCTTTGTACTTAACATTTTAAAAAAGCATCCCACCTGTATTAGCGATGTGCATTTGGGGCAATGAGTGAAGGCCCCCTTCTACCGTGCGCTCCCCTCCCCCCTCTTGCCTAGAAGTAGCCTCTGTTGACACTGCTATCTTGGCAAACCTCTCCCAAACTAAGCGTTTTCCTTCCGAAACGAGGCCAGGATACCGGCTGTCCCACCCGCCTTGCGCTCAGGTGCGCATCACAGCCCAGGGCATTCATTGCAGGTGCGGTTCCCCAGCCACCACCTGCCGGCTGACCCCAGCCCCAGCGCCCACCAAACCACCCCTGGTGCGTGAATGCCGTGGGCTCTAGCTCTGCGCAGGGGCTCCAGGGGCACTGGTGGAGGGTCTGGACCCCGGAGGCTCCCAACACCAACCAGACTGCACTTAGGGTCTGTCAGGCACCTGGGGAGTGGTGAGGTCTCCCAGGCGCGTGCCACCGTGGGGACCCGCGGAGTTGTCATGAGCCGCCTCTGAAGCATAAGCAGAGCAGCAGACACTCAGGACCAATGGTGTTGGGTTTTGTGACTGTCCCTACCCTGTCTGCCCCACCCGTTACACTCTCACACTGTCTCTGGAGCCCTGGGTGCTAGAACCCGAGCGGGCTCTGCTCTGAAGGAGCTGGGCCCCACCTCCTTTGGGGCAGCCTCGCCTCCCTGCCTCCCCGCCTCCCAGAAGGATCAGGCCGGGGCCCGAAGGCCCACCCAACTCTGGAGGCTGACGCCAGCCTCTGCCGGACCCAACTGCCACAGGAGGCTGGAAGAGTCACTGCTGTGTTCCCTAAACAAACGGACTGCCCCTGAGAGGGGCGTGGAGATGCTGCACTACCCAACGCTGTGTGAGTCTCTCCTAGGTGCTGGTTTCAAAAGAAGCAAAATGTTACAGCAAACAGCCTTAGGAACCCTGGACAAGTGTGGGGACGGGATGCTCGAGCTGTCAGGAATCTCTGCTAAACTTTCTGCTTTGTCGCGCTCTGTGCTTATGTGGGACAGTGTGTTTTCTCTCAGAAGACGCGCACCAAACGCTTAGAACGGTGTCAGATGCTCGCGACCGCCTCCAGACAGCTCTGCAAAGAAGGGTGAGCTGGCGAGCGAGAAGGAGCACATGGCCGAGGCCGCACCCGTGACCCAGATGCAAAATGGCCGGATCTAGGTCATGGGCACCCAGCCATTTCTGCACGATTTTTCACCTTCTCCAAATGCCTGAGGACCACTGATAAAAACAGCGGGGGTGGGGCACCGCCTGGGCGGTGGGGGGGGTGTTGTGAGGAGGGCACCAACCTCAGGGCCGCAGCCCGCCCCGTGGCGGCGCGGCACAGCGAGATCTGCTCCAGCGTGTTCTGCAGCTCCTGGCTCTTGGCGCGCTTGCCCTGGATGATCTGGTCCCGCTTTTCCTCCTCCTCCCGCTGCTGGGCCTCCTTGAGCAAGGCCAGCCGTTCACGCAGCTCCACGATGGACATCTCCCCTTCCAGGCCGTGCCCAGGGATCTAGGGGCAGTGGGGAGGCCCCAGGCTGGGAGCCGTAGCCTCGGCGAATGTCCAGCCCAGCAGCCGTCTCCTGGACCCTGGCCGTCCTGGGGTCCAGCACTGGTGCCCCTCCCACCTTCCATGGGCCTGGCCAGGCCCCCAGAACCCCACCTGCCCTCTACCCGGTGGTGTCTGTGTGACACTCCCGCCATCCAGCTTCTCCAGCCCAAGTCCCTGCAGCCCAAGACCCAAAGGGAGCCGGGGCTGGGCCTGGGCAAAGGGCACTCAGGACGCCCACGCCGCCGGGACCAGGCCTGCCCCCACCTCGTGGAGCCGGCCGGCCTGTCACGGCGCGTCCCACATGGGCTCCCGGGCTCTGATGCCCAGACTCGGCTCACACCCATCCAGCCTCTGGCCGCCATGCACCGAGCTCTCCCTACACTGCCCTTCCCACCTGGGCAGGCCTGGACCTCCCTGGACACACAGCAATGCAAAGCCCACCCTGTCCAGCCCCAGGAGCCTTGGCCCGCGCCGCCAGGGGTTGCCGCGTTCTCCCCGACAGAGCCGCAACCTCGGAGGCCAGCCCCAGCCCTGCAGCGTGGCAGGCAGTGCGGGGCCTGCATCTGGGTGCAGGTGGCCGAGTTGGGGTGGGCGCCCTGGGCATGCCGTCCTGTGGCAACACCAGGCACACCCAGCAGGACGTGGGGGGGCTCCCCGGGAGCTGTGCGCTCACCTGGGTCAGGTCCACGAGCTTGCCCTGGCGCGTGGGCTGCGACTCCAGGGCCCGGAGCTGAGTGATGAGCTCGCAGCGCCGCCTCTGCTCCTCCTTGGCCTCCTCTGCGCTGCGCTGCAGCAGCGCCCGGCTCTCCTCCGCCACCTCCTGAACTTGGGGCCGAGAGGGCTGCTGAGGGCTGGGAAAGCGGTGAGGGGGGAGCCTCGCCTCCAGGGCACCTGGGCCCTGCCATACCTGTCTGCCGCCGGCCCTTCAGGAGCTTCACCTGTGCCGCCTTGACATTCTTCTGCCCCTCGGCCACCTGCTCCACCAGCTCCTTCAGCGACTTCTCCTCCTGGAGGCGCCTCTCCGCGCACTGCCGCATGAGCTCAGCCGTCTGCTGGGACAGTGACCTGCCACCATCAGGGCGGGCACCAGGAGGGCCCCCCCCAGAGGAGCAGACCTGTGTCCCCTCCCCCGCCCTGCCCCGCCCCAGCCCTGGGAGCAGCATGAGGTCTGGAGGTCCAGCCGCAGACCCCAAATCAGCCTGGACCCGGACCGAAGCTCGTGAGCCCCTGGAGGCCAGGCCTGCTGCGGAGACCCACGTCACGTCCCCCGGGTCCCCACTGTGCTCCTGGGGCGCCGGCCTGGAACCTCCCAGCTGCCTGCCCAGATCTGGTGGTGCAGCCGAGGGCGCAGCCGAGAGTCCTGGGGAAACTGCGTCGGAGCCGCTGGGCTCGCCCTGAAGCCGCCCGCCCCCGGGCTCCGGCTCAGACGCGGGACATTGCTGCATTTGAGCCACAGTGGGCTGGCTGTTCAGACACTGCCCAGGACCGTGTACAGGACATGCCAGGCCCCCTGTCACTGGCCCTCCAGCATGCCCTGAGGGTCTCCCACACTTCTTTCTCGAGGTGCCTCGGAGGTGGACGGCACCAGACAAGGGTGCGGTGTTGCTGCTCTGACCACGCGTAACTGACGGCCTGCGCGGCGGCCGTGTCTGCCTCTGCTGCTCAGAGCGAGGCGCTTCTTGGCCGTGCCACCCTCTCTGCCGCCTGCGTGTGGCCGGCTCCTTCTCGTGGCTGTGTGTGGGAACACGCCTGGACTCTCGGTCCATCCCACCACCGACGGGCACGCAGCCTGTCTGCACTTTGGCGCCGCTGTGAACCACTGAGACTGACATTTCCGGTCGAGACCCTGCAAAGGACAGGGCGGGATCTGTGCCCCTGTCACTGGCCCACACCCGGGGCGACCTGTCGGGCTCCCAGCCCCGGGGCCTTTCTGCGACTGGGAGCTCAGCCGCCACTGCAGGTGAGCCAAGAAGCAGCCAGCGGGCAGGTGGACGCCAGGTTCAGGGCACGGAGTCACGTTTTGTGCACAATTTGCTGGCGCATCAAAGACATCTCTCAACCGTTTCTTTCAGCGCTGTGCCGTTTCCTTCCAGGTTCTGAGGAAAGGCAGCCAGGGCTCTGGGGAGTGGCTTTTGGGGCCGGGGCAGGGCAGTCATGAGTCTGGCGCATTTTATAGCGTTGTAAAGTGAGGAAGTGTTCAGAAGACGCAGAGCCCAGGGCAGGAGGGCACGTCAGAGGGACCCCGGAGGCGGACTGAAAGGCCCCCCCAGTGGCCAAAGCTGGCACTGCATCGGTGACGGCGCACTGGACTTCTGGCCAAGATGGAGGCGTAGGTGGACGCACTGTGCCTCTTCGCACAACCAAGACAGGGACAGCAACACTACAGAGACAAAATAACAACCAGAACTGACAGAAACTAAGTGTATGGAAGTCGGACACCCAAGGATTTAAAAGTAGACTCGTTCATCCAGACCGGTAGGAGGGGCGGAGTCGGCCAGGAAGCTCAGAGAGTCCCAAAGAAGTTGGACCCAGGGAGGAACACACCAAGGCTCATCATAATTACATTAGCCAAGGTGAAAATGAAGGAGAGAATCCTAGAAGCAGCAAGGGATAAGGGGACAGTTACCTACAAAGGAGTTCCCATCAGACTGCCAGCTGATTTCTCAAAAGAGACCTTACAGGCAAGAAGGGGCTGGAAAGAAGTATTCCAAGTCATGAAAGGCAAGGACCTACATCCCAGATTGCTCTATCCAGCAAAGCTTTCATTTAGAATGGAAGGGCAGATAAAGTGCTTCCCAGATAAGGTCAAGT
>CM052538.1:765341-881368 GCA_028533065.1 Trachops cirrhosus | reverse complement strand
AACAACTAGAACAGGAACGGAACCACAGAAATGGAGAACACATGGAGGGTTAGTTAGCAACGGGAGTGGGAGGAGGAGAGCGGGGGAAAGATACGAAGAAGAAGTAGCATGGAGGGTAGATAGAAAATAGACGGGGAGGGCAAGAATAGTATGGGAAATGTAGAAGCAAAGAACTTATGACACATGGACTGAAGTAAAGGGGGGGATGTGGGTGGGAGAGGGTGTTCAGGGTGGAGGGAAATGAAGGGGGGATAATAGGACAACTGTAATAGCATAATCAATAAAATATATTTAAAAAAATGACGGCATACTGGATCACAGCCCAAGTGGAACGCAAGGGCACGGAGCCCAGGCTGACGCAGCAAGTGACGGAACACACTAGCACTCGGGGAGGACTCCTGACAGCCGCCCGCTGCCCTGAGTTTGGGCTCCGCCTGGTGACCCCCTCCACAGAGCACCGTACGGAGGGGGGGACGATTACAGCGGACGAACCCGCCAAACGCGCCCGCGGCCGGATGATCCAGGTCAGCAGCCACAGTGGCGAGTGGGTGGCCGGCAGCCTTCGGGACAGGCTGTGATGGGCACGTTGCCTCTGCGGCCTTCCTCCCGCACCCCGGCGCGCTCACGGGACACCCCAGCCCAGGGACGTTCTCTGGGACGCCTAACCAGTGCTCCTCAAAATCGACAAGGTCAAAAAAAACACCCCGCAAACCCCGACAAGGTCGTCAAGAACAAGGAGGTCTGAGGAAACGCCAGGCCAAGAGGAGCCCGAGTCGCGGTGACGACAGGTCCCTCCCGGCGGCACCCCGGGCAGAGGAACGGCGTCAGAGGACGGGGATGACGAAGTCCGGGTCAGCCACCCGCCAGTGTCGGCTTCTTACTTGTGACGCCCCTGCCACGGTGCAGCGCGTCGGAGTTGCACCCGAGGTCACGGCTCCCTGGAGCCTCTCAGTCAACCTTATTTCCCGCGCCTCAAGCATCAGGTAAGTGTCGGGTCGGCCAGGAAGTCCCGTTGGTTTTTCCCGTGTGACGGCTCTGGTGGCGCTCCGTTGTCTTTCGTGTCATTGGAAACAGTTTTGTCAGGTTGTACAGTGACAGCTGTCTTCTCAGCGTGCGTTTAAAAACTTATCACAGTGGGAGGGTTTTTGTGCAACCATTTCTATATTGTAGATGGAAGAAGATAAGCAACACTTTTGGCATATTGTGCTTTATTAGTTCACAAAAGTGAAAACCACTGAAACGCAGGAGATTTGTGCAGGGTGGCCGAGCGAACGTGTCACGAGCGGTCTGTGAAGTTCCGTGCTGGAGATTTCTCACTGGACGATGCTCCACGGTCGGGTAGACCAGCTGAAGTTCATAGCGATCAAGTCAAGACCAAATTAAGACACTAATTAACAATAATCAATGTTATACCTTACGGGAAATAGCCGACATACTCAAAAATATCCAAATCAGTAAAGTTATTGGTGAAAATGAAAAATGTGTCTTTTATCTTATGGAGAAAACTAAACGGACTCCTTGGCCAACTCAGGAATTAGTCAAGGATCTCGAGATGAAGTCATATGCATACAGGATGGACACTAAATCCAACCACAAGTGTCTGTACATGAAGAGGAGAGAAGACGGCCATGAGGATGTGGGCAGAGGCTGGGGTGAGGCTGGCCCAAAACAAGAGGTCCCTGGGGTCACCGGAGCTGGAAGGACGGAGGAAGGACCCCGCTCCACGGAAGGCTTAGCCGAGAGCACAGCCCAGCTGACACCCCGGCCTCGGACTTTGGGTCCTGAGCCCCGCAGACTGCGCTTTGAGCCCTGCAGTCTGTGAGCTGCTACCAGCAGCAGCAGCGGGAGGGGAGGGTGTGAGGACTCTCTGCACCCCTTTGCAACTCTTCTGGAACTCCTAAAATGGTTCCAAAGTAAAACACTCATTTTAACAAGTACCCCTGAAAACGGCGGAATCAGTTGGAGAAAGGCTTATGCAGAAACACCAGGTGTAACACAGTGGGCTTCCAAAGCACTGGAGGAGTCTGATCGCAAGCACACCTCGGGCAGCCAGAGAAGGGCGCCTGGGGGGGGGGGGCGGGCCAGCTGAGCTCGGCGCGGGGCCCTGGCTCAGCTGCGCAGTCAGCAGCGATGGCGTGGGATCGGCACGGAGACTGAAACCATGAAATTCCTAGAAGGAAATGTGGAGGATGCTCCTGGACATCGGTCTCGGCAAGGATCTTTTTTGGATTTGATACCGAAAGCACAATCAACATGGCAGACAAATAAGTGGGACCGTATCACACTGCAAAGCCCCTACACAGCGAAGGCAACCATCGCCAGGTGAGCGGGGCCTGTGGACGGGGAGGCCGTGTCTGCACACATCCATCCAGGAGGGGGCTCGTACCCAAAATACACAGGGCACTCACTAACTCAGTACCCAAAATATGAAAACAATAAAACAACCTCTTGAAAACGGGCAAAGGGCCCGAGAGGTGTTTTCCAAAGAAGACGTACAGATGGCTAACAGGTGCACGAAAAGATGCTCGACATCGCTGGTCGTTGGGGAACAACGCCAGTCAAAGGGACGGGGCAGCGCCTCACACCTGCTAGGATGTCTGTCATAGAAACAGCAAAGGGCAGCCCTGGCTGGTGCGGCTCGGCGGATCCGGTGCCGGCTGGCCTGTGAACCAAAGGTCGCTGGTTCGATTCCCAGTCGGGGCACACGCCTGGGTTGCAGGCCAGGTCCCCAGTAGGGGGCGCAAGAGACACAACCACACATGGATGTTTCTCTCTCTTGCCTTCTCCCTCCCTTCCCCTCTCTGAAAATAAATAAATAAATACAATCTGTCAAAAAAAAAAAGTCAAAGGAGAGCAAGTACTGGCCAGGGTGTGAAGGCGACGGACCCCCGTGCACTGTGGGGGGACGGGGGTTCGGAGCAGCCACTGCAGGGAAGCATGTGGGGCGACCCCACCTCCGGGCGTTTGTCTGAGGGAAGTGGCGCGGCCATCTCGAAGACACTGTCTGCGCCCCATATGCGCTGCTCACGGCGGGCGAGGCGTGGAGACAGCCCAGGCGCTCGCTGACAGACGCATGGACCAAGAGGAGGGTGGGCACACCCGACGGAACCCTGTGCAGCCTTAAAGAAGGCGACCCTGATGCCTGTGACAGTGCAGACGGGCCTGGAGGACACCACGCTCGCTCAGCGAGGCGAGGTGGGCAAAGACAAGCTCCGCACGACCCCGCCTACACGGGTGTGAGGTCTCTGCAAGGCAAGTCAGGGTCACGGGGACGGGCAGGATGGTGGCTACCAGGGGCTGGGGGTGGAGGGGTGTGGGGATTTCGGTCGAGGGCAGGCAGTTGCAGAGAGCAGACTCGAACATTGGAGCGCACAGCGGGGCGGCTGTGGTCCACGACAGGAACCCCAGTGTTCTCACCGCTCCCACGCAGGTAGCTGCAAGGTGCTGCAGGGGTTGGTGTGCTGGGCTGTGGTCATTTCTTAATGTGTGTGCGTGCATGTCAAGACGCCAGGTCAGACACCTTAAATACACACGAAGCTTACCTGTCAGTCACGCCCCAAGAAAGCTAGGGAGAACAGCAAACAGACGGAAGACGTGAGCAGCCAGCACACGGGAAAAGATCCAGAAATGGCTCTTAAACACGTGCCCGTGTCACAGATGACAATGAGAATCAGAAATCCATGCAGACACTATGCCTCAGCTATGAGAATGGCAGAATTCGGCACGGAGGGCGGGTCGTGGGGACCCGGCCCCGCCCAGTGCTGGGGACGGAACCTGCTTTAAGGAAGGTGACGTGGAGTGTGAAGTGGCGTCTGCACGGATGCCACAGCCCCCAGACCACGTGGGCGAGCACACCCAAGCAGCCCACTCCCTCGGCCTCAGCTGGCAGTGCCCCTCCGGCTGCTCACGTGGCCTCCCACGCAGCAGGAAAAACCTGCGTGACCCCGTCAGGTCCATCTGCCTGTCTCAGGTGCTGGTGAGGCGCGGAGGGGCACCCTGCACAGGAGAAGGGAAGAAGTGTGTATTCACAAGCGTGTGTACTTGCTTAGAGAAAAAACAGAAAGATAACCCGGGAACTGATGAACATAAGGCTGTAGGCAGGCCGATGGCAGTCCCAGACTGACGAGAAGTGAGAGCTCTCCGAGCCTTTTCGTCATGTTGCCTTGACGCCGCATTTTTGAAAAGCCAGCGAGAAAGAAAGGGAGGGCGCACCCTGACTCTGAGCACAGAGACGCGGGGCACCGAGGCCGCGGTCTGAGTGAGGCCGGAGCACGTCCCTGACCGCGGCCCCCGGTGGCGCGTGTGGTAGGGACACAGGCGGGCCTGTGCGGGGAGCTCGCGCACGGAGGCCGTGTGTCCTGGGAGGATCCAGGGCTGACACGTCTGGACCTTCTAAAGTGGAACATGGTGTCCACAGACCCTCCCGTGGGAGAGGACACGCAAACACGTCAGCCTTTTAGAAGTTTCTGCCACCACCGCAGGCTTTCCCTCACGTGTGGACGTGTGGACCAGCTGGCCCTGGCGGTGGGGTGGGGCCGCCAAGGCGCTCAGGCCGCCTGAGCCGAAACGCCCCCCGAAGCCCCCGCAGCTGCAGAGGTGGGACAGAGACCACGGCCACCCTGTGGGTCTCAGGGAGGGATGGCCCGGGGCCGGCTGCAAGCCCATGACCGCGAAGGGACCAGGCCCACGGCCCCCAAAGCCCCCAGCGCCCTCCGGACCGGTCACCTCCTCTTTCTTCTGGGTGGCCCTGTGCCGGTTCTCCCGCAGGAGCTGCTGCCGGGCCAGCGCGGCCTCCTCGTGGCTGAGCTTCCCCCGCAGCCTCCAGCACACTTCCGCAGCCCGCTGCGCCTCCCGGTCCTTTGCCTGCATCTTCTTCTGCCACTCCAGGAACTCCGAGAAGTCCCCGGCCCCGCCCACAAGCTTGTCCACTCTGAAAAAAAGGAGAGAGGCGGCTGAAGTTCCTCCTGGACGGGGCCTGCGCTGGCCTCCAGGAGGCCTCGGGGTCCCCTGTGGACACGGAACTCACAGGCGTGGGCTGCCCTGTGCCCGGAGCGGCCACGTCACCCACCCACCTGGTGCTTGCCTGCCCTGTCCACCCTTCCTCCACAGCTTCCCACCCTCCCTCCCTCCACTTGTCTACACACCCGTTTGTCCACCGCCATCCCCCCACCCACCCATCTGTCCATGCTCCGCCCCTCTGTCCATCTGTCTGTCTCTCATTCATCTGGTTCGCCACCCCAGCTCCCACCCAGCACCCAGCTCAGGGGGTGAGCACGGGGCATCTCAAGTAGGGCCCAGGAGGCGGCCCACGGAGGTGCCAGCCCCCGTGGCAGGTGTGGGGTGGGCCAGCGACTGCTGAGCCTGCTCCTACTGCTCCTACCCAGTCTGACTCCCTCACGGAGCCAAGGTAGTCTTTCTGGGGTGCAGCTGTGACCCCAACACCAGCCCGCTGGGGGCCCCACAACCTGCAGGACCACAGCCACCAGGCCCTCCCCGCCCTGCCCGCCAGCCCCATCCTGTTCCCCCGACCTCTGCAGCTCCTTCTCCATCTGCCGCTGGTATAAGGCCCCTTCCCGCAGGATGGTGGCCGTGTTCAGCTTGACGGGGACCTTGTTTGGCTGCGGAGAAGGATGAGAGGCTGGCTGTGGCAGGGTGGGGAGTGAAGGGGGTGCCCCGGGAGCAGGGACGGCCCTGCCCGCTGCCCCTCCACATCCTCGCCTGCCCCGGTACTTCCCTCTTCCGTAAGGGTGGCGCTCTGGCCGCCCAGCCCCTGGGGCAGAACAGGCTGGGAAGTGGGTGCCCCGGGACGCCCTGCGCCCACCCTGACCGCTCAGGAGCACCCCTCACCCTGTAGAAGGTCAGCCTCGGAGTCTTGTGAATCCGGGGCAGGAACCGGAGTTGCAGCTCCCTGGAGCCCTGCAGGAGTCCGGGCCTGGCACCGAGCCCGCCAGGTGCCCGGAATGCACCCTGGGAGGCCCACCCCGCACACGGACTCCCCCAGGGCGGCGCCTCTGTGCTGAGACGCACCCGCAGACCTTGGGGGGCGCTGGGCTGCCCCGGGAGGGCCGGGGACAGTGCAGGGCCTGCCGGGCTGGGGAGGGCGGGTCCCGGTCAGGAGGCCTCAGCCTCCGGCTCAGGGTCCTGCTACCCAGCTGCCCCCGGGGCTGACCCCGTGACCTGTGGCGGGCTGCTCCCTGAATCTGTTTGCTCCCCCAGGGTGGGCGCCACAAGCCCCAGTGTGGAGAGCCACCGGTAGAGGTGCCCCCCACGGGAACTCGGCCACCCCCCCCGGGGCATGCTGCTAGGCTGGGTGCCTGTGCCCCCACTGGCCCCAACTGTGGGGGCCCCGGTAGGAGGCAGGCAGGGGTGGGCCGGCACCCACGAGGCATCCAGGGCAACTAGCCTTCCTTGTCCTGCGCCCGTCACTTCTCCGAACACACCCTGGGCTTTCTTCTTACAGAAGTCGTAAGTGCTGAGCATGGAAATCCGGAAACCCCCAGAGAGACTGGCCAGGGACCCCCCAAGGCGCTTCTGGACCTGCGCCTACACAGCGCGGCTGCCGTGGGCCGGCCCCGGCCCCAGAGGCCTGACCTCCACACTCCAGACGGGAAGGCTGGCCAGGGGCTCGTGTGGGGCCACCCCCCCAGGCCGCAGCACGTGCCCCGTGAGGACCTGCCGGTGCAGAGGGCAGGGTGTCACCTGTGTGGGGGCCTCCCTGCGGGCCCGGGGTGCTGCACACTGCATCTCCTCCAGGTTCGCCCGCAGCAGCAGCTCCTGGGGGCAACAAGAGGCTCAGCCCCCCGGGCTCCACCCGCCCTCTGCCCTGGGGTGGGGGGTGGGTGTGGAGGGGCAGACTGGCTCCCTCCTCCTCTTCCTCCCCTTCCCCACCTTCCCCGGGAGGCCAGGTCCTGTATGCTGCTCACCTCTGCCCTCCGGCGGTTGTATCTCTTGGTCATCTCCAGCACCTTCGGCTCCTTGGGTGGCTCATAGGTGCTCTGGGGGGCCTGTGGGTGGTGGAAGGAGGAGCCCACGTCACCAGTGGCTAGGGGTGAGGGGCGGGCCATGGCCCCTGAGCCAGCAGAGGCTGGAAGGGATGCCTTAGCTACAGCTGGGACTTGTCAGGTGTTAGCCGTCACCCGGGGGAGGGAAGGAATCAGGCTGGCAGCAGGAAGGAGGGTGGCCAAACGCAGGGCCCGAGCCACTGGACATTGGAGGGTCAAACAGAGAACTACTGCCTGACTGGGCAGGGGTGGACACGGAGCGGCTGGAGCGGCAGGTGAGGCCACCCACTCATCCACCCACTCATCCGCCCAACAGGTGTTTGGTGGGGGCCTGCCCGGAGCCAAGGCTAAGCCAGGCATCGGGACAGATTAGACGGACAGGGTCTGGTAACAGAGACCCACGAGCTACCGAACAACTACAAGACCTGACTGGCGCCCCGAAGGAACAGAGCTGGGGTTCACGAGGACACGAAGCGAGGGGCCCGTCCAGGGGAGGGCCTCGCGGAGCGTCTCTCTGGTGGGGCTGTGCTGAGTCCAGGAGGGGCTGGGGTAGGCGGGGCCCAGGGCCCTCCAGCACCACCCCACGACTCTCCCGACGGCCCTCAGTTCTGCTGGGGAGCAAGGCTGGCTCTGGGAGGCTGAGCTGGCCAGCGGTGCCCAGCACGGAGTCCATGACGGGTCAGAGCACCGCGGCCTCGGCGTGGCGGGTGGCTCACCCAGGCGAGGCACGCGACCAAAGCCGGTCTAATCGTGCTTTGACAGAAACTCCGGGCCTGAGATGTCCTCTCACTCCTGGACACTGTGCAGTGTGGGCATGAAGCCTGGGCGCTTTGCTACAATGAGAGAGCTGAGCCCACAGAGAAAGAGACCCACGGAGGGGACTAGGGCAGAGACGGTGAAGAGATGTGGGGCTGGGACCCTGATCAAACTATGCCTGAAACCTACACCACTGTGGCCGTGAATATCTGAGTGAGACCGAGCAGCTTCTCTCCGTTACTTGCAGCGCAAAGCATCCTGAATGGCAGGGGTCAGCAGGGCAGGGAGGGGGAGGGGGAGAGGGAGGGGTTCGGGGCAGAGGCTGTACGGCGGGGACAGGCCATGTGACGGGGTCACACATGGTGGAGAGAGACGTTCAGCTGCCTGTGGTCCAAAGGAAAGGACCCCCAGCCCCACCAAACGGACAACGCCCACCGAAGGGCAAGGACACTTCCGTGTCCCCTGCGGGCACTCGGCGCTCGGCTGGGGCCACGGGAGGCAGCGGTCCCCGGCAGCCGGGCTCCGGGTGGGCCCCGAGCACAGAGTCCAGCAGGTTTGCCCACGCCTACTGACCAGACCTCAGCGTGTGGAGCGCGGCGACCCACGGCGCAGGCCCCGCGCTAGCTGAGCTCCCTCTCTGTGGGGCGGGGTCGTCGAATGCTCCCGTCCTGGCCCAGGCCAGCCCCCCGCTGGCCCACAGGGTCCACTCTCCCGGCCTGGACAGCCTGTGCCCACTGCAAGTGCCGGCACTTACTGGTGATGCCTTGGCCACGACAGGGACAGGCTCGGGCACTGGAATGGCACGGGGCCTGGGAACAGTCAGGTTGAAGTTCTCGGGCTCTGTGACCTTGGCCTTGGAAAGAGGGGGCCGACTGGCCGACTGGCCCTCCAGCTGGCTGATCAGCCCCTGGACGTCTGGCTGCCATCTTGAAGGAAAAGGTGGGAGGAACCGCTGAGGGTTTCTTTCTAAGCAGGTCGTCAAGGGGACGGCCCTCGGGCTCTGAGGGACCCCCGGGAGCTGGGGCCCACCTCGGGGTGGGGGTGACAATGGGAGGGGACCCGCAGAGGCCTCGGGAGGGGGCACAGCGCCCGGCCCACCTCAGCAGGGGATCCATCCAATCCTTCACGTGGGCCGTCTCGTAGGCGAGGCTCCACTCATCCTTGATCCATGAGCACAGGTTTAAGGGGTTGAAGAAGAACCCGAGGAACTGAGGGGGGGTGGAGGCGGGGGCTCAGCCGAGACCCCCGTGCCCCGTGAGCCCCAGAGCCTCTTACGGGGAGTCGGCACCTCGGGGCAGGTGCGGCTGGTGTGCCAGGCCCCTCAGGACAGACCTCCCTCCCGGGGACAGGACAGGGGCCTGGCCTCTGCTCCCTGCCCCTCGTGCTGGGCTGGGGTGCCCATTCTGGGGGGACCGCCCCTCACCAGAAGGGCTTCTGCTCACAGTATCTGGGCACTCGGGGCAGCCCAGCGGGCTTGTCCTCACTGCGGGGACCCCTGCTCCAGCCAGACCCTGGAACCTGGAGGCCTCCACCCCACTTCCAGGGAGCTCGTGGTGGGAACAGGCAGGTAGCTGCCCATCTGCCCTGTCCCACGCCACGGGCTCAGGAGCTCCAACAACGGACCAGCTCCCCTCTCTGCAGCCTGGCCCCCACCACCCCAGCCTAGGGCAGTGTGGGGCAGGGGGTCCTGGGGAAGTGAGCTGCCCACCGGCCCCTCTCCTGGGTAGCGGGTCCCCGCACTGGGACTGACGCTGCTTCCCCTGGGCAGGCCGAGGGGCCTGGGGATGGTGCTGGGCAGCCGGGGCTTCTAAAGGCGGTTTCCAAGCTCCTGGCCCTCAGGAGACCTGGGGTCTCTTTCGGTTGCCAGGGGAGCCCTGCCACCCCCGGGGGCTGGAGGCGCACACCCACGCACAGGCCTCTGTGGCCCCACGAGGGGGCTCTCTCGCAGCTGAGACGGCGCAGGCCCCAGCCCTTGTCCCAACACAGAACGAGCCTGGCGGGGTCTCTCTCTCGTGAAAAGGCGCCAGGAAGGTGAGAGGTCAGCGCCTGGTAGGACAGGCCCCTGCCCTTGGGTCTGAGGAGAGCCTGCGCTGGCTCACCTTGCGCATCTTGTCCGAGGGCTGGGACGTGACGATGTCGCAGAAGAGCTGGAAGCCGAGCTCCTCCAGCTGGAAGGTGGCCAGGTAGCAGATCACTGAGGAGACAGGCGGGCGCGGGTGGGGGAGGGCACGCCCACGGAGGGGATGCTGGGACCCGGCCTCAGGGAGTCAGCCGCAGGCTCCCCGAGCCGTACCCGGACATGTCGGAACTGCTGGCGCTGTCCTGGCCGGTGGGACACCCTGTGGCTTCAAAGCACGTTCTCTCCTGTTAGCTCACTCAGAACGCTCTCCAAAATGCCAAAGGCTCCCCGGGAAAAGTAAAATCACTCTGGGTTTCGTTTGCTAATTCTGAGAGACCGCGTTGCCTGCCTCAAGCCAGCTGGGACTCCGACTTGCTGAGTGAGGCGGGGATCCTGGGAGGCGAATGCTAGTCAACTGTCCATCAGGCCCGTGGCCCACGAGGCACTGCTGGCCCCGGGAGCCGAGCCGAGGAGCGGCGAGGGGGCACCGGGGCCAGGAGCCCAGCACTGGCCCAGGCAGCAGGCGACCCAGCTCGGCCTCCGAGCACCTGCCGCCCCCAGCCCGCCCCTCCTGGACGGTGGCGCCCGGACACGGTGGCCCCCACACCCCAGGAAAGCAGACCTGCTGGACAGCCAGGCCCAGGGCTCCCACTTCACCCCTCGGGCCTGGGCCCTGGGGCCTGGCCTGCAGCGTGCCCACCTGGAGCCCGTGTCCAGCGCCCTACGGTGGACCCCGTCCACAGTCCACGCGTGGGCAGGCCGCCAGGGTGGCAGCCAGGGGCAGGCAGCGTGCAGGGGCTAAAGGGGCGCCGTCCGTGGCACGGCCACGGCCACGTCCACCGGGTGGCTGTGGCAGCGGGTCTGTCGGCACGGCTCTCGGGGGCGGGGCCTACCCTGGAAGAGGTGGTAGTCGGCCCGCAGGCACAGCCGGCCGTCCCGCACGTAGAAGGCATCCACCACGACGGTCAGCAGCTTCCGGTACTCGATGCAGCCAGACAGCACCTCCAAAATGAACGCCTGCTTCTGGGGGCTCAGAGTCTGGAAGAGAGACAGGCTGGGTGGGGGCTGCGGCCAGTGCATGGGGGCGCTTGGGGCTCTGGAGGCCAGGGACACGGGCCAGCGGGCTCAGCCCAGGGCCCAGTCCCCCAGGTTCTCCTGAGTGACAGCAGGTGGGGGCAGGGACAGAAACACACAGGAAACGAGCAGGCGGTAGAAAGAACGACGCAGCAGGGCCGGCACTGAGCGACCCCACGTACACGCAGTCCCAGAGAGCCAGCCTCCCAGGACGCAAAGGCAGACAGAGCCCCGGCTGGTGTGGCTCAGCGGGTGGAGCGCAGGCCCTCGAAACAAAGGGTCGCCGGTTCGATTCCCAGTCAGGGCCCCTGCCTGGGTTACCAGCCAGGTCCCCAACAGGGGGCATGTGAGAGGCAACCACACATGGATATTTCTCTCCCTCCTTTCTTTCTTTCTTTCTTTTCTTTCTTTCTTTCTTTCTTTCTTTCTTTCTTTCTTTCTTTCTTTCTTTCTTTCTTTCTTTCTTTTTCTTTCTTTTTCTTTCTTTTCTTTCTTTCTTTCTTTCTTTCTTTCCTTTCTTTCTTTCTCTTTCTTTCTTTCTCCCTCCTTCCCCTCTCTAAAAATAAATAAAGTCTTTAAAAGAAACAAAGATGGACCTTGCCAGGGGTGGGGCAGGGGCTGAAGGGTCACTGTTTGATGGGGACGGGGACGAGGGGACGGGGTGTCGGTGTGGGGAGACGAAGAGTCCCGAGGCCATGGGCAAATGTGCCCGATGCCACTGAGCTGGACACAACGGTTCAAGTGGTAAATGTTATGTGTGTTTTTTACGACCATAAAAAAAGAGCGAGCGCCTATGAAAGTTGTCAGATGAGTGATTTAAGAAGTACTACCCCGTCCACCACCAAAAAAGCCCAGAATGACAAGCAGGGAGCGTGGCAGTGAGGGCTGGTCAGAGACGCTGGCCAGACGGAGGCCGGGTCTCTGGGGGAACTGGGGTCGGGGAGGCCGGGTTATCCCCGCTCGCTGCGGACCGGTGAGGGGTTTGTAACCGCGGGCCACGCGTCACCCGCTCACACAGGTGACTGCACTTTGGAGACGAGGAGGCAGGACGCCTGCTGCCTGCACAGCAACGGGGAACAGCTGGCGGGGTGGGTGCCGGCAGCGCTTCCCCGAAAAAGGATGTAAAAATATGCTTCCAGAACCTTCTATTTCCACGTCCTGTAACCCAGTCCCTGCACTTCCAGGAGTGCGAGGAAACCGTCCGAAACGCAGGAAACGCCTGTGTATGAGGAGCTGTGGCCGCAGGGCGAGCAGGGCTGGGAGGGGCAGCCACCGCCCCCTGCAGGTCCCGCCCCGGGGGGCGGGACGCAGCTGTCAGCACCGTCCCCAGGAAACCCGCACCCAGGCGACAGAGCGGGGCGTCAGGATAAACTCACCGGCAGGGACGTTAAAAAACCTTTATTTTTTGCCAATCAATTAGATCAATTTTGGTATCTCATTGTTTTATTTTGATTTTTTATTGTCAGTGACATTTTTATGTTTACTGGACACTTACTTGTACTGCTGTGTGTCCCCAATTTGTATTGTGGGCTAGCATTTTTTATTGAGACAATCTTTTCCTTAATAGATTTTTGCGAGTTTTTGTTGATGGAGACAATTTACAGGGTCATTTGTTCGTGGCTTTGTGATTGACCATCTCACTTGGTGTGAAGACGTTTTGGCATGTAGTGCACTTGGAAGCTTTACTTTTGGGGAGATGTCAAATCTATCTTTTCTCCTGTGGTTTCTTCCCTTGTTCTCATGCTGAGAAAACAGTGGGGCAGGGAGGGCACCCGAGGGGCTCGGGCCGCAGTAGCCACAGGAGCGGGACTGCGCGGTGCCGTCCTGGTGGGCGGTGCCACCGCCACTCCTCCCAGAGCCTCCTCCTGGCCCTGCATCTGGGTGGGTGCTGGGCACACGGGAAAGCCAGGCTGCCCCCGATGCAGACCCTGCAACCTCCCCGTGGCTCACAG
This sequence comes from Trachops cirrhosus, assembly GCA_028533065.1. NCBI lineage: Eukaryota > Metazoa > Chordata > Mammalia > Chiroptera > Phyllostomidae > Trachops > Trachops cirrhosus. Next base: position 868,466 of record CM052538.1, on the reverse strand, counting down.
CGCCAGGGCGAACCCGGGCTCCCTCCGGTGCCTGCCTGGCCTCTGGCTTGGGACCCCGGGTGACACGGCGACGATGCCGTTCTGCAACCATGACCATCCTCTGGGCTCCCGCGGGCTCCTCCTCGGCCTCCCGTGGCCCGTGGTCTCAGGGCCCCGCACTCCGACCGCACTCTGTGATCTTCCTGCCCGGGGTCAAGGCTGAAAACCTGCCGATGCCAGGTGCACGGCAGCCGCCCTGGGGCTCCGGAAGGCTCTGTCCACTCCTGCTCCACCTCCCGCTCAGACGGACAGACAACGGACAGACGTCTGAGGCTTTGCCGGCTGCCCAGCTCCTGCAACTCTTCAGATGGAGCCTCGAAGGCCTTCCCGATGCGCCCTATCTCATCTGCGTCCCATCCTGCAGCGAGGGGGCCAGCAGCTCTTGGTTCCCCCGTGGTCTACTTCCAACCCAGCCGCCAAGCGTTTATGTTAAAATGGAAGTCAGAGCAAGTCCATCGTCCCTCAGAACATTCCAGAAGGAGTCCTTAGTTCGGCCAGTGAGGCCCTCTGCGGGCTGGCCCAGGCCCACTCCAGCTGCACTGGGCTCCGTCTCGGGCAGGTGGATGGGCCCTCAGGGCCCGTCCAGGCTGTTCCTCCTGCCCTCGACGCTCTTCCCCGCACGCTCGCTCCGCACTCCCACCTTTGCTCAGACCCCGCCCCAGTCAGACACTGCCCAGTCCCCGCGTCCAGCACACCAGCCGCTGTGCTGCTCCTGCCCTGAGGCCACGTCGGCCGGTGCCGGCCAGACGAGGGACAGGCACCCTGCCTCTGCGGGAGGGTGGGGGTCCCGCTCTGGGCCGGCTCCGGTCTCAGCGACCGGGCTTCTGCCGCGGTGTCCTGCTCAGGCTCCCTGGCCCTGGGGCTGAGCCCACACCCAGGGCACCGGCCACGGCCTCCCCAGCCCCCACCGTGACCCGGTCCGCTCAGTGGGTGGCAGATGGGGCGGCGCTGGCAGGGCTGGCACCGGGGCTGCCGAGTCAGCACTGCCGGCAGAGGCTGAGTGACGGGGCAGCGGGCTGCCTGCGGCCACCTCTGCTCCCCCCTTCCCCCGAGGCTCAGAGCACAGCCTCTGCGCTTCCTGTCAGTCAGGTCCCAGCCTCTGTGGGGGGAAAGGGTGCACTTTCACCAAGGTCAGACCCGGAGCCCGAGACTCAGGTCCCGATGCCATCGGCCCCCAGGCGGGGAGGTCAGGCAGGGCTCCACTGGGCCAAGGGGTAGGCCAAGGTGGTGCTGGGAGGGCCGTGTGCCGGAGCTGGGTCCTGACTCTGGCCAGCCTGTCGTGGAGGCCAGCGGGCCTCTGGGACTATGATACGCCCTTGAGCTGCTCCCTTCTGCTCTGTCCACCCTGTCCTCCCCTCTGGCTTGGCCTGTCCCCACCCCCGCCTCGCCCCTGCATTGGCAGACTGACAACTGCCGGTCACCCGTCTGCCAGCCCAGGGCTGACCTCTCGTTCTCCTGCCTGGAGCGCGCCGGCCGGCCTGCCTGCCTCTGCTCACGGCCCCCCTCCCGGCTCCAGCGCCCAGGCTGTGCGCGTGCGGGCCCTCTTCGGCCCCTGCCCACACGGTGCCTGGACCACTGACTCCCGCTCGGCCACAGGTCAGGACTGTAGTCCCTGTACCTGGGATCCGCGCACCCCCAGGGATCTCCCTCAAAGCCAGACGCTTCTCCAAGCCCCACTCGGACCTCGTGACTTCCTGGAAGCCCTGGGCTGCCTGCTGTGCCCGATGCGCCTGCCTCCGTCCCACAGGCCTGAGTCCATCCTCTGCGGGTTCCTAAGCCCAGCCGGTTGGCCCTGGCGCCCGAGCTGTCCTGCTGGCCAGCCTGGAGGGGCTCGGCGGCGGGCCGCAGGGGAAGGCGTGGCCTCCAGGGAGTGACAGCCCGTAGGACCCATCCCCCTTATAGGACACTCTCATGTCCCCCGTGGCTGTGCCCTGGTGAGATGATGCGTGTTCCCCCCAGAGAGCCCGGCCAGGGACACGCCGCAGAGCCCAGGTCTCGGGGTGGCCGGAGCTGCGTGCTGGCAGCGCCCCTTCCTCCAGCCCCAGGCCCGGCACCCGGGCTCCGAGTTGTTCCCGGCCTTCAGGCCACTTCCGCTGTTCTGCAGCTGCGCGGAGACCCCCAGGCCTCGGCACCCCACCGGCACAGTGGGGCGATGGGTCCCTTTCTGGTCCTGCAGCCTTCTCTGTGAAGGGCCGCTCGCTGGACTGCTGCCGAGGGAAGTGCATCCAAGGGTGTGTGTGCGCACGTGTGTGCAAGAGGATGGTCCCGGACGTCCATCCGGGCCAGGAGAGGCTCCACGCCCGCCCCAAACCCACAACCGCCTGACCTGGCCCCTCGGGTCCCTCCCCTGCACCTGGTCCCAGGCCCAGCACTTCAGCAGCAGCTCGGAGTGTCCCAGCCTGGCCCCTGTGTCCTCCCCAGGCTCCTGTCTGAACGGCTTTCCTGCAACAGACCACTTCCCCAAACTTGCCGGCTGGAGACCGCAAACTGCATCCTCTCACAGTTCTGGGGGCCGGGACCGAGGGGTCAGAGGTTGGGCCCTTCCTGGGCAGCAGGGGGACAGCTCCCCGTGCCTCCCTCCTGGGGGCTGGTGTGGCCGGCGCCCCTGGCTGGCAGAGCTGGCGCCCTGTCTCCGCCTCTGCAGTCCCTCGGCCTTCTTGTGTCTCTGCCATCACGTGGTCTGCGTCCCACCTCCCTCTTCTTAAAAGGACCCTTGTCTCCGAATTTGGGGTTCACCCTAAATCAAGGACAATCTCATCTCGAGATTCCTAGTCATGTCTGCAAAGATGGCATTTCCAAATAAGGTCGAACTCGCAGGTAACGAGGGGCAGGACTCCAGCATATCTCTGTGGGGGTACAAGTGAACCCCACAACCCTGCCCTTCGCCGGCTGCCCGTCGTCCGTGTGCCCTCCGACTTCCTGCCGGGGCGGTCTCAAGCCTTGACCCTGAGAGCTGGAGATAAGTGTGTGTGGCCCAGACCGGTTGCTGACCCGGGCACCATCACCTGGGACCCCCGTGGCCTTCTGAAAGGGTCAGCAAGGACCAGCGTGTCCGACAGAGGAGCTGTGACTCTGCCTGCGTGAGCGAGCACCCCACCATCGCAGAGCACCGGCTGCCCGCAGTCAGGGTGGTGGGCGCCCCCCACAGACATGCAGATGAGCGTCACCATGCCAGGCTCGCCCGGTGACAGCCAGGGTGCATTCCCTATTCATAACCCACTGGTCATGGGGACGAGATCCCCCAGTTTGCAGTAACAGCCCAACTGTCCCTCCCAGTTGTGAAATAAAGTCACTAACTTTACCACTTTCACCTGAGCTGGGCGGGGGAGAGGGCAGCTGAGGACAGAGAGCCAGAGGTGGGACAGTGGGAGCTACACAGGGTGAGGGGCAGGAGGGCTGTTCTTAAAGATGGAGCAAGGGCCCTGGCTGGCGTGGCTCAGTGGCTTGAGCGCCAGCCTGCAAACTGAAAGGTGGTGGGTTGGATCCCCAGTCAGGGCACAGGCCTGGGTTGCAGGCCAGGTCCCCGGTGGGGGGTGCACGAGAGGCAACCACACATTGGTGTTTCTCTCCCTCTCTTTCCCCCTCCCTTCCCCAGCACATAGTAGCTGATGGGGAACCCTGGGGGCAGCTGGGGGCAGCTGCGGCCAGGCGATGGGGGGTGGGCGGGCAGCAGGATGGGTCGTCCTGAGCCGCACAAGGACATTGGGCCTTGCAGCCTCGGGATGGATGGGTGTGGTTGGGCCTGGCCCTTGGCAGCTTCATCATTTTCCCAAACCGCTCTGGGCTCAGGGAAAGGACGGGAGAGGGGGCTGCAGAGCTGTGGGGGAGGGAGGCAGAGCCCCTGGCGCACACCCTCAGTCCAAACGGGGTCAGGGCCGCAAGCTCTCTCTCGCAGGTCCTGCAGCCCCTCCCGCCCTCCCAGGCAGGGCCCAGGGCCCTGGGCCTCTCTGCAGGGCAGTGACCGCCTGTCCTGCCCCATCCCCATCCAGAGGCTTTCTGGGGACGGCACTGCAGGGCCCCTCCACCCCAAGGGGGTGCAGCAGAGGCTATACCCGAGCAGGTAAGGGGGCTGCGGGGGCCTCCTCCCTGGGGGCCACAGCCCTGTTGGAGAAAGTGACAGCCAGGCTGCTGCCCTGGCCAGTAAGCAGATAACACAGGACAGCAGGGGTTGTGGCCGAGGGTGAGCTGGCTGCCGGCACCCGGCCACCCCACAGGGACCGAAGCAGAGGGTGGGCAGCCCGGCTGGGGAGTGTCAGGCGTGCAGATGCGGCAGCCTGAGGTCCGTGCCGGTGCGTGGCGCAGTGTGACGCACACTCTGGCGGCCAGGCCCGCCGCCCAGGGCCGAGAGGGGTCTGTCCCTGGAGGGCGCTTGGCTGATCATTGTCAGCCACTCCAGTGACCTGCTGGAGTGACATTTAGGATGGCCAGGCTTTGGAGACCAGGACGCGTCCCCAGGCCTCATGTCAGGAAGGAGCCTGTTGCCACTTCCTGGAAGGTGACTAGCTCCCTGACAGGTGTCCCTGGCCAGCCCCTCAGTGGCCCGAAGCACCCGTCCGCCCCTACCTGCAGGGACGCACGCGCAGCCTCCAGGAACTGCTCCGGACTGTCCTTCTCCGGTCTAAACCGGCCCAGCTGCTCAACCACAGCCCCCAGGCATTTTCCGTAGTAGGCCATCTTCCCAGGGCGGGGCGCTGAAAGCAAACCGTGCGGCCAGCTCAGCAGGCAGCAGGAAGGGCTGCAGGACCCTCAGCGACGGGGCGGGAAGCCACCAGGGCCCGGGGGGCCTCGCGTGGTGAGGAGTGCTGAGTGGAAACGGGGACCCCAGCGGGGGTAACCTGGGCCACTTCCTAGGCTCTCCCTGCGTCTTCTGCTGCCCAGGGGCTCAGGCTGCCCCCACCGTCCCCCAAACCTTACATGGCGGGGGGTGCATGGGTGGGGACGCCCCCTGGGAGGTGCCCGGCCAGGGCTGAGGCACCCTGGGGCATCCCTCAGCCCAGGGCTCGACCGTGTTACTCTGCAAGACACGCCCAGCAGGGATGTGTGACCTGACCACCGGAGGCGGGGGCGAGAAGGACCTCGGGTCGCTGGGGTGGACACCCCACTTTAAAGATGAGGGAGCAAGCTCCAGGGAGGCTGCACAGCTGGCCGTGGCCGGGCTCCTGCGGGCCCCGCAGGCTCTGGCGCCACCGGCGCTCCGAGAGAGCAGCGTGCCCTGCGCCCCTCTCAGGAGGACCCTGGAGGGGCTGCTCGGGCTGGGTCCCGGGACTGGCTCTCCCAGGTGGCCTCCAGGTTGCCCGAAGGGTGTGGCCCGGCCCCACGGGCTCCCTCCCCACCGGTTCCGAGCTGACTGAGCAGCCCCTCTGGGCAGCACTCCGCTGGCCGTCCTGGGCTCGTGCCCTGGGACAGCGGCCCCCAGATGAGCTAATTCCCCCTTCCTGCCCCATCACTTTTAAGAGAATGAGGGCCAAAGCCACTAGCACTTGGGACGGATTAGAGGAGAAGGACACACGGGCCACACAGAGAGCCGGACCCGAAACATTTTCTGCACCAGGAGCAGCCCCTTGTCCGTGGCTCGAGGGAGGGGTGTCCATCCAGCCCCTCCTCTCCTCCGGCACGGGCAGGGGAGGTGAGGCGGGTGCTAAGGCGGTGGGCATGCAGTGGGGGAGAGTGCAGAGGCCTCCTGGGGGGAGGGTGCTGTGGCCGCTGCTGGAATGCCGGGTCTGCTGTGCACCTGAGGACAAGTGGCTTAACTTTTCAGAGCCCAGGTTCTGCAGAGGGGACAGGGACCATGGACCGGTCAGCGTGACCCCTGCAGCCTTGGTCCTGACCTTGCTGGCCCATCTGGGTAGGCCTCTGCCCTGCCCCACCCCTCGCCCTGGTGGTCCCAGACTGGCTTGGACCCCGAGCTCTCCCTGCTGCCCTTGAGCACGGGACCCCTTGTCCCCCTTCAGGTCACTCCTAAGTGGGAAACCATTCCAGATGCTGCAGGAGCCTCTGAGCCAAAGGCAGCCCTGGGGCATGGGGTCTGAGCTCGGGCGCAGTGCCCCCCCAGGTTTGGGGCTTGGCCCTAAGGGTTAGGGAATGTGGGCACTCGGGTCCCTGGAGGGTGGGAGGGTGCCCAGAAAAGACGCTGTCTCCAGATTTGCGAGCGCCTCTCCAGAACAGCCCGGGGACACTACCTGTCCTCCACAGCAGAGCCTGGGGGGGCAGGGGGGTGGCCAGAGCTAGATGGCCACGTTTCTCAGGGCGCCCTGCACCCAGGGTGGGGCCAGAGAACACCCAGGGTGCACCCAGGGTGGGGCCCGCCCTCTCCGCTGGTCCCGTTCCCAGGGCCTCGGGGATGTTCCAGCTGAGGCTCACCGAGGCTGGCTGCACCCGCTGGCCACACCAGATCTCCCAGCCCTGGCTCAGCCTTACCCCCAGCATGCCTCTGTCCCCCCGTCCTCCCTTCCAGGCAGGTCTCCTGACAGATGGCAGAGCCCGGGGCCCAGCCTCCAGTGGGGGGGCCGGGAGGGGCAGGTCTGGGGACATGGTCTCAGCTCAGGGCAGTCTCCTGCCACGCCAGCCGTCACCAACACATCCCCCACCTTCTCAGCTGCCTGGGGACCCAGAGGGGCTTCCTCAGCATGCCCACCCTTTACAGCCTGGACCACAGTCCCTGGGACACCACCCCCCCGCCCCGCTGCGGCCACTCAGGCTGCTGCCTCAGAAGTCCCTTCCCATGAGCCCCCTGAACATCGAACACTCCCCTTTCCCCTCCCTGGTGAGCTCCTAGGCACCCCTCAATACCCAGCTCAAACACTGCCACCTGCGAAGCCTGCCTTCCTCCTCCCTGAGCTCCGCCCTTCCCTGTGCCTCTGCTGTCGTCACTGGAACCTGGTTGGGGGCCGGCTTCTCCGCTGGGTCCCCACGGAGAGCTCTCGGTTTTCATCTGAAACCGCCTTTGACGTCCTGAGAGAGACCTACCCGGGGGTCACTTTGTGCTGTTTTACGCCTGGGCTTTCTCAGATCCCAGAGCCCAACAGAGCTCAGGCTTGTCCCGTTTAACTGGAAAATCAGATGCCGCAATATTTCTGGGCAAGTAAACGAGGAAGAGAAGGAACCGGTGCTGAGACAGGGGTGGGGGGTGTCAGGCTTCCCACCCCCATGGTTAGTTATTCTGCCTGTGGGAGCCCCTCAGGCCCAGCTCCCGCTCTGCCCGACCCCCACGGCCTCTCAGGAGGGGCGGCAGCTGTGTGAAGGGACAGCCACGTCCACGTGATGAAGGAAGCAACACCCGCATGTTTGGGGCTCACAGCGGGGAGGGAGACGCATCCCTCCGCCCCTCATGTGGGCAGGACGGCGGGTGGCCTGGGCCTCTGCAGACGGGGCTGCCCTGGCCAGGTGGCTTCCCTGCCCTCCCCTCCTGTCCTAGAGCCTGAATGTTCTGGAGAAAGGACGACCCCAGGGGCCCGTTGGTGATGAGGCAGGTCAAGGAGCGGCACAAAGAACCCCCCAAGCCCGCCCCAGTCCAGACAGGGCGGGATGAGAGAGTGGAGGAGCCCAGGGAGGGTGGGGGGAGTGTGTGGGACTGTGGGGCGGGAGGGAACAGGTGTGCTGCAGCCCAGCTGGGCTCCCCGCTCCAGCTGCAGAGAGCAGCTGCGCCATGAGGGCTGACATCAGGAAGGGAGACACTTGGGCTGTGTGGTCCCATGAAGATGAGCCTATGAACTTGGTCGAAACCCTCACGCCTCTGGGCAGGGAACTAACATTCGCTCGACTCTGCCGCCAGCTTCCGGCACCTCAGCTTGATCTGAGCGGTGCAAAGCCATCCACGTGCGCAGTGGGGTTTCATTCCCAAGCTTACTGGTTTTCTTGGTGTTGATTTTTAACTTCACTAATCAGGACCTGACTGTGTCCTATTCGAGGAAACTCCAAAGGCGAGCTGGACCAACACTTCCCCTTCCTTGGCAAATCTTTCACGGACAGAAATGAGAAGATCCGAACGTTACCAGACACAGACCAGTGCAGCGCTCTCAACCACGCAAGAGGCTCCGCTCACACAGATCCCAAATGTGTGCTGATGAAAAATCTATTCCTGTCCTGGCTTTTAACCCTAAGGGTTTCTGCCAAGTCATGCTCTGATGGCCTGTGCTTGAAGCACAGGCTCACGTGGCGGGTTTTGCTGGTTGCCTTTCAATCTACACTCTCCCTTTCCTCCTGAGTAAACAAAACCCTGACCTTGGGTTGGGCATCTTCCAGCCTCTCTGGCAGCTGAGTGGCCAAGCAGTGACAAGGTGTGAGACTTATGGACGGTCTCCGTGTAAGGAGCAGGGGCATTCCCTTCTCTTCTTTCCCATCCTGCTGCCGGGACTCAGGAGGTAATGGCAGGAACATAGGCAGCTATTCTGCACTGTGAGGAAACACATTAAAGATGGCAGAAGAGCAAGCTAGACCCCAGGTCTCTGATGACCTCCCAGGATCATCTTCCTGTGGATGTCCTTCACGGAAACATGAATAATTTTGTTTGGGCCAAATGACACTAGGATTTTCCCTCCCATGCAGCCGAACTGAATCCTCACTGACCCACTGCCCTGAGGTCAACCTTCACCCTGAGCAATTTCAAACTGGGATGCTTTGGAAGGTGTCTCTGAGCAGTAACAACAGCCCTGGCCTTCCCATTGGCCAAAGATAGACCCACAGAAAACAGTCTGCCGGGTGTCCACCCCGAGTCCTCCCACTGGACAGGTGGCGGCGGGGTAGCAGCAGGTTTTACCGGGGAGAGTGCAAGCTGGGCACGTTGGGTGGGAGGGGTTCTGTCAGACTCCCAGCTGGCAAAGAACAGGGAAAGGGGGCTGGAGTCCCAGGGCAAAGTTCGGGCTGGAGATGTGAGTTTTGGCAAGGCTGGGGAGAAATGCCTGTTTACGAGACCACACGACCACAGGAAGTCACCTGTGTAAGGGTGGAGAGAGGGGCTTCCAAGGCCTAAGTTTAGAGTCCTGAGTGCTAGGAGGCCAGGCGGCCCCAGGGGAGAGGTGCACAGGGCGACCTGCGCCGACCAGGTGGGGACAATGTGTCCAGGAGGCGAGCACGCAGCCGGCTCACCTGCAGCAGGCAGTTCAAGAAAGAGATGGCACGAGGTCTGGTCACGGGACTTAGCAACACCGGGTCAAGGATGACTCCGAGGCAAAGGGCCTCGAAGGAGGCGCTGGTGAAAATCTGACTGGAGTGGTGGGGTGGGCCCAGGAGAGAAGAGGTTGAAAGGCACTGGAGATGAGAGGCAACTCAGGAGGTTGTGCACTTTAGGGGAGCCATGGCTAGGGACAGCCGGAGGCCAGCGGGGAAGGTCAAGCAGGTCCTCAAAAGCGGGCATGCATGACCACCAGCACATGGGGACATCTTGGAAGCTGGCCTTGCCCCGACGCACCTGACTTTAATGCAATTGAGGGGTCAGGGGGTCCAGAACCATCCCACTACCAGCCCTGGGCCAGTGGTACCGCAGTAGCACGGCACAGCCTCAGTTACAGGAGGCCTCACTTCCCTCCCCTGCGACCTGAGTCTGCGCCTGGTGGAGCAGCCAGCGCAGTGCCGCTGGGTGGGGGCCAGAGAGCGCGGGGCTGAGCGGGAGGGTACACCTGCCCTGCCTCGGGACCCCCTTCCCCAGCCAGGGCACGTCTCCCCCTCGTGTCTCAGTGTCTTCAGCTGACAATGAGAATGTAATGTGAGACCACCTACTTGTCAGCTTGGCACATAGCAGGTTCTCAGATTTTGCTGACCGCTTTTATAGATCCAAATTAGGGCACCCTTGCGGGCAGTAGTGGATGTGGGGGAATATACATTTTTTAAAGTTTTGTTTACTGTGGCTATTTTAGAAAAAGCTCCGTTAACTGAGTCAAAGAGCTGGGAAGGCCGAAAAGGTGGTGAGCGAAAGAAAGAAGGCGGGAGCCAGGGCGACGGGGACCCGCCTGCAGGGATGGGATGGCGGGGGGTGCGGGACCCGGCCGCACCCCGCCACCCGGGCCCCACCTCTCTGCCTTCGTACCAGCCGGCGGCGCCCGGAGCTCTTTCGCACCTGCTTTCTCGCCTCCACCCGCCGCCACAGGGGCTGCCAGACGCATCGGGCGCGAGGGGACTCGGAAACCTCGGGGGGTGCCCCACCTCGTTCCGGCTCCGCTCCGAGTCCGCTAGCACTGGGAGAGTGGACCGTCGGGGCCGGGTGCCGTTTGGGCGTCATCGCCTAGCAACGGCGTCACGCTCCGGCGCCCTTGCAAGAACACTACAACCCCCAGAATGCTCAGCGCTCGCGGCTCGGTGATGGACACCGCGTGCAGGGCCTCGCCCCTGCGTCGCTGGACGGGACTTGTAGTTCCTCAGCCCCACTAGGTGCTCCCAACGCCCCCGGGCGGGGAGCACGCCTCGGGCGGGGGGGTGTTTGCGGGCATCAGCGCATGTGCAGCGCGGAGTGGCGGGGGCCGGCGGAGTCGCGGGGTGTCAGTGAGCGGCGAGGAGCCGGCGCCCCGTGCCGCGTGAGCCCGTCCGCCCGCCGCTGTCTGCGGGTACGCGTGAAGCGCTGCTTGCCGAGCATCTCCCGGCCGCGCACCTGTCCCCGCACCTGCCCGCCGCCCTCCCGGCGCCCCGGGACCGCCCGCCGCAGCCGGGCCCGGGCGCAGCGCCACGGAGGGAGGGCCGCCGGGCGGGCTGGGCCGGCGCGGCGATGATGCACAGGTTCCGAAAGTGGCTGTACAAACCCAAGGTGAGCGGCCCCGTCCCGCCTGCGCAGACAGACCTCCACCCCTCCGCCAGGCACGGACCGTTGCCTTCGCGTGCAGCGGGTCCCAGTTCCAGCCCAGCGAGTGGCTGTGTTCCAGAGGGTAGCCCCAGCGCTGTCTATGGTGGACCGCCCGCGCTTGCCTTCGGCCTGGGTGCACCCCTCTCTCCCTGCCCGCGGCCAGGGCGGCCCCTCTCTTCCCATCCCAGTCCGCTCGCATCTCACGGGCCCGCACTTCAGCCTGTGGCAGACCCTTACTCCTGGGTCCCGAAAGGACACTTCTATCCCCACGCCTGCCCCGGTGTGACTGACTCCCTCATTCCCCTCTGCCCGCCGCCCCCACCTCTTTACCCTGGGTTTGGAATTACCTCTCAACCTCGCTCTGCACTCTGGAGCAGTCCCCTTCCCCCTTCCCTCAGGTTCTAGAGAGAACCCGTGCCCCTCTCCCCTGTCTCCGTGTTCAGAGTCGATCCCTATCCACTGTCTGGGCCCTGCCTTCCCGAACCGGGACCGGTCCGCACCTCGGCCAGTGGCGTCCCTATCCGCGCCCGGTGCCCACCCGCACAATCCCGGAGCAGGACCGGAGGCAGTTCCCCCATTTCCTGGCGCGGCATCCCTCCTCCGCGCGGGGTCGGGGTCCGGGTCCGGGCGGCGCTCCCCGCGCCCTGGCGGCTGCGCCAGTCGCACTGCGGGCGCAGCGTCCCCTCCGCCCTCTCAGGCTTGTGTCCGATGCAGCCGGAGCGGACGAGGCGGCGGCGTCACGGAGCCGGACGCAGGGTCCTGGGCTCATTCTCTGTGTCGGGGCCGGCGCTGTGGGAGGGCCCGGGCGCCCAGGTCTTGGATGGGGGATTGAGGCGTGGGTGGGGTTACCGGCGACCTAAGGGCACCTTAGATATTCGCGATTGTAGTCTCTGATGGACCCAGGTAACCCACCCCTTCCCCCAAGCTGACTACTTTTCTGGATCAGGCTTCTCAGCTCCCGTTCTCCCCCACCCCCAGGGTGGTTTCTCCGGGTAGGGGTTTCCTAAAATCGGTGCCCTCTCGGTGCACCCATGCAGGGAGGGGCAGCAGATCCCTTAGGATCGGGCGGTCCCTGGAGGTTGTGGAGCGCGAACTCAGGGGCCCAACAGCCTGGAGGCCTTGGGAGGGAAGAGCCGTGGCAGTGTGAGTGTTGGACTGGGGGCTCAGAATGCCTGGGGCCCCGCCTTGGGGGCCTTCGATTCTGCTCTTTCCCGCTGGAGCAGCAGCACTGACCTTCGTGTCCTGCAGCAGCTACTAATTGGTGGTGGCGGCTCCCCAGCGCCCGGGGCTCCCTAAGGTTGAGTATGGTTTAGGGCCTCCGCCCTTGGCTGCCTTCTGCAGGCCCTCCAGGGCCCCCAGGGAGGCGCTCCGTCGGGCCTGCTCTCGCCGGCCGTGCAGGCTGCCAGGGGAAGGTGACGGGCAGCGTCTGCACCCGAGCAGCTTTTTGTGTGTTTGACTTTTGTCGCCGGTTAAAGAAAAACTAAGTTCACTTGTCAAAAGGTCATTTGGTGGTGGGAAGCAGCATTGCTTTTTCAATGACAAGTGGCAAGGGCCAAGGGAAACGTATCACAGGTCAAGTAACAATTTGGTCTCTCTGAAAAGGCTTTGTCTGGGGTCCGGGGGCTCCTGGCTGCCTGTCCAGGTGTGGCTGTGGAAGAGCCTCGTCTGCGGGCCACCGCTCCTGTTCTGCCGTTGGAGGGGAGGGGAGGGAATGGTGGCCACTGTGTTTCATCGGTAGCTGGGTAATTTCACTGGCCCTGCCTGTTTCTGTTCAGGGCAAGTCTTCAAAAGTGGAAAATGATACTGTCCTTGAGCTGGTGCCCCAGAATTGGGAATTGCATCCCTATGTTTCTGTCTTCAGCAGGCTGCTGCCCTTCCAAGGCGAGCCCGGGCGCTGACCTGGCAAGCTGGGTGGGGGCGAGTCCGCCAGCCCTGGTGGCTGTCCCACAGCCGTCTGCTCCGGGGGCGGGCACCGACTTTGACCCTCTGACCCTCGCCTGTTCCTCACTGTCGTCTCTCGTCATGTTGTCAGGTACAGGTTGCTGACCCGGGGACTCAAGACACACCTGCATCTGAGACCCCTGTGTCCTGCGTGGCTTTGTGGGGAGCGGTGCTCTGCGGTCAGCCTGAGGCTGGCCATCTCTTGTTTGTGACCTGCCTTGAAGTGCAGTGTCCTGATTATTGGAAGGGGCGGGGTGTGTTAGGTCACCCCAGTAAGGTTTTCCTTTGTCACGCCAGAGCTCAAATTTCTGCCTGGTGGTATGAATTGAGTTCTTTGCTCCCCCTTCCTATCCAGTGAAGCACATTTTGGCACCAGGGAGCACCCAGTCAGTCCTGGAGGAGTTAAATGTCAGCTGTGGGGGAGGGTGTGTTGGGGAGGTGGTTGCCTGCTGGAGGATTTTTTTCACTTTTGTATTGAGATACGTATACAATTCCAACGGCATTCTTGATTTACTCCCAGCTCTGGTTTAAAACCGAACACTGAACTTCTTGTTCATTACAGTGCAGTGGAAAATATTCTGAAGCCGAAAATATTCACTGTTCTTGTAGTTCTAAAAGCATTTGCAAATGCTTTGAACTGTTCTGACCTGACGCTCACTAGTTCGTATCTGAATCAATAGCTGCCTGAGTTGAGTAAGAAATCAGTCTGACGGATGATGCAGAAGGTTTAACGTGGAAACACCACTGGCAGCCGCTCACACTCCCTAGGCGTTTTCGAAGGCTGTCGTGTGCACGCCACTGTGACCCCGCTTCATGCCACGCATTCGGGACGGCGACTTCGTGGGCTGCTGGCGGCCTGGGAAGGCCGAGGGGGCGGGGGGCCGCCAGCCTGCGCTTCCCGGCGGGTGTTGGTGAGGTCTGTTCTGGGCGTTTGTGTAGGGAGCGCCTTTCCAGGACGGAGTCCACCTCGGAAGGTGAAGATACCAACACTCGTGTTTCTGGCAGGACGATCACGTTGCTGTTGATTCCTCAGGACGGGGCAAAGGGGTGAGACCGTGGTGGAGGGGGAGGGGGCCCGGACTGGGCCCCAGGAGGCCTTCTAGGCCACCTGGAAGAGCATGTTAATGGTGGCCCAGGTAAAGTGGTGTTCTCCATCTCTGAGGGAGAACCGACCGGCGGTGGGTGACGCTGTCCAGATGCACAGCCCGCCACGGCGGTGTGGCCTCCCCGCTCGGCCACGCTGTCCTCACTGAGCTCCGTCAGAGCCCCTAGCCCTGCACAGACCCTGCGCCAGGGCCTGGGGTATTCGTGGTAACTGCCAGCCAGGCTGCTGACCGGCTTGTTTTCGGCCGACCAGCTCTGAGTGCCTGGCTGCAACCGCGGCCATCCTGGGGCAGCGGACTTCTCTCTTAGGTGAGCTACTGGGAAGCCAGGCTTCCGGAAAGCCCGGCCGCACAGGCTGTGTCCAGGGCAACTCCCGCTCCTGGCAGGTGCCTGGCCCAGAACGGGGCCAGGGAGTTCTGGGAAGGATGCTGGGCAGTGCTGAGTCAGGGCGGGCCTGGCAGGCCCCGCACACTCCGGCCCATCCCTGAAGGCGGAAGGCTCCGGGCCCCTCCTCCCCACGGCCGGTCCCGCCGCCCCTCCCGGAGGCTTCCTTCAGATGCACTGGCGTTGCCAGGCTGTGGGCGAATCAGGCCGGCCCGGCTGGCTCCGAAGCCTGGGGTGGGGGTGACTCAGCAGGGCTCTGGATTCTGGTCCTAGGCCTGCCCGGGTGCCTGTCCACGGCTGGGGGGCGTGGGGGCCTTGGCCCAGCCCCGTGCTGTCCACACCTGCAGGCCGGCGAGAGGCCGAGCCGCGAGCAAGGCGGCGGCCGGGCGGAGGCCAGCTGCGTGTCGCCTCCCAGGGCCTGAGCTGTGCTGGCCGTGGTGCACTTGCGGGAAGCGCACAGCGTGGTTTCTGTTAAATGGGCGAGTCGAGGGCAGCGGTCGGAAGCGTCACCTAATGGTGTCTGCGCCAGGCGTCCAGCAGGAGGTGGCGTACTGCCCGCCCCCACCCACGCACCATGCCTCCCGGAAAGGGAGCCTGTGAGGTCACTTCGGAGGCTTAGTGCTTTGCCGAAGCCTCGGGCGGCCCCAGAAGAGCAGACACACTTGTTTCTAATGTGCGAAATGCACCTCTGAGCCGTAAATGACCTGGCTGTCCGGACGGCCCGGCGTGGCTCTTGCTTCAGTGGGCAGCACTCGAGCCTCAGCGCTGTGCCGTGCTGTGGGCCCCTCGCCTCCAGCCAGGGACAGGAGCCCCGGTGCCACGGAGCCCAAGGACGCGTTGTCCCGCCTGCCGCCTTCAGGCCTGCAGGAGGCCTGCAGGGCTGTCCCTCCAGGGCCCCGGGAGAGCCATCCCACAAGCCCCAGCCCGGCCTCAGTTTCCCTGTCTGTCTGTCGGGGGGGGGGGGTGACGGGACCTGCCGTGTGGGATTCGAGAAGACCGTCTCGGTCAAAGGCCGTCAGTAGTGTCTCGGCCAACTGAGGCCGTGGTCACTGCTGGTGGGATGTGTGGGCAGGCGACAGGGTGTGGCCTGGACACAGACTCTGAGATTTCTGGAGCTCCAGAGGCCCTCCAAGCTTCCAGTGACTTCTACTGGGTTATGCTGACAGCGGAAGTGTCTCAACAGGCACGCCCCCCCTTTTTGGTGGCGTGTCAGGTACTCGGTTTGGGGGCACAGACCCGGGGGCATGGTGATGGGCCGTCACTGCCCCTGGTACCCACCTCCCGAGTGACAGTGGGCGGCCGGAGTTTATCCAGCTCGTGCAGCTGTGGGGCTGCTATGTCAGGCCCGGTCCCCAAACCTCTCCATCCGTCCTCCTGTGGCTGTGACCTGAGTCCCTGTCCCTTGGCTGGAGGCTCAGGATCCAGGAGAGGCCCCCAGGGCCATGGAGGGCCCAGGCACAGGGGGCCGGGGGCTGGTGTGATGACAGGTGGGGGTAGAACTCCGTTGGCTTAGCCGCCAACGTTTTGGGGTGCTTGTTAATGATTAGACTGTCCCAATGAACTCTGTTTTCCGAACGGGGGCTCGGAGGCCCGTGTGAGCTGGCTGGAGCCTCCCAGGCAGGTCTGAGGCCTGCAGCCACAGCTGGGCCATCCCTCGTCCGAGCCGGGGCGGCTGGCGGGCGGGGCTGGCACTGTCCTCAGCGTTTACACGTGTCTCGTTCAGAGAAACAGTTGCTTTTGTACTGGTCACAGTTGGATGGCAAAGAACCTTAGACACCGACGGGCCGTTCAAGCGTTGGAAGGAGGGAGACGAAAATGAATGGGTTAGAAGCCCCCCCAGCGGAGGAGGCAGCAGAGAATAGCACACGCCGGGTCGTGGTGATGCACGCCCAGCGGCGCTGGGCGGGGTGGCTGCGGCCTTCGAGCAGGGAGGAGTGTTTGAAGCTCTTCCTTTCACTTTGTTTCCATGCTGGCGGGGCGGGGTCGCTGGGGCTCTCTGAGGGGGACCCCCTTCATAGCCGGGGGTCCTCCCAGCTGCCCTGCCTGGGGGGCTGTGCTCCAGCCACGCCTCACCCCCCACGCCCTGCCACGACGCCGGGATTCTGGGGGGGCTTGGGCTGCCATGCCCACTGTGGGTGCTGTCTTCAGGGCAGCCATTTTTGCCTCTGGATTTTCAGTTTTTCAGAACGATTCCAATTATTTTTAGGGATGCTATCATTCCAAAAAAGTCTGGCTCTGGCCGAGCAGCTGGGCTGGTTGGAACAGAGTCCCGTGCACCGAAGGGTCGCAGGTTCAGCCCCCCCGTGGGGGTGTGTGTGGGCGACAGCTGATCCCTGTCTCTGTCTCACATCCACACTCTCTCCCCCTCTCTCTCCTCTGCTCCCTCCCGCCCTTACTCTCTCTAAAACCAATAAACACGTCTTCGGGTGAGGATTAAAATGTTTTTAAAAGTCTAAAATGAGAATAAAGTACTTCGCTGTCAGAAGCATTCACAAATGCACACCCAGTGCTCACAGCAGTGCGGTTCATCACAGCCCGCAGGCGGGAACCGCCCTCGTCCGCAGGGGCGGGGCCAATGCCCTGGGGGCGTCACTCCCCCCCCCACCAAAGGGAGTAAAGTACCTGCGGCAACAGGGTGGAGCCTGGAAGGCGGGCGGCTGGCGGTGTAAGAGGCCAGGCGTGGGTTTTTTAATCCTCACCTGAGGGTATGTCTTTCTGTATTGGCTTTTAAATTGTATTTTACTGATTATGCTATTACAGCTGTCCTGATTTCCCCCTTGCCCCTTTCCACCCAGCACCCCCAGTCCCTCAGGCAGTCCCCCCACCACGGTTCACGCGGTGCGTGCAAGCCCTCTGGCTGCTCCATTTCCTGTGCTGCACTTTGCATCCCGGTGGCCACTCTGTGCCTGCCTACTCTACTCTGCCCTGTGTAATGCACACCCGTGGTTTTGCGCACACTGTACACAGTGTTATTAAACCCACGGAGAGTAATCACTCTAACCGTGTTTCACGTGCATCCTTACTTTTCCCTCAGAACACCCAGCAACAAGTGTGCATTATACATGGCAAAAGACAGTATTTGTACTTCTCAGTCCCTCACCTCCTCGTGCGTTCCCCCCGACCCCCTCCCACTCGCCAACCATCAGAAAGCTCTCCGTGCCACGATTCCGTCTCTGTTCTTCGTGTTTGCTTACTGTGTTTCAGAGTCAGTTGTTGATAGACATGTATTCATTGCCGTTTTATTGTTCATGGCCTTTTGATCATCTTTTTCTTAAGTAAGTCCCTTTAACATTTCATGTAAGAGTGGTTTGGTGATGATGAACTCCTTTCACTTTTTCTTGTCTGGGAAGCTCTATCATCCCTTCGATGCTAAGTGTCAGCTTTGCTGGGTAGAGCAGTCTTGGCTGTAGGTCCCTGCTTTTCAGGACTTTGTGAATATGTCTTGCCAGTCCCTCCTAGGCTGCAGAGTTTCTCTGGAGGGAGAGAGCGGGGAGAGAGGGGGAGAGGAACAGCGACACGGGAGACCCCGGCGAGTTGCCGCCTGCACACGCCCTGACCGGGGACTGAGCCCACGGCCTTTCGGCGCACAGGCGCCTCTCCCGCTGGCACGTGTGGCTTTACGGACGTGAGGGGTCAGACAGGGGAGTCCAGAGACAGAGAGCAGAGCTCGGGGGGGGGCGGGGGGGCAATAGCTGGCAGGTGCCGGGCCACGAAGAGGCTTTCCCACCAGAGCGCAGAGAGCGCCTACGGTCGGGCCACACTGTGAAGGTGCGGACGCCACCGCCTCGCTCCCTTTCAGAGGGTCAGCTGTATGCGGTGTGACTTCAACCTCAACAGAAAGAATCTGAGCATTTTTTGAGCTTTTGTCAGAAGCGTAGCATTTTTTGAGGTAGCCCAGGGAAAAGGTGCTTTTCAGCTGAGTCAAAAGATGCTCAGGGCCAAGGTCCTGGAGGGGCCCAGCTCCCACGCGTCTGCCCGTGGGGTCCACGGGGCCGGCCTGTGCTCAGCTCTGCCTCCTGGGGGTGGACTGGGAGGCTCGGGGGGGGCGGTGCTGCCTCCTGGGACCACCGGAGGCAGCCCCGTGGGAGGTGGCCCTGGGCGGAGCCATGGGTGGCCGGACCGCCGTGGGGCCAGGGCTGAGCCGCGGAGGGGGTGGGTCCGAGGATTCAGGAAGTGGTGCCCTCCGTGCCAGGGGCCCGGAGCCCTACCTGCCACTTTGTCCCCTGCGGGCAGAGAGTCACCTGGGCACCTGGCAGATGAAGTACCTCTGAGGCAAAGTTCACCGTGAAAAGCTACGAAACCTGGGAGAGAGTGGCTGCCCCGAGCAAGAGCCAGCACTCGGCAGGGCCCTCCCACCGCGGGCGGGAGAGGAGGGTTGGAGCCCACAGGGCAACCCCAGCCGCTGGAAGAAGCATCAGCAGAGCTGACCCAGCAGAGGACAGAGACCAGCGGTGGCGGCGGCGGTACAGTCACGCGGCGTGCCGAGCGCCACCGAGCCCAGCGCCACCGAGCCAAGCACTTGGGGACGGCCGCGGCGGCAGGCGTTCTGTCCTGCGTGTCACTGCAACTTAAAGTGACAATAGGAGTGTTTCTGGGAGGTGACCCCTCCGCCCCGGCACCTCCTCCATGTCCAGCCACCAGCATCGCCCCGGGTGCCCCCGTCTGCCCTCGTCCACCCCCAGGCTGTCCCCCCACAGCAGCTGGAACCGTCTTTTAAACACACAGTTTCATCTCCCCTCTCTTCCCAGAGGCCCGGCCCCCCCCCGCGCCTCCCCCTCCCCACGCTGTCGTGTGCAGCCCCACTGGGCTCTTCCCGGACCACCCGCCTTGCAAATCCCACTTCACCTGACCTGCCTGCCCGCCCCCCGCCCCCGACTCCAGTGGTTCTCCATGGGGGCGACCGGCCCTCGGGGACATTTGGCGATGTCTGGAAACGTTTTGGTGTCACAGGTTAGAGGGGATGTTCTGCTGGCAGCTAGTGGGGGATGCTGCCCTGGCGAGGCCCAGGACAGTGCCCACAGCGAGGCTACTGGCCCCAAGGTCAAGTGCCGAGGCTGAACAGCCCTGCCGTCATCTACAGGCCCCTTGTCCTCCCCTCCGCCTGTCCTCCCCTCGCCCTCTGACCGTTCCCACAGCGCTGGCCGGTGCCCAACGTGTGTGCTCCCCTGAGGGGCAGGGCAGAGGTCAAAGGCCATCCCCGTGGTTCTGGGTCCGGCTGTCCCTTTTGGCCTGGTACTCTTGGTGACCTCGGTGGCTGGAGATCCGGGGTGGGCACACCTCCCAAGGAGCCTGCCTGTCCTGCCCGCAGTCGGTGACGACGAGGTGTTCTCGTCTCCAGCCCGACCTGACGGGCCACTGCCACGGCAGCCCTGGGCGCTGCGGGGGACGGAGCCCGGGACAGAGCGATCACGAAAAGACTTCCTCCTGCAGTTTCTGCACGGTCACCGCCCTTGGAAGGGAGCGGCGTGGTCAGGCCGTGTTCGTGGAGCGCCAGGCATCACGTCGGGGTTCCTGTCACTCCTTTGACATCTGACCGAAGACAGCACACAGCAGGCGGTGCAGCCCTTTCTGACTCTGCCCTGCGCTGGCTGTCCGCTCGGGGAGCGGGGCTGCGGCGGGGCCTCGGGCACGGCTGGCCTCGTTCCCCGCCGGCCGGGGCGGCCGGAGAGCGGCGGGTTACTCCATCTGCACCGCTTCTTCCGTCCTCGAACAGAAGGTGCTTCCCTGGGAGACTGCCTGCGCCCCACCTCCCTCCATTCCGTTTCCTGGAAAGAAGGGAGCGGTGCGGAGTGAGGTTGGATTTCTTTTTTTAGTCCTCACCGGAGGACATGTTTGTTGGTTTTAGAGAGAGAGGAAGGGAGGGAGAGAGAGAGGGAGAGCACCAACGTGAGAGAGAAATGTGGATTTCGCCTCCCACACACCCCTACGAGGATCAAACCTGCAGCCTAGGCGTGTGCCCTGGTGGCAATCGAACCCGCAACCTTTTGGTGTGCAGGGCAATGCTGTGACCCACTGAGCCACCTGGCCCGGGCTGAGGTTGGATTTTTAGTGGGAAGGTCAGAGAGGTCCTGAGGGCTGGCCTTGCTCTTGTCGTGGAAGAGATTTCCTGGTCTTCCATCGGCTGGTCACCAGCGGAGCCACCCACTGCGCCGAGTGTGGGTCTGGGGGCGAGCGGAGGACAGGCCGGCCCGCTGGCGCCCCAGTCGGCGTCAGAGCCGGGGCACCCCTGACTGGAAGCACTGCTGGACCTCAGCCCCACCTGCAGCCAAGTGCCCCCGCTGTGAGTGTGCCCATGACTGTAGACCCCAGTGGCCACCACCCAGACCCCCAGGCCCCCCGACTTGGTACTGTGAGCTGGAAACTGTCTCCTCGTGTGGTCAGCTACACAGGGGAACTCGGGCCGAGGGTCCAGTGCTGGGACGCCAGCCAGCCCATGGAGAGACACGGCCCCACCCCACTCAGTGGCAGTGCACCATGACCCTGGCGCCGTGCTGGGGAAGGTGGGTCCTGGGAGCTGAGACGTGGCTGCTGGGTGCGAGCCGTGCGACCCAGAAACGCCACCAGCGGCAGGCAGGATAATGGCCCTGAGACGCTCCTATTGTGACCCCTGGAGCCTGTGAACAGCTCAGGCTTGGGGGCAGAGTAAGAGGAAGGTTGCCCTTCAGCTGCCCTGGAAACGGTGAGATGGGCCTGGGTCAGCAGGGGCGCAGTGTGTGTGTGGGGCTGTGACTGCGGAAGAAGGCCCAGGAAGTACCCCGCTGCCGGCTCCAAAGACAGAGGGAGGGGCCCCGATGGAGGAGGACAGCAGCCTTGACGCTGGGAAAGGCGAGGACACTTTCTCCCCTCCACCCGCCCGGAGGAAGAGCAGCCGTGCCGCCCCCACGCGCAGCCACGGAGACCCCTGCTGGGGCTCTGTCCTCCAGACCTGCCAAGGGGTGCGTTTTGTTTAAGCCACTGAGTCCGTGATTTGTTAGGGCCGCAGTAGGGAACTAGTGCCTGCCTCCTGGGGCTGTGCGCGCACAGCCGGGGCGCAGCCATGAACCTGCCTGCACAGCCCAACCGCGGAGGAACCGGGCGCCCTCTGGGGGCGCTGCCAAGCGCACTGTGGGCGGCTCGCACGGCCAGGGCCGTGGCTTGTGGGACAGCCAGCCGCCAGGCGGCACAGCGCACAGGATGTGACAACTCAAAAGCCAGTCTCAAAATACCACATACGCGTGACACGCTTTTTATAGCGTTAAAAACAGCCAGAAATACATTTGAGGACTACATATGGCAACAACAAGCTGTGATGAAGGGGCCACGTGAGTCGGGATCCAGGGTGCGGGGAGCTTTGCCGAGACCGGGAGTGGGCGGGGCTGCAGCTGGTGGGCGGGTTCCGCTTGCGTGGGGTGGGTGGGCTCCTGGCGTCAGAACAGCTGCAGCTCCCTTGACCTTTTTTGCGTAAAGAAATGGCCGCCTCCGTGGCCCGCGTGGCCCAGGGCCTGCCTCCTTCCAGAGCACTCCCAGCCCGGCAGTTCCAGCGCCTCTCCTGGAGTCGGATGGCCCCGTGACCGGCCTGGAGGCAGGCGTGGGTGTGCAGGGAGGACAAGGTGAACCAGGGCACCGCTCGGGCTGCGAGATTCTGGGTGCCTTCCAGTGGCTGGCGTTCCACGTGCCCAGCGGTGAGTCTCCTCGGGCTCTGCAGAGGAGCACTGGTGGACTCGCGTGGTCAGTGGGATGTCTTTGGTGGCAAGAAGGACAGAGCCTTGTCCCTTGAGGGGGAGTTTTGCAGTTGTACTTCCTTCCAAGGGCGGAGCCAAAGGTCCCATTGTTTTGCTTGGATCTGGAAAAGGAGAAAGAGCCTTTTCTTGGAACTCCGGGGTGATGCCACAACTCGGTCACCTGTAACTCCTGTGAACTCCCTGCAGGGAGTTCACGGAACTCGGAGAGCTTCTCACTGAACTCGGGCTCAAAGCGGAGCTCCTGGGCGTGGCAGCCAGTCCAGTCCTGGGTGTGGCAGGCGACAAGGCCAGCGGGAGGGGCACAGAGGAGGTGAGCCCCTGGGTTTCCTCTGGCGGCCTCTCCTTCCAGAGGGGCGAGGTATTCAGTGAGGGGAGAAAGGGCAGCTGTAACGTGTCCTCACGTGAGACGCGCCCCCGAGTCATCTTGCTCGCTGCAGGGGATCCATCCGACCGGACTCGCTGGTCAGCGCTGGCTGTAAGCAGCGTCCTTCCCAAGGAAGGTGGCCGGCCTCGACTGAAAACACGATGTGGCCGAAACGTGCTTTCCTTGAGAAGTGTGTGTTTTGAGCCCTCTCGGGCCCATCTTCAGTGGTCACCGTGTTCCTGGCACAGGCCACACTCAGGCCCCAGAGTCTCCATCAGGAGAGGGACCATCCAGCGCTGCTCATAGGGGGGGAGTCAGTGCCCGCGATCGTGCGCTGGCCGGAGGGCTTCTCCCTGGCCCTACGCCGTGTGGGGCTGCTTCCCCCCAGAGCGAGCCTCCCTTTACTTTGTTTTAACTCAGGCAGAATTCGGGTGACGTGATGGGAACTGTTGCATTTAGAGCAGTCGCGGGGCGTTGGGTGCACTCACAGGGTTGTGCAGCCCCCTCCGTGTCGTTCTAAAACATTGCCAGCAGCCCGCCCTGCCCCCTCGCGCAGCCCGCAGCCTCCCCTCTGCTGAGGGGCCGCTTCCCAAAGTGCACGGGGAGCAGCATAGAAGGGCCTCACTTAGGTTTCTGATGACTCGTCACTATCCGTGTGTTTAAGGATGAAGGTGGCCAGCGTGGCGGGGTGCCCCGGGGCTCACCTTACCCCACGGTACCACGCTGTGCCTCTCTGCGCCCCCGTTTCCTCTGGAGGGGCTGAGC
Organism: Trachops cirrhosus; assembly: GCA_028533065.1. Classification (NCBI taxonomy): domain Eukaryota; kingdom Metazoa; phylum Chordata; class Mammalia; order Chiroptera; family Phyllostomidae; genus Trachops; species Trachops cirrhosus. Next base: position 845,380 of record CM052538.1, on the reverse strand, counting down.
AAGAAGCCCTCTGGGGGCTCAGTCCCCACCTGGGTCCGATGGGAGTGAGTGACGGGCAGCTGGCACCATGGCCACCCTTGGCCTGTCCTGAACCCGAATCGTCACTGCCTCGCTGGCTGCGGCTCTTGTAGCAGGGCCTGTCACCTGGGCACTGGTGTGTTTGGGCCCGAGGTCTCTGACGTGTGCCCAGGAGGGCCTGCCCGAGTCCTCCTGTGGACAGGTGCGGGCGTGGCCCCGGGTCGTGTCATTTCAGGCAGACCTGGCCTCCCGGGAGGCATCGCTGTCCCATGCCCTAAACTCAGTCCTGTCCTGCTCGCTGGTCCAGACGTGTCTGTCGGCTGGTGGGCCAGGCTGCAGAACAAATGAAGGGGGCTCAGTGTCACCCGCCTGGTTTCAGTCACCATGTGGCGTCTTCTGTGGGAGTGCCCCCCACCCTAGCCGTACCCCCACCGTGTGAAGGGAGTTGGGGAGGGTTGGGGGCTGGAAGGACCCCAGTGGGCTGTGGTGACCTGGGCCAACTCCTGAGCTAGGTCTCAGGATGTCGTTGGTCAGGTGGCCATCATCCTGTGGCCCCCTGGACCCCAGTCTCCCCAGGCCCCTTATTTGTGGGTCATCTGTCACAGGGGGCTGTGGGGACTTGCCATCTGGCTTCCCCACAGAGACACTGTCTTCTGGGGCCCCACAGCCTTGGGTGGCCTCCGAGAAGCAGGCCCAGCCCTGTGGTTGTAAAGCAGAGGGACTCAGGTGTGTCAGGGACAAGCAGCAGAGATTCCTGTGTAGGAAGCTGGTGGGAGAGCCCCCACTGCTCGCCGCCCCGGGGGTCGGGGCCCTGGGCCACAGCCACAGCTCACGGCCTGGGAACAGACCGTCCCCGCGCCCGCCGGTCTCCTGCCTGGCTCGCGCCCACTGTGTCTGTCTCCCGCAGAGGTCGGACCCGCAGCTGCTCGCCCAGTTCTACTATGCCGACGAGGAGCTGAACCAGGTGGCCGCTGAGCTGGACAGCCTGGACGGGAGGAAGGACCCACAGCGGTGCACGCTGCTCGTCAGCCAGTTCCGCTCCTGCCAGGTGAGCGTGGCGGTCAGGCCTGTCCCGGCCGAGGTGAGGCCTAGGCGTCATTCGGAGTCAGCGGGAAGGTCACCCTCTGCTGCGCCCCCTTCCCCGTGGCGATCGCCGTTCCCACCTGGTGTCACTTTCCTTCTGCTGAAAGTCGTTCATTCTTCAGCATTTCCTGTGCGGCCGGTTTGCTGGCCGTGAGTTCTTTTAGCCTGCGCTTGAATGAAGAAGGGTTTTGCCTTGAATTTTGAAAGATCTTTTGCTTGGTTTAGAATTGTAACCATTTTCCCCCTCAATATGTTCTTTCCACTCTCTCTCTCTCTTTTTTATCCTCACCTGAGGACATACGTATTGATTTTAGAGAGAGGGAGAGGAAGGGAGAGAGAGGGGGAGAGAAACATCGATCGGTTGCCTCCGTGTACACCCCCACCGCCCCGACTGGGGACTGAGCCCACAGCCCAGGCGTGCGCCCTGGCCGTGACCTGAACCCGCAGCCTGTCAGTCCGTGAGATGACGCCCCACCAGCTGAGCCACACCAGCCAGAGCCCTCCCCTCTCTTCCCACTGGCATTGTTCCCAGTGAGAACGCGTGACATCTTTTTCTCTCCTGCTACTTGTAAGATTTCCTCGTTTTATTAGTTTTGATCGATTTGACCGGGCTTTGACTTGGTGTATTTTTCTCAGTGTTTCTCGTGCTTAGGGTTCACTGAACTTCTCGCATCCGTGAGTTTATAGTTGCCACTGAATTTGGGAAAAACTTGGCTTTTATTCCTTCAGATGTGGGTTCTGTCCCCTCCCTCCCGTTTTGGGCCCCAAGTTGTGTGTGTGACGGGTGTGTGCACCGCGAAGCTGTCCCGCGGCTCACCGCCGACCCGTTCCGTCACTGTTGTCTCGGGGTCGTTTGCAGAGTTTCAGCGGCCGCGCCTCCGAGCCCCTTGTTCTTTTCTTCTGAGCGCCGACCCGAGGCGCGTCCAGTGGGGCCTTTCCCTCAGGCCCGGTGGTTTTCCTCCCCGCCTCCGTCTGGCTCCTTCTCACTGCGCCTCCGTCTCGCGTAACTTTCCGGACCCTCACGGTGGACGTTGGCGGGGACCGTCCCCGCAGGTCTCGGTTGGTTTTGACTGGCCGCTTTTCTTCTCTTCGCGCGACCCATGGCCCTGATTCTCTGCAGGCCTGGGGATCTTCCGTGGGCTGCCGACCCTGAACTTTACCTTGCTGGGAGCTGAGCGTTGTCCTCTTCCTATGAACCTCTCTGCGCTGCGGTTTGTGCTGCCGTTCGGTTACCTGGAAACACTCTGGCCCTTCAGGGCCTGTTTCTAAGACACTTGGTGGGATCAGACGCTTGGTGTAGTGAGGGACGATTGTCCTCCGCTGCTGAGGCCGAGCCCGGGGGACTGCGCTGCTCCCCGGTTCCAGCTTTGGGGGGTCCGGCCACCGCTCGCTTGAGTTCTTCAGGCCCACTGCCTGGTCCTCACCGGCACGGGGTGGCCCGTGACCTGCCGAACCCTGAGGCCCCGACCTGGAGGGCCGTCCTGGGGCAGTGCCCTCTCCTCTGGTGCCCCGCCCTCTGGATTCCAGCTGCTCGGTTCCCCTGGACTCTCAGCTCTGTCTCTGCCACCAGGGAGTTTTCCAGGGTCCACCGGGCACCTCTGGCTGTGCTGCGACCTGAAAGTCCGCTCGAGGCGGCGACCAGGGCGGTCGCAGCTCCCCTCCTTTGCTCCTCCCCCTTCTGAGGTCGCCTGGCACCTATGTCTCGTCTCCTGCAAAGCGTGGCTCGTTTTCCTCCCCTGTTGTTGTTCAAGGGGGCACACTCGGTTCCTGGTGCTCCATCTGCGTCTGCTGGGCCCGGAAGTCCCATCCATCCCAGCGAGTGTTCACCAGGCTCACTCTGTGCTGGGCGCAGCTCCAGGCACTGGGGCCGGCGGTGAATAAAAACAGGGCCCTCGGCGGCTGATGTCCCGGCGGGCCAGGCCCCGTGGGGAGCGGGTCTGCACGCACCACTCAGGGGCTGCGCGGCGTGGGGCCAGACCTGCCGCCTCGCCAAGCTCAAAACCCTGGCTGGTTTTGGTTTGTTAATCGCCCCCACCCCGCTCCGACTGCTGTCCGTTTGGTCTCAGCGTCCGTGGGTCCGTTTCTCTTTTGTTTTGTCTATTTCCTGTTTCAGACTCCACACCTACGTGAAGTCGCAGGTACTCGTCTTTCTGTGTCTGACTTATCTCACTCAGCGCAACGCCATCCACGTCCATCCGTGCCGTGGCGAAGGGCAAGAGTTCCCGTTCTTGGTCGAGTGTGTTGTGTGCGCAAACCACGCCTTCTTTACCGCTCTTCTGAGGGCGGACGCTCAGGCCACGCCCACGTGCGGCTGCCGCAACTGGTGCGCAGCGGGTGCGTGCGTGTGTTCCCGCAGCGTCAGGTTCTCTGCGACCCTGGCTCTGAGCGCGGGCTGGCGGTCACGGGGCACCGCTGTCTTCCTCTGTGGAGTGTGTTCCGCACTCGGCAGAACACGAGAAAGGGACCTTCCCGCCCGGAAGCCCGGCAGAGCGAGCTCACACCCGCACCGCTCCGCGCCCGCTGGGCTTCCTCCCCGGGTTGCTCGGGCTGGTGCGTCCGCGGGGCGCAGGGTTCCCCCGCAGAGCGCGGTGAGCCGCCGTGGGCATCAAAGGGCGCGCTGCCCCCACAGTGCTTCCTCACGTCTGCTTCCTAAGAGACACGTGATGAGTCCTGGTAAAGTGGCCAAGGGCGCAAGTGCCAGGCGGCGCGATCTTTCTGGAAAGTGGTCTGGCATGGAAGGGCGGCTCACATTCTCGGCCGTGCCATGCCGTCCGCAGAAGTGCGGGGACCCCGAGGAAATGGCCCCCACCTCAGCGTCTCGGGGACTGCCTGTCCTCGTGGGGGCGGAGAGTCAGAGACCCGGCAGACGCCCGGCAGGAGGGGACACGGCGAGCCGGTGGGAGGGTCTCCTGCTCTCGTCTCGTGTGGACCTCGGACACAAGGTGGACTCTCGAGGTTATGATGACGTCCCCGCAGCGATGACAGCCCCAGGGCACAGAACTGTGTGTGCGCACACGCACACAGGATGAGCCCGTTGAGGGAGCAGCCCCGCCCCCCAGAACAAGAATCAGGAGACATGCCCCCGCCCCGCAGCTCTCCCCCAGGGCACCCCCCCGGGTCTCTGCTTCCCGCTGCTCCCAGTTTCTGTGGGGAATGGGCATTGAGCTGGTCTTTGACAAATTAAAGACAAATATAAATTTTGATGTTCCTGTAATTCTACAGCACAGGTGGTAGGTGTTTAGAGAACAGGACGATTTAAAGGAAGAGAATGGAACGTAATTTAAGGTGCAGTAAAAGCGATCTCGTTGCCCTGTTATACACAGAGCATCCAAAACAGGTTGTTCCAGTGATGGAAGGAGCAGAGGCTGAGTGGCCTGTCCCAGGCTCATGGCCGGCATGAGGGGCGTCGGGGTCTCCGTGTCCCTGGGGCAGGGCGGTGCCCCTCGCCTCTGGCTGGTGTGCTTACGCGTTGCCCTGGCTGATCTGCTGGTCCCAGAGGGGTTGGGAGGGCACAGGCCGGACGAAGGGGTCAGCTGTGCGTGGCCTGCGCCCTCCACAAAGGAGTGCAGGGAGGTGCGGCCCGGCCGGCAGCTCCGCCCTGGGGCCCAGCCTGCAGAAAGTCTGTCTGAGCCCCCCAGCTTCCACCACTGCTGCTGCTGCGTGAGGCCTTTCACTCAGGGGCAGGGGTGGGGGGCAGACCTCGGGGTGCAGTCTGTGGGCGGTGGGAGGAGGGGCGGCCTCACACCCGCCTGTGGGTGGTGCCACCCTGGCTGCAGGTCTTGTCTGCCAGTGCTGCGCACACGCCCCGGGTGACACAGGCTAACATTCATGTAGGCGACACAGCAAGTCAGCGGTGACGATCGGCTTGGTGTCTGTCCCCCTCACCACGCTGTTTCTCCAGCTCCGTCCCGAGAATCTCACGTGTGGGGGTTCAGTGGGGGTTCAGGGGGGCAGTCACGGCTGCCGGGGGCACAGTGGGTCAGCAGGGGCAGGTCAGAGGGCCATCGAGGGGACAGCATCGCCCTGGGAGCAGAGGAGGTCACAGAGCCACCTGCACTGTGCCTGGCATTCTAGGGGAGTCCCGGGCGAGTGTGTGGCAGGTGTGCGGTTGTGAGTGCGTGAAACAGTTCATCGTCGTCGTAGCCACGGATGAGCGTGTGGTTTTCCACACCAGCAACAGTGAACCTCCTGGGCCCGCCTGACGGGACCCCCCTGAGTGCGAGGCGGGCGGAGGGAGGCGGGACTTTCGCCCCGCACAGTGGACCCTTCTGGAATCCGCACTTGGGCAGCACTGGGGGCCCCCGGGCACGTGCTGCCACCGCGGTGCAGGCCGCAGCGCCTCCCGTCTGTTCCAGGACAACGTGCTGAACATCATCAACCAGATCATGGACCTGTGCATCCCCCAGGACCGCGCCCCCAGGGACTTCTGCGTCAAGTTCCCCGAGGAGATCCGGCACGACAGCCTGGCCGGCCAGCTGTGGTTTGGTGCCGAGGTAGCCGCCGTGCGCCTGGGTCCCGGGTCCCGGCGTTGGTGTCCTCCAGCCGTTTCTCCGTGAGCCCCGCTCAGCCCTGGAGCGTGGCTCTGATCCCGGCGCCTGAGCTGCCCCTGTGGGCTGCGTGGGGAGGGGACAGGCGCCCACGACCCGAGGCTCCAGCAGCCCTCACCTCCTGCCTGCCTCTGGGGTCCGGGTCCCAGGGGGAGCGTCCGTGGCCTCTGCCATGACGGCTCTGGACTTCAGAGAAGCCCGGGGCAGGGGCCCACTTCCCTGCCTGCCGGCCCCACAGTGAGTGAGGGGCTGTGAGGCAGGGGTTCCCGGGAGATTGGACTTGGGGGGTCTTGGGGATGACAGCCATGTCCCAGCCTTTTCAACATGTGCCTGGCTCTGGGGACCACAGTCCTCTCATGGGGACCGGCCCTGCTCAGGGTCGGCTGACCGTGTTGGGGATCCTGGTCTCTGCAGGCCGAAGGAGCTGTGGGGGGCAGGGGAGCTGGGGCCGGCCCAGGCTGGTCGGCCCCACAGGGACCAGGCACAACCCTGTGACCCCCGAGAACCACCGCCGCTGAGCCGCCCCTTCTGCCCGCAGTGCCTGGCCGCCGGCTCCATCATCATGAACCGGGAGCTGGAGAGCGTGGCCATGCGCCCACTGGCCAAGGAGCTGACCCGCAGCCTGGAGGGCGTGCGGGGCGCCCTCCGCGACCAGGCGCTGCGGGACCTCAACACCTACACGGAGAAGATGAGGGAGGCGCTGAGGCACTTCGACGTCCTGTTTGCCGAGTTCGAGCTGAGGTGACCTGAGGGCCGTGCATGAGCTGCCGGCACAGGGGTCGTGGCCGTGCTGTGCGGGGAGGGACGCCCCAGCTCTGCGGGGCTTGTCGGGCGTTCCAGTGAGAGCACGCCGGGCAGGGAGGGTCTGTGGCTGCCCGAGGGCACGTAGGACCGGGGGACAGCGTGGGGCCGAGGTAGGGAGCCTGGGACACCTCTCCAGGGAGCAGAGATGCACCTTGAAGACAGGGCCAGGTGACTGGGGATGCAGAGGACCCCAGCTGTCCACCCCTCCACCACCACCGCCCTCCCCGGTGCACCTCAGGTGCACCAGGTAGGCCCTGCAGGGGGAAGTGGTCACAGGTCCACCACGAGCCTCCATCTACTGCCGGCCCTGCCCCTTTCCGCCTCACCTGCCTCGCCTGCCATTGGTCCCAGCTGCCCCTTTCAGCCCGTCCCCTCACCCCACAGACACCCACCGGCTCTGTGTGCACAGACAAGCAAGAGGCGGTGGCCACTGCTCCTGGGGCCCCCTGGAACCCCCAGCTCCATGGGATGGGGGGCACTGCCCCGGGTCGGGGGAGTCGAGGATCTGCCGGTGCCCCTGCTCCCTCCCCAGCTCACACACTGGCACCAGCACGGAGCTCTGAGTGTCCACCCGCCCCGTGCTCATCCCCGCCTTCCCGATGCCTGTCGCCCCACAGCCTGGGGAGCTGCTGCTGCTTCAGAAGGTGGAGGCTGCCCCCCAGTACAGGGAGTGAGTGCCCTGCAGCCTGCCCACAGGCCTCCGTGGGGAAGGGGCCGGGAGCACCCGGACACACGGAGGCCCTAGGGCAGGCAAGAGAGCGTGGTACTCAGAGGTCAGGTCCGGGCAGCCCCAGTTAATGAAAACTGCCCATCTGGTAGCCCCTGAAGGACCCCCCCCCACCAGTGTTGAAGGCTGCTCTCTCCGGGAAGAGGAGGGGAGATCGAGTTGTACTTTCTCCTCTCTTCCCTGGGTGCCCCAAACAAGTTTTCATGATGAGAAATCAGAGTGGGTGATTTAGGAGAGAAAAATGTCCTCACCTGGGGACTGAGCGTGTTCTCACCTTGGAGACACTGTCACCTTTTCACATCCACTCAGCGAACGTGCCCCCTGGCGTGGCTCCCCAGGTTGCTCACCCGCCTGTGTGTGTTCACTCGCTCACTGGCTGGGGCCGGTGACGGTCACAGAGCTCACAGAGCGGGGCAGGGACAGTCCGGGACGGGCAGGGCTCAGAGGGGCGGGGCTGGGGCCCGAGGGAGCAGCCCTGATGGCCCGTGCCGTCCAGCTGGGGCCGTGGACGGAGGCGGCTGCCCTGCGGGGCGCTGACGCAGTGCTGTCACGTGGTCTGCTCTGAGACCCCGTCCCTCTGGACGGCACGGTGGCCCAGGGCAGCCCTCACGCCCGCCTGTGTTGCAGCTACGTCTCCGCCATGGTGCCCGTGAAGTCCCCCAGGGAGTACTACGTGCAGCAGGAGGTCATCGTGCTGTTCTGCGAGACGGTGCAGAGGTGAGCGGCCACGGCCCGGGCCCAGCGGCTGGGGCGCCGGGGACTGTGCCTCGTCCTGGGGACGCGCCAGCAGGACGGCGGCACCTGCTTCTGCCCCTGCCTCTCCCTCGGTCTGGGTGGGGGGCGCCCCCGGGGGAGGCCCGCTCCGGCCTTGTTCCTCATCCCCGCCCCCGCGCCCCCAACTCTATCCTGTTCTCTGGGCCCAGAAGTTCATGTGACAGAAAGTTCTCGTGACAGTGCACAGAGCTGCACCGGCTCCGCCCCCCCGCCCACCCTCCCTCGCTGGTCTCCCTGCTCCCCTACATCGCCCCCTCGTCTCCCCACCCCACCGCCGCTCACCTGCGTGGGTCCTGAGGGACCGTCCTGGGTTTCCCGTCCACCGAGCAGGTTTGGGGTAGACCCCCGGTGCCCTCATCACGCCTTGCACTCTGACGTAGAAGGCAGATTTTCTGGGGGGACTTTGGACTGAGACTTTACCTAGAATGTTCTTCACGTTCGGCTAGCACCACGGTGTTAGGTCAGCTCTGAAACTGCCTGCTGTCGCCTCACGAGTTTTTCCTTTCTGAAGACACGTTGCTCAGCGTATAGGTGTCGAGAGACTGCGATCACTAAGCCTAAGGCGGAGGAAGTGCCTTAACCGGGAGCCCTGGCGCCAGCTCCTGGGGCGTCGAGAAGCCCTGCCGTGGTTGGGAGAGACCGACCCAGGGCATCTCTGTCCCCGGGAGTCACTCGTGTGGGGCGTGTTTTGTCCCCCATGTCTTGTCACTCGAGCTGTTTCAGTTCGCTGGCTGAGCAGCTCGCGGCCAGGTCAGCTCTCTGATCAGACCTGTGGCCGCCCTGCCTGCCTGCCCGGCGCTGGTAGCGGGCCGGTGGGCGTGGGGGCCGCCCGCCCGTGTCACCTCCTGACCGCCTGCAGGGCAGGGTCACGGGCAAGGTCGAGCGGGCCGCCTCCCTGACTCCGGCCTGCCCCGCCTCACTGCCCGCTTCCCCCGCCAGGGCCCTGGACTTCGGTTACCTGACGCAGGACATGATCGACGACTACGAGCCCGCCCTCATGTTCACCATCCCCAGGCTGGCCATCGTGTGGTGAGTGTCCGGGGACCTGGCAGGGCGCCCCAGGCTGAGGCCCCTTCTGGGGTCGGTAGATGGCCTGATCCGGGGTCGGACCGGGCCCAGTGTGGGCGCTGAGGCGGCTGCGGGCTGGGGGAAAGCCGAGGCCAGGCTTCTGTCTGCATCCAGCGCGGTGGACGTGGCTGCCCGCTGCCCCAAGCGGGACTGCGGCTCCGACTTCTGTTTCGTTTGGGGCAATGCTTCCAGGCCCCGTTCTCGGAACCTCTGCTGGGTGGCCAGTGAGGCGCAAAGCGTGTGTTTCGCCTCCCGGAGGCGGATCTCGGCGGGGGGACGGCCTTGTGCTGGCCGAGGCGGTCGCAGTGGTGCGCGCTCACGTGTGTGGTGGTTGATTCGTGGCCCCTCCGACGACCGTGGGCTAATCGGACATGGTACCGTCTGTGTGGCAGCTTCCGCTGCTTTTCCCTAAACTAACGTACGGTCTGCTCACGAGGCGGCCGCCGACACCCCGGGGGGTGGTCTGGGCTTGCCCAGGCTCCGTGCACAGGGCTCGACGCCAGGCCGGCTTTTTTGTCTTGAACGCAGTGGCCTCGTGGTCTACGCGGACGGACCCTTGAACTTGGACCGCAAGGTAGAAGACATGTCCGAACTGTTCCGGCCCTTCCACACGCTGCTGCGGAAAATAAGGTGTGTGTGGGGGGGGAAGGGGGTGCAGGGGAGGGGGTGCTGAGGGCAGTGTTTGCCCCCGGCCCTCTTTTTCTGTCGGGTGGGGGTGCTGTGCATAGTAGTTCTGTGCCTGTCCTCCCCCAGGGCACCAGGTCTCTGCTCCTGAACAGTAACGTGCTGATCTTCAGCCTCAGCGCCCTGGCTGCTGGCCCGGCGCGGGCCCTCCGTGGCTCCCCACGGCCCTCTGGGACGGGCCGTGACCTGGGCGATGTGGGCTACGGTGGCCCGACCCACAGGCTGGGCAGTGCCGAGGGGCGCTCTTTCCTGTGCGCGTGTCCAGGACAGCACCCAGGGTTCCGCGTGGGCCTCGGGCCCCAGGCTGGCTCGCGCTCCTCCCGGCACAGCGCCTGTGGGCCTCTGCTCCCTGGTTCAGGGCCCCTTCCTCCAGGAAGTCTCCCAGACTAAGCCAGGCGCCCTCCTCCTGGCCAGCGTTTTCGTCTGTTGCAGTTGGTGTTATTGTAATTCGGTCATCCCTCGGATAAATATTTATCTCTCTGCCTCTTCCGAGGCAGACCCCCAGGGCGGGACCGGCCTGTCTCCCTGAGCGAGCCTGGCACACAGACAGGGTTCGTGGTAATTGCCCGGCGAGAGGGGAAGGTCTGTATGGGAACCAGCACACGCTTTTCACTCCTAAATGCGTTTATTAGCGCAACTACCGCGTCCCTGAGGACCAGAGCTTTCCGTCCGCAGCAGGAGGTTGCAGAGCCTCGTGGTCCTGAAGGAAACCGCTCGCGGCCGCCACGCCTCACTTTGCAGTGAGGAAACGTGTGCACGGGACAGGGCAGCGCCCTGTCCACTCTCGGGGGGCAGTGTGGCCGTCGGGACCTTCACGTGTCCTGTCTCGCCCCTCATAGGGACCTGCTGCAGACCCTGACCGAGGACGAGCTGCACATGCTGGAGAGGAACCTGTGCATCTCGCAAGACGTGGAGTTCCCCATCCGGGCCGACGGGCCGGTGCCGCCCGCCCTGGCGCCTGCCTTCCCCGCCCCCCTGCCCCCCGAGGAGCTGCTGTCCGCCAAGGCCAAGAACCCGGAGGCGGAGCTGGCCTGCTCCATGCAGTACGACGACCAGGAGCTGGAGCAGCTCAACCGCATGGTGTGCCGGGCTGGGGACGCCATGTCGTCCCTGCTGTCCCCGCCCAGCGCCTGCCAGTCCCCTGCACGCAGGCCGGGGGCCGAGGGCAGCCCCCAGGGCGTGGCCTCCCCAGGTGGCGGGCCACTGCAGCCAGGCAGCGAGGAGGAGGAGGGAAGGGTGTTCTTCATGGACGATGTGGACGGGTCAACAGAGGCCCCGGGCAGCCCGGCCGGGTGGATAGGCGGCCCCCGCGCTGAGCCCCGGGAGAGAGGGCAGGGCGGGCAGGCGGGGGCCAGCGAGCCCGGCACCTCAGAGGAGGAGGACGTGAGCAATAACAACAACGTCGGGGACGACAAGGCCTGGGCCGCGGGCCCCAACTCCTGCAGCTGCCTGGACGCTCCGCCGCTCCTGGACGGCTGGGAGGTGATCGTGGACGATGTGGAGACGGCCGAGATGATCGCCCACCGGACGGGGGGCATGAAGCTCTCGGCCACGGTCATCTTCAACCCCAAGTCGCCCACCTCGCTGGACTGTTCTAGCTCCGCCCCGGAAGGCTCAGGAAGCGGCGTCTCCCCGTCGGAGCCCGAGGCCGGGGGCACGGAGGATGGCTCCCACGACTTCAGTGCCGCGGCCACCAACTGTCTCCTGAACTCCTGCGTGTGCTGTGGGGGCTGTGGGGGCGGCCGGGAGGACGCGGCCGAGAGTCTGCAGGACAAGTGCAGCCCAGGGGGCGTCATCAGCGCCTCCTATGTGGGCGTGGCCAAGGCCAGTGCCAAGGGTGCAGCTGAGAGGCCGGAGGAGGCCCAGCCTGCCCTGGAGACTCTGCCCGTGGGCACCCCAGCCCCCCTGCCCTCAGAAGACACCGCCGACAGCCAGGAGCCCAAAGCCCCTGCTTCCAACAAGTGCCTGGCGCTCCCCTCAGGGCCCCCGGCAGACGCGGCAGACGGGTTGCGTGGCGGTCAGCAAAAGGAGCCTGCGGCCAGGCCGCAGGACGCCGGGCAGCCCGCAGAGGCCAAGGAGGGGCGCCAGCACCTGTCAGGGTCCAGGTAAGAGCCTCGGGCCACTGGACTCATCCTCTCTGGCTTTGCACTTCAGGGGGCAGTGTCTGCTGCTTCTCAGTGGCCACGTGCTTCCCACTGGGCCTCTCCAATGCGGAGCGTGCACGGCAGGGAGCCTGTGTGTGTGGTGAGGAGCGTGCGTGGTGCAGAGTATGCGTGCATGGTAAGTGCGTGGTGAGCGTGCATGCATGGTGTGGAGTGTGTGTGGTGTGGAATGTGCGTGGCAAGGAGCCTACGTGCATGGTGTGGAGCGTGCATGCATGGTGAGCGTGCGTGGTGAGCATGCACGCGTGGTGAGGCGGACAGTGTGTGGCATCGAGGCTGCGGGTGGCTCGTATCTCGTGCCAGGCCCTTCTGGGCCCAGTGGCTGCACCCAGCCGGGAGACCTCAGTGGGCCCCTGACGTTACAGGAGCCTTTCAGGTGACGGCACGGCGCCCAGCCCTTGGCCCACGTCCTTTGGCCGCCGTGGCCCATCCTGGCCCCGGCGTGGTGGGCATGCGGGTGGGCTGGGCGGTGGCAAGTGGGCATGGCTGCCTCTGAGCTTGCTTTCCACTTGTCTGCTGGGCACCCTGTGCCCCTGCCCCCACGGCTGCTCGGCCCCCATGGGCCTCACGGGCCCTCGGCGTGGGCCACCTGGGATCCCGAGACCACCCTGGGGTGGACCCTCAGGCAATGCCCTCCCTGGGTGCTCCTCCCTCGCCCCCAGAGGCCCTGACCAGGGTGGGGGAGGCCTGGCGCCTGACCGTCTCCCAGGACTCCAGGCTGCCTCTGTCCCCACATTCCCCGCAGCCCGACTCCTCCTGGACGAAGCAGGCTCAGCCCGCCAGTGCCCACTCTGTCCTTGACATTGGGCAGCACAGGAGCGGGACTCAGCCTCCACGGCTCCCACGTGCTGCTTCACTGTCACCAGGCCCCTGCCAGGAGCTGGGGGAGCTGGGCCAGAAGGTGCTCAGCTGGGGGGCCGGGGGAGGGGTCTTCACGCCGGGGGTCTCTGGGTGCAGGGCGGCGTGGCCCCTGCCACCCCCTCTCTGGCCTCAGCCTGTCATGTGTGCGAGGAGCTGGCCGGGACCCTGCAGGTGTGGGGACCACGCCTGCCCCTCCGGCCCCCGCAGCTGCCGTGTCGGCAGCACTGCCTGCACAGCCGGCGGCCGCTGTTTCTGTGTGGGGTCGGCGGTGACCCCAACCCCTCCTGCGCCCCCGCACCCACGAAGCCGGCTCCACAGACCGGCCTGGTCTGGACAGCTCACATAGCTGGTTTCCCGCGCTCGCGACCTCGGGTCTGGCGTCTTGCAGAGCGCCGGGCGGCCAAGGCTCAGCTGCATGGCCGCGCCAGCAGCGCCCCCTTCCTCTTGGTGGCTGAGCGGCCCGGCCCACTGCGAGGAGGGACCAGGTTTCCAGCACCCTCCTGTCGTCGAGGCGCGTGCCGTTCCTGCCTCTCGCCTCCTGCACCACTGCCGCCGGCGCGTTGGCGCGCGCGGGGCTCTGCGGTCACGTCCGTCCATTCCCTCCGCGCTTAGGTGCAGGAGTGGACTTGTTGAGTCATGTGGCATAGCTCTCTGAGGTGCTGCCACCTGTCTCCCACGGCGGCCACAGTTGACACTCCCACCGCCCTGGGTGAGGCTCGTTGCTCCGTGTCCCCGCAGACACCGCGGAAGGTCTTGTCCTCGGGGCACACCCGCCGGAACTCACTCGAAGTCCCGCCTCGGCGCGCAGGCGCCCGGCCCAGCCACGGCAGGTCCGTCCGCTCCTGTCAGCGCCAGCCATGCGGGCGCCGCCTGGCGCTGGGCCTCACACGTGATTACGTGAGACGTCGGCATGGGTTCCGGTCGGGGCCACAGACCGAGACGTGACCGGAGACACGCCCACACGCGTGTCCTTTGGCAAGGGGCTGCGTCCTGCAAACTTTCTGCTCCGCCTTGCTGTCCTGACCTGGCCTGGGGGGTCCACCGTGGCAGTGTCTAGAGAAGCCCCCACTGTCACTCTCGGCCGCGTGGGACCCACTGGGTGGCTGCACAGCGCACACTCAGACCACCTGCTGCCGTGGCCCAGACTCGGCTCCTGCACGCTGTGCTGCAGGGTCAGCCCTGTGCAGTGGCTGCGGTCTGGGAAGGTCCCTGTGCAGCGGGCACATGCCCGGCTTCCTAGGCCACGTCCAGCAGAACGAATCTGTCCACGACGCTCTCCTCAGGCCTGCAACGCAGGGCCCCGTTGGTGGGTGAGTGTGTCGCTTTGCTTTGAGGCCGATGGAAAAACCTCACAGATTCTTGGATGGCATCCACGGATTTCAGTGTTTGACCTGCACCCGCCTCTCTTGCTGTTTGTCCAGGTGACAGGCGGTGGACACCTGCCCTGTCCCTACCCCTCCTGCTGTCCCCGTGTGTCCCGCTGTGGACACGGCTTGTGTGCGTCACGCAGCTGGCTGCCCAGGCCGTGTCGGCTCAGCACGCACGCTGAGGCCGAGCTGGGAGAAGGAAAGAGAGCCCCAGAGCGGCCTCGAGAGACGTCCCACCCTCAGGGACTCCCGGAGGTGCAGAGGGTCTGGGGAAGGGCAGCGCGGCGGGTGGCCAGGTGCCCAGAACAGCTGGGCTTGGGTCAGGACCTCGGACAGCGGTGTGGGGCGGGCACTGCGCTCAGGCAGCTGGGAATCCGGCCAGCAGGTGGCGCCGTCCCACCCACACGCAGGCCCGGTTCCGTCACCAGTCTCTGGCTGGCTCCTGGGTGCTGAGCGAGGCTGTGGAGACCCCAGGACCCAGACCCCGTGGCAGCGGGACCTCACGGGCCTGATGGAGCGCCGGGACTGAGGTGACGAGGCAGCACTGATAAAACAGGCACAAAAGACCAGCCTTGTGTCTAGCCACAGGCAGAAATTTCACCCGTATCAACACGGCGGGACTCCCCGTGCCAGGCTGGTGTTGTTAGGGAGCGTGTGCGAGCTCCATGGTGACAGCGGCTGGTCTGCTGTGCGGTGCAGGGCATCGCCCCGCCCCGCAGGTGGAAGCACACGGAGACGAGAGGGGCGGGTCCTTGCCTCAGCTCTGGACGCCTGCCCTCCGCTGGCTCCGACCAGCTGCTGTCCGGATCTGCCCAGAGGCCTGGCTGTCCAGCAGGGGCTTCTGCGGGCCCTGCGACGTGCAGACAGCAGGCAGGGCCCTGCGCTCAGGAGCTCCCGGTCCCGGGCGCGAGTCAGGCCTGGGTGCCCCACTTTGAGGCGGTGCCTCAAAGGGGACACACGGAGCTGTGACCGGGATCTGCTTGCCCTAAGGAGCCCTGGAGCGTCTTTCCCCTGCCCATCCGAACAGCACCCCCGCCCGCCCCGTTGGAAGGGCCGGCTGTGGGGGTCCTGGAAGAGGGTCCCAGCGAGGAGAACCCTGGGCCTTCAGCTCGCTGCGCTGGCCTGGGTCCTGGGCAGAACGGTCAGGACCAGCGGGCTTTCCTTCACTGCCTCCTTTCTTACCTCTTCAGGGCTCACAGATTAGCCTTTTGGGGAAACGTTAGCACTTGTTAAAAAGCGTGTTGTCCCTGTGTAGACTCGGCTCATTATCTGGAACCTGCTGTACTCGAAGGCAGCTGAGTCAGGTACTTACCTGGGAAACGGAAATTCGTCCGTCTCGAGGGCGTCCGTCCTTTCCCTGGATGTTTTATTACTAATGTGTGTTTCCAGCCTTCTGCCTTCTTGAAAAATAACACGGACTCTGTCTCTTCCCTGATTAGCAGCAGGGCCCCTTTCACTGTGGCAACCTATGAAAACGTAAACGAGAATAAAGGAAGGAAACTAAAGCCACCCCGAGCCCTGTGAGCAGTTCTGTTATTTTCCCACCGAATATCATTTTGATCGTGTTCCACAAAGACCATGAAAACGCGGTTTTCTTCGTAGGCTTTCACTGGAGCACAAGGACACACGCCAGTTTGTTCCCTCTTTCCCCAGTTCCGCATTTCCCAGGCTGGTGAGCCCGTGGTCGCACCCCTCTGGGCTCTGCCTTCCCGACTGTTTCCTAGCAACAGTGCCCCGACAGAGTGACCGCAGCGAAGCTGTGGGGTCTCTAAGGCTCTGCCCCTGTTGTCAGGGCTTCCTCGGTGGCCTGTCCCCCGCTGTGACTGTTGGCCCCTGGTCTTCTCCGCCTGAGAGCAGAGCCCGTCCCTCCCTGCAGCTCCCGCTTCTCAGAGCATTTCCTGCTGCTCCTCGCCCCCTGCTCTCCTGGGGAAAGGGGCGGGCACTGCCGCTCCGGGGTTGGGGTTGGCCTCCAGGTCGTCCAGCCGGGTTGCCAGGATCCCCTTACCGACTGAGTACGTCCCTTCTGTCCGCTGCGTTTGCTGCAGGCGGCTTTCCCCAGGTGCCCTTTGATTTGGTTCATTGACATCTTTCGACTGACAGACACCTTCCGTTTCGCTTTGCAGACTGAGTCGACAAGTCCCAGAGACAACTCCTGCCCTCGGTCCCCCTGGCGGACCCTGCGGTATGGAGCGGGAAAGAACCCCGTCACCAGGGGCGGTGGTGACTGGGGTGACTACCCGGGACAGACCCGCACCGGCCCTGCTCTTCCCGGGCTTGCCGCCCTTGGGATCTCGTCCGGCCCCAGTGCTAAGGCCCCTCATTCCTGACTCAGCTCCTCCCCGCAGCCTGGCCGCCTCCCTCCCCTCCCCTTTCTGTCTGCCTTCACCTGCTCACCAGTACCCATCTCCCATGCCCCCCTCCACCCCTCAGCCAGGAAGGAAAGGAAGTGCTGCTGGGCCATGGGGGGTGGCCTCCCGTAGGGGGTGACATTCCTGAGATCTGGAGGGGCTGAGCCCAAGGTGGCAGGGCCAGCAGGGCCAAGGGGGCAGCCCGAGTGGCAGGCACAGAAGGCGAGCAGAAGAGTGGGGAGCCCAGGCAGCTCTGCAGGGTGGGGGCGAGGCAGCACTTCCTGAGCGGGGGACATGGCCACAGAGCCACAGGCCCGTGAGCACAGAGGAGATAGTCTGGTGTTTCGGTGGTGCCTGACACAGCCGAACCGAAATACACTGGTCTATGAATCACTGCCGAAGCAGAGGGTCCCAGTCCCTCACAGCCTCGCCCACACTGTCCCTCTGCCCTCGGCTGGCCCCACGGCCTCACTATCTCCCGCTCACGTCCATCACCCACCGGTGCCCTTGAGCGAAGCGTCTGTTCAGATCTTGTGCTGTTTCCTTGTGCTCGCTTCCTCGGCGGGCTTGGAGAGCTCTCCTGCCGGACACACGTCCTTTCTCAGACGCGCACCGACACGCCTCTACTTCAGCCTGGGGCTTGTCCTTGGGTTCTCAGTTCTCGGAGTAGCTTCATGGAGCAGAAGTTCTTCATTTTGATGAAGCCAGTTTGCCCAGCTTATCGCCGTTTTTGTGTGTGGATCGTGATTTTGATATTATGCCTAAGAATTACTTTTATAATTCAAAACCACAGCGATTTTTTCTCTCTTTCTTTCCCCCCAAAAGTTTTGTACTTTTTGGTTTTACTTTAGGCCTCTTACCGGCCCGAGTTAACTTGTGCCCATGGTGTGAGGTGTGGATCCGAGGCAAACTTAGTTTTGCGCAGGAAAAGACAACGGCCCCAGCTCCGATAGCTGGGAGAGCCTCTCTCTTCTCCACTGCACTGCCTTTCCCCTGTGCCAGACACCATCTGGTTTGTTTGGGGACCCTCTGGTCTGCTCCCCTGGCCTGGTCTGCCCCGTCACCGATGTCATACTGTCTGGGAGGCGGTGGCTTCATAAGGAGCCCTGAGGCCAGGCGGCGTGCGTCTCCAGCTTGCTCTGGGCTTATCCAGGTCGTCTGGGACTTGCGCATTACACATGAATTTTAGAACCAGGCTGTCAATGTCTTCCTCTTCTGTTTTTATTTTTTAAATGCCTGCTAGGAATTTTATTGGCATTATGTCGAACCTACACATCAGTCTGGGAATGAAGAATTAACAACACCGTGGAGTCCTCCAGTTCATGAAGACAGCAGTAGATCTCTCCGCTGGTTTAGGTCTTTGACGTCTGACTCTCAGCAACATTGTATCATTTTTACCGCGGAAACCTTACACAGCTCTTGTCATATCTACTGCTAAGTATTGTATATTTTCGATGCTATTATGACTGGTGCTGCTTTGTAATCTAACTATCCGATGGTTCATTGCTAATAGAAATTAAATTAGCTTTTATATTGATCTCGTCACCTGCAAACTTGCTGAATTCTATTAGTTACAGTAGGGTTTTTTTAAAAGATTTCCTACATAGATGGACACGTCCCCTGTGAATAGAGCCAATCCCCCCTTTCTAACTGGATGCCCTTCACGTCCTGGCCGTGGTGAGGACACAGGGTGTCTGTGCCTTGTTCCTGGTCTCAGCGGGAAGCGCTCAGTATCTGTGACGTGGGCGTCGGCTCCTCGCAGATGGCTCTCGGCTGGGGAAGTTCCCTTCTCTTTGTTTGCACTACCTTCACCCGAGGACATGCTTACTGATCTTAGAGAGTGGGGAAGGGAGGAGAGAGAGGGGGAGAGGGACATCGGTGTGAGAGAGAAACACCGACTGGGCTGCCTCTTGCACGTGCCCCGACTGGGGACTGGACCACAAACCAGGCACGTGCCCTGACTGGGTATCGAACCTGTGACCTTCTGGGTTACGGGGATGACACTACAAAGCAATTTCTATACTGGAATACAGAAAGAGTTCTTATCAGATCCATGATCTGCAACATTTTCTCCTGTTCTGTGGGTGGTGTGTGCTTTTCTGGATGGTGTCTTTTGAAGAACAAAGGTGTTTAATTTTGATGGAGACCGGTTTACCTGTTTTGTCTTTGGGTCTGTGCTTTCGGTGTTGTATCTAAGAAACTGTTGCCTAATCCAAGGGCACAAAGATTTATGTTTGCTTTGAAGAATTTTAGCTCTTGCATTCGGGATTTCGATCCACTTTAAGTGCGTATTTGCATGTGGTATGAGGTGAGGGCCCAGCTTCCTTCTTCTGCACGCGGAGCCCTTCTTCCCAGCCCGCGTGTTGGAAAGCCTGTCGCTCCCTCAGTGACTGGCCTCGGCGCCCCATAAACGTCCAGGCCCATGCCCCTCTGGACTCTTGCAGTTTCCTACTGAACTGCCCATCACAAGTAGGAGTTCTCCAACTTCCTTTTTTTTTTCTTTTTCGAGATCGTTTTGGTTGTTCTGGGCCCTTGCGTTTTCGCGTGGATTTCAGGATGAGTTTGTCCATGTCTGCCCGGAAGGAAAGGGTAGCTGATCCCTCGAGCCAGGTCGCGCTGCCCCTGCAGACCAGGCAGGCCACTCCTGCCGTCTGAACAACACTGCCTCCTGTCCACGCACACAGCCTGCCGTCCCGTTAAGTTAGGTCTTCTTCAACCTAGGTCAGTGCCGGCTACAGCTTTCGGTGTGAAACTCTTGCACTTTTCTGTTAAATTTATTCCAAGCACTTAAATGGTTTTGATACCATCACAAACGGGCATGTTTCTTAATTTCACTTTCAGTTTGTGTATTGCTACCCTATCTTCATATAACTGAGTTTTCAAAGTAACATCTTTATTGATAAACAGGGAAGGGCCGAAGTAGGTTTACAGTTGTTTACGTGGAAAACAACACAATGATAAATGAACTGGGTTTCGCCTACTCCCTGCTGGAAACCCGCCTTTGCCCGCCCCGCACGCCCCAGGAAGTCCATGCTCTGCCGCGTGCGTTCCCTCCCACCTCTGGTACAGAGCACGTGACCGAGCCCCGCCCTCTTGGCCATATAGGCCTCCGCGTCTTTTCCCGTGTTCTCCCCTCCTCCTAAATGTTCCTCTCCCGCTTTTTACTTTTGGTGAAACAGACGTAAAATGTGCGGCGTATCCATCTTCACGCACGCACGTACGTCAGCGGCGCTGTGCGCACCCCCAGGGCTGCGTAGCCCGCGCCCCTCTCCAGCTCCAGGATTTGTTCACCTTCGAAAACTGCGTCTGCGTCAAACACTCCCGCCGGCCGCCGTCCTGCGATTCTGACGTTCGCCGGCCTCGTGTGAGCGCAGGGATACGTGGCGTCTGTCCTCGGCGACTGGCTAATTTCCTGCAGCACGGGTCCTCCGGACTCAGCTGTGTTGTAGCAGGAGCAGGATTCCCTTCCTTTCTGAGGCTGAATAACATTCCGCCGTGGGGGAGGGCACGTTTTGTTGCGCCGTTCCTGCATCGGGGACACACGGTTGTTCCCACCGTCCGGCTGCCATGAGGGACGCTGGGTGAAACTTTGGGTGCTGCCCGTCCCCGGATCGCGACCCCAGATCTCCTTGTGTGTTCGACCTTGCCTTTGCCGTGACGTTGGGCTGGGCTGCCACGGGAGGTAACTCTCGTCCGCGGCAGGCGCTCTCATCCCTGATGTTCCACCGCAAGTCGCCGAGCCTGCGGGCCGTGTCAGGTTGGACGTGCTGAGCGCCTGCCCCCCGCGTCCATGTCTTTCGAGTGAAGCTGCCACGGAGACAGGCAGTGCCGCACGAGGCCGACACCCTGGACAGTGAGGCCCCCCTTCCCTTACGCGGTGCTGGCCCCCCAGGCTGAAAGTCAGGGGCTTCGCTTTAGAACCCCGCGGCCGGGAGGGGAGTGCTGTAGATTGTTGCTGGGCTGCTCGTGGAGCCTGAAGTTTCCTCGGCGGGCACACCCGGCCCATGCCCAGCCTCCTATCCTGGTGGAAGATTAAATGCTCACAAATGGACGGAACACACCCACTGGCCGTGTAGCAGTGGCCGAGTTCTCAGCAGCACCCACTTTAGCGCCTCCCAAATGGCTTTGCACTGGGAGGGTGAGCCTGCGTCAGAGGTGGGGCAGCTCTGCCCTCCCCGCTGTGTGTGAAGGGGCTCAGGCACCCACTGCGGGAGCCGTGCCCCCACCCCCGACCCCTGGCTCCCGCAGCACCAGACCCCCTGGGTTTCCCGTCGCTGCAGGTTTCGCTGGAACAGCCGGTGCACACAGCTGCTGCGCAGTGTCTAGGATGCCCGTGACCCCAGCTGGGAGGGGCCCACCCTGACTTACTCACCTGGAGCCAGAGGTGTTTCCAAAGTCCCCAGCAGGTTCAGGAGAGGGGCCCGCCTGCCAGGCAGCTCTGCCCTCCGGGGCCCTCGCTGGGGAGAAGCCTCTGGCCTAGGAAAGAGCGGGCTCCTCCCAGAAACAGGTGCCAGGGGTCCTGCAGGTGGCCAGCGCAACTTCTTAAAATTTATAAGGAGTGTTCCAGATAGATGAAAGATTTTCGCATCCATGAAACTACAGTGAGGGCAGGAAATTAAAATGCCAAGGGGAAATTAGAAGGAAAAAATGGAGGAAATTTCTCAGAAAGTAGGACCAAATGGCAGAAATCGGGGACGGGAGATAGAGGACTGAAGATCGGGAGGGTCAGGCCACACCCAGCCCGGAGTCGGGCGAGGGGAGCACCCTGGCTCAATGCAGATGCGGCCGTCCCAGCTGTCGGCCCTGCCGGGGCACCCCTGAACGGCAGCTTCAGAAAGGGGGGCCGCACCCCTTGGAGGCCGGGGAGGAGCCTGGCAGCCCGGCCGTCCCGGGGCTTGTGGCTGTGACCCTCCGGCTCTGTGTCAGGCCACTCAGCCTCCCCTCTCCCTGGTGTGTCTGTGTCCCCCACTGCCATCTCCTGTGGAGACACCTGCCTGGGGTCCGGGCCGGCAGACGTTCCGAGCAGGTGCAGGGGCCCCCCCACGACCCCCCCAGGAGAAAGCCAGCACGCAACGCTAATCCAGGGCCCCTGCCACGCCTCACCCCGAGATGCCTGTGTCTGCTTCTCCACGCAGTGGCTCCCCAGCTGGGTCCTGCCCCTCAGACGAGACCGCAGTGGAGGCGGCCCCCGTGGCCGCCAGGGAGAAGATCCGGTCCAGGTTCCACGGCAGCCACGACCTGATCCATCGCCTGTTTGTCTGCATTTCAGGTGCCGCCTGTGGGCCTGGGGTGGCGTGGGCTTGTGGACACGTGGGGCCGTGCTTCGGGGGAGCGGACGGTGCTGGTGGGGGGGCGGGCTCCAGTGTGAGCTTGGGCCGAATTCGGACCATGATGTGACACAGCGGGGTGGGTGGTGTGGGCCCTGTCTGGGGCTTCCCCACTGCGACAGGTCACCCTCTCCAAGCCCTGCGGTGAGCCCGTGTGCCCAGTGGAGAGGAGGACTTCATCTGTGGCCAGGGCCCCCCGCAGTGGCCCCTCAGCTTCCTGAACAGGGAGGCTCAGAATTCGCTGCTTGCTTTCTTCCCTGCGGGTGGTTCACAGCCGGAGGCTGGGGGAAGGTGACTGTTCTGTCTCCCCGGAATTCAGAGGGGACTGAGCAAGAAGGCGTCTTTTTCCTGTTCTCCTTGAGTTCTGTGTGTTTTAAATAAGTGCACACCCACGTGATTCAAAAGTATAAAAAGTGTGGAGTCTTTGCCCACGCCTGCCCTTCCCGCCCACCCCTGGGGGAGGGGCGCAGGCCCGGTGCCCCATCTGGAGCCTCCCCTGCTCAGGGCAGCGGGGAAGGGGGCCAGGATGGGCGCAGCGGCAGCGCAGCCCATGGACTGGCGTCCGCAGAAGGGGTCATGAACCCAAGATCATTGCCCGGGTCCCCCGTGGGTTGGTTTTCAGGGTGAAGGAGCATTGTGCCTAGCAGGTGCTCAGTACGGCTGGCACACAAGGAACCCTCTGGAAGCATGGCCCACAGCCTCGTCGCTGGGAGGGGCCGCAGGGTGTCTGCGTTCTGGCAGGGTGCACACAGCTCCCCTCGGCTTTGCTGTAGGGGGCAGCCCCCGAAAGGGCTCGAGTGGCTGTTGCCTGAGTCGGGAAGGAGGGAGCCACTGCCAGGGGGGCGGCAGGTCTGGGTGCCAAGTGGCCATGACGCTGACAGGGGCTGCTGTGGAGTGGGCGCATCAGGGCTCTGAGATCACCCCTCAGGGAGTGACTGCTTAGTGGTGGTGGCCGTGACCCTAAGGCTAAGACACACCCCAGGCCTTCTCGTCTACCAAAGGAGTGTCCCCGGGGCTGGGCGGCGGTTTTTACCCTGGCCCATCTGAAAACGCACTGAGTCCCCAGGCCGGCCAGCCCACCCTGCCCTCCCTTGGCCCCCTCCCCCAGGCGTGGCTGACCAGCTGCAGACCAACTACGCCAGTGACCTGAGAAGTATTCTCAAGACTCTCTTTGAGGTCATGGCCACCAAGCCAGAAATGGACGACAAGGAGAAGTTAAAGAAGGGTGAGTGCTGGCTCGGGACAGTGTCTGCAGCCATGTGACCGCGGCGCCCGTCACCCTCCGGGCCCGGCAGGCAGGGGTGCCCTGGCCCTCGGCACATGTAGCCTGTCCGCGGCCACCCAGCTTTTCTATGACCCCCGCACCCCACACAGAAACCACCCAGCCATGCCAGGCTGTCTGTTGGGGACCCAGGGGCCCACCCCACAGGCCCTGGAACTTCCCCAAGAGGCCACCGCCTGCAGCTTTGGAGGGGGTCACACGCCACACACACGCCTGTGAAGGCAGTGCCCGCCACTTCCCCACCTGCCCACTGCACACTCCCGGCAAGGCCGCCTGGCCTCCTATGGCCGACAGCAGCTGGAGGGACGGTGCCCGTCCACTCAGAGATGAGTCCCAGACGTGACACAGCATCACTGCCCTGGAACCCTGTCTGTCACAGTGGTCAGGGGCCAGCCAGAGTCAGAGGGGACAGGGGCTCTGCGTCCCAATGGGGGAGCAGCCCTCAGGGAGCAGCCTCAGGCGTACACGCTCCACACGGCACAGGCCAGAGAGCACGCTCGTGGTCACATGGACACACGCACGTATGCACACACACGGCATGCTCTCCCATACACACCTGCACACGCTCCCACAGGCGTGCTCACACACACACAATGGAGTCACGTGGTGAGGGAGCGGGGGCAGGTCAAGCAGGGTGCCTGCCCCTCGCTCCTGGGAAGGATGCGGGGCTTCCGCCTGGGTTTAGGGGGCTGACCCCCTGCAGGCAGCACCCAGGCGCACCGACCAGGGACGGGTGGTGGCACACGGACCCCAGCGGCCACCTTCCTCTTCCAGTCACCCAGACCCTGCGGAGCGCGGCCTTGGAGGACTGTGCCCTGTGCCAGGAGGCCCTGTCATCGTCTGAGCTTCCAGCCAAGGCCCGGGACGGGGACTTGGAAGGTGCGTGGGGGGCTCTGGCCTGGGTGGGCACTTCCTCTCTGTCCCAGACCGCCGTGAACGTGGCGCTCCGCCAGCGCCAGCGGCCCGCCCCAGGCCACCCGGGCACGCCGCTCCCATCCCAGCTTCTCCTCGGCTCCCGGGTGCACACACAGGGTCCCCTCAGCCACTGCCGAGCAACCCCCGACCCGCTCTGCCTGACGTGCCCCCACCCTCCCGTCACAGACCCGCCCGAGTGGGTCCCCGACGAGGCCTGCAGCCTGTGCACCGCGTGCAGAGCCCCCTTCACGGTCATCCGCAGGAAGCACCACTGCCGCAGCTGCGGGAAGGTGGGTGGGGCCTGGCGCAGGGGCTGGGGGTCAGGCTGGTGCCCCGGGATGGAGGGCGGGGAGGGGGCGCTGGCGAGGACGTTGGGGTCCTTGTGCAGAGGCCCCGGAGCCCAGGCCCTGCTCTGACTGGACACAGAGCATGGACCCTGGGCACTTGGCCCACGGGGTTGGGTGGTGCTGCGTCTGCTCCCCACGGCTTCAGAGCTGGGGACAGGGCGGGCACAGAGAGTCTGAACAGGAGCCTGCAGCAACCTTGGTGTGGGACTCCCTCCTTGAACCTGGCCTCCCAGAGCCACAGCCCTTCCCAGGTTTTCCGGAAGGTCCCAGGCCCACCCTGGGGCCAGGAGACCCCGCCCGCTGATGCCCAGCCTGGTCTGGCTGGGAGGGAGGTGCGGGAGGCCGGAGGCACTCCCGGCTGGGACATTGTCCTCTGGGTGCTCTGCCTGTGTGGCCAAGGCCAGGGGCGGGGGCCCGGCGGGTGGGGGAAGCCCTCCCCGCTCACTGCCCTGCTGCCTTCCAGATCTTCTGCTCCCGCTGCTCCTCCCACTCGGCCCCGCTGCCCCGCTACGGGCAGGTGAAGCCGGTCCGCGTGTGCACGCACTGCTACATGTTCCACGTCACACCCTTCTACAGCGACAAGGCGGGCATGTGACACGCGGGTGCTCCCCGGACCTCCAGGGCTGAAAGGTCTCCCCGGAAGGCTGCCCTCGCTCCCCACCCCTCCGCCCAGAGGCTGGTTCCTGGAGGGTTTTCACTGCATTTCACCAAGCTGCTGCTGCTGCTGCTGCTGCTGCGGAGACTTCCGGAACGCCCAGGGCCTCCGCCCCAGCCATGCTGTCCTCCCCACCTGGCGGGGCCACTAGGAGGTCAGCCTCGGCAGCAGGGGCTCCCGGGGTGCCAGGTGGCTGCCCAGGCAGGGCAGGCTCTCCTCCTGCTTGTCCACCTGCTCCGCGGAGGTGCCACCTGGAGGCTCAGCCACGGCAGAAGGCCTGCTCCGCGCAGTGACGGGAAGCGTGGTCGTGGTCTGAGCTCTGGGCAGCCTCAGTGCCTGGGGCAGGCCTGGCGATGGGGACACCTGTCTGAGAGGGTCTGGGCTCAGAGCTCCACAAAGCTTCCCCATGAGCTTGCCAGCCCAGGGGGACCGTGGTGTCCATCTCCCCCGTGCCCTGAGCCCAAGGCGCCCAGCTCGTCCCCCTGTGCCACCCACGCCCGCCCCTGCAGGGCCTTGGCTCAGCAGCACGCACCCCATTGTGCCCAGTGCTCCTTCAGGTGAGCCCTGCCCGTGCCCAGCCTGTCGACCCTCATCCCCCTGCTGCTGGGGACGGGGCCGCATGGACACCCGCAGGCGGAGGTTCCGGGTTCTCTGCCCAGGCAGCCAAGGACCAGTGGACAGCGCCCACCCACCTGC
The DNA here is from genome assembly GCA_028533065.1 of Trachops cirrhosus. Classification (NCBI taxonomy): domain Eukaryota; kingdom Metazoa; phylum Chordata; class Mammalia; order Chiroptera; family Phyllostomidae; genus Trachops; species Trachops cirrhosus. The sequence continues at coordinate 819,715 of CM052538.1, read as the reverse complement.
CGCTACCCCCTTCCCTCTGCGCCCTGGGACCCCGGCGCACCTCCCCGGACCACGGGGCAGCCGGGCCCCCGCACGGACACCTCCTCAGGCTTAAATCTCAGGCTTCACATTGCAATGACAATTGCAGCTTTATTTTTAGAGAGAGGACACGCCTCCTGCTTCTTTTATAGGATAAACCCCAATTACTATTTAATGGTGGAATATACCTGCAGAAAATGGCTTCTGGGGTGGGGGGGATTCTGTATTGAGATTATTTTTATTTTCTAAATGCTGTAATTCGAAATCATTTCCATAAATCTATTTACGGGTTGCAGACGCTCGCTCGTCTCCCTGTGAACACGGCCACCCGCCCTCCCTCCGTCTGGGACCTGCTCACGTGCGCTCCCCACCAGGAGGCTGGGGGTTCTGGACTTCTGGGACAATCCACAGGCAGGACTGGCTTCCTTCCCACCAGGCCCCCGGAGGAGGGTGGCTACCTACCCCCACCCCTGCCTACAAGGGCCCCAGGGCCGCTGCCTGCCCACGGGGATGCCTGGCCACCCTGTCCTTCTGCAAGGCCAGCCCCAGCCCAGGGGCAGAACCAGGCCCCGGGGACGTGGAGGGTTGGTCTAAGGCAGAAATTCCCGCTCAGGGCTCGGAGAGCCTGCGGCGGGCGCAGGGAGAGGGCCCAGAGCACCGATGCGGATTCAGCCCTGGAAAGCCAGCCTTGGACCTCGAGCAGGTCAGCCTTCCTGAACCTGTTTCCCCATTGCCCGTCATCGGTCATCCTTCCTGTTAGTTTTCTGAGTGACGTCCCGCCCTCTCCCTGTGACAATCCTTCGAGGGTGCATGACCCCCTTGTCGCAGATGGAGAAACCGAGGCTCACGGAAGTGAGTAGGCAGCGTGGCCAGGTCCCCGGCTTTTAGGAGGTGGAAACAGTGCCGGTGCGGAGTGTGGGGCAGCGCTGGCCCCAGGGCTCTGCCTGGAGGCCGCTTCCGGGGAGGCAGCTCCCGAGACAGGGGCCTCAGCTGCGTCTGGCGCTCCTGTCCAGCAGCTGGAGGAAGGCTGGGGGCCACTAGGAGCTGGGCACAGCTGGGCCCCTCACCACTCTCTGGGCAATGCGCAGGCCTGGGGAAAAGACCGGCATGCTCCCCAAAACGCCTCTTAAGCTCTCAGTACCAGGCTGGGGCCCTAGGCCTGGCTGACCACCCCCGCCCCGCCGGCCTGCGTACTCAGGACCAGGGGGTGGGGGGTACATAAAAGGAGAAATGCTGTTGGTGTCCTGGTTTCTGACAAAGGCGATGAGACTGCTATCCCAGGAGGCTAGGTTGGGGGGCAGCGTTGGGGAGACTCCCCTCTCACTCTCCTGGGGCCCGGCTGCAGCCCCTCATGGCCACCAGGGGGCGCCCATCCCTTCACCTCTCCCAGTAGCCTGGGGGGTGGGGGCGTGGGTGTTGGGGGCAAAGGGAGAGCTGACTGCAGAGGTTGCCATGCTGTGCTTGCCCACTCCATGTCCAGTCAGGACCACCCGTGAAGCCACACCTGCTGGCCAAGGTCTAGTCCTTCTGGTCCTTAAGGGAGGTGGAGGGTCCAGAGAGGCCCCTGGCCTAGCAAGGGCCACAGGCAGGGGAGACCCCACCCAAACGCTTAGGGAGTGGGTGAGAGGGGTTCTGGTCAGAGCTGGACACCTGAGACCCAGGGCTGGGGTGCGGAGGTGCAATATCATGGAGGGGTGGCTCCACCTCCCCTCTGGACCCTGAAGCAGGAGCTAGGGGATGTGGCAGGACCCAACCCACCCACCCTATGTTGCCCAGTCTTGGAGGCACTTGTCTCTTCCCCAGGCCACCCAGAGCCACCTCCTCCAGGCAGCCTTCCATCCAGTGGTGGCCCCAGCCCCCACCCACACACACATTCTCAGAGCAGGGCCTAGGCAGGAGGGTGTCCTTCCAGGGCCAGTGAACCTGTCAGAGTCTCTGCTGCCCCCCAGACTGGGCACGAATGGGCTCCAGGCCAGCACGGGGCAGTGCCTCAAACTCACCCTCACACCGACTGAAACATGAGCAAGGTCTGGGTTCTGCTGCTGTGTCCACGTGTCCCCACATGGTCTGCAAGGATGGGAACCCTGGCACTCCGGACCTTCCTGCTCTTGGGGGCCGCTGGAGCTGGCCATGCTGACTGGGCCTTGAGGGTGAGCAGGGTGACCGTGGAGAATGGGGTGCCAGAGCTACCGAACGGCCCGGAGAGACTGAGGGGGGCCAGCGGGGGTGCCCAGATGGGGAACGAGGCTTGGCTGCCCCAGGCTCCCTCCTGAGGGCACTGGGAAGCCCAGGGAGGAGCAGGTCTGTGCAGGGAGGACAGGCTGGTGTGTCGGAGGCCAGGCCCCACTGCTAGGACCAGAGGCAGTAACAGCCACAGTCACCGCTCTGGCCTTGCTGTCCCCTCACCCCCATCACTCAGGACCCTGTGATCTGAGGGTCCTCTGTCCCCTCGGAATGAGACCACACTCACCAGAGTCTGACCTGCTACCTCTGGGTGTGGAAACTGCTGGATGACAGGCCGGGAATGGGGGGCTGGGTGGGTTCATGGGCTCAGGCCCTCAGAGCAGCCAGCCAGAGGCGAGGAGGACTCCTCGATGAGCATAGCAGCCAGGGCCACCTGGACATGGGCTGGGGGAGGTGGGGGAGCAGGCCAGGAAGGCACAGGGCGGAGGAGCCTGGGCAGCAGGACCGGGAGAGGGGTGTCGGGGTGAGCCCCAGGCCGCTATTGTTCCTGGCAGGGAGAGACAGCAGGAAGAGCTGCACGGGCGAGGAGGCAGCCGGCCCTGCCCGGGTTCAAGGCAGGCTCTCCGGAGCACTTGACGGGCGGGCACCTGGCTGGAGACTCGCACTACACAGCTGGACCCGGGGCGCCTGAGCCCCGCCCCCACGTGGGCCCCGAGCGGGCGAGCACGCGGTGCGTCCTCAGCCTCCTGCTGCCGTCTTCCTCGCCCCGACTTGTGACTTAGCCCGCGGCACCCAGCCACCCGCCGGGCCGGTCGGCTCTAACCGCCCCGCCGCTCCCTGTCTTCCCTTCCCTCCTCTCGCTCGCGCTTTGTGCCGCCCGCGCACTCAGTGCAGACTCCAGGGCTGCCCCTCCGCCTGGGTCTCCGACGCCTCTGCCCACGCCAGGCCCCGGCGCTCCGGCCACGCCCCTCGCTCACGCCGCTGCCCCCTCTGCCCGCGGAACTGCGGCGCCCACACTCACAGGCGGTGGGGATCCCCGCGGCACCCGATGTGGCTGGAGGAGGGGTCCCCGAAATGGCCTAGATGTCAGTGGAGGCAAGGTGGGGACGACCCCTTCTGGTCTCAGGCAGGGACGCGGCTCCCACCGTAAGTTCTGGGCACCTGCGCCGCCCGCTGGGGCACCAGGCGCACCGCAGGCCCCACCGCATCCGGCAGGTGCGCGCACACTGGGTGAGGTGCTAGTGCTACTTAGGCCTGCGGCCCGCCAGCCCCCTCTTCGCAGACGCAAGGATGGAGTGACTTGCAAAATGTTGACCGGCAAGGAGATCCCGCTTCCTGTCCCCCAGAGCCCACAGTGCTCCCGCCCCTCCCCGGGGCTGAGCAGCCCTCCATGGCCCCTGGCTCTTGTTAGGAGCTCTGCCCTGGCCCTGGGGTGGTTGTGGATCAGGGCCAGGAAGTGCGGGGTCAACAGGAGAGGTGGTTTTACAGTCTGGGCAGGGCTGTCCACCCCACGCTCAGGCTGCATCCAAGCCCCCCAGGGCTCCACCACTCTGCGGGGCGCCCGTTCCTAATCCCACTTCTCACCACACCACGGTGGCTGTCACTCCACCAAGTCGTGCTGGGCCAGGAGGTGGCTTGGTCTCCACACTGCGTGTCACCCACCCTGCATCACCCGTTTGGAAGCCCTAATCTCCATTCTGCGGGGGACTTCCACAAAACCCAGGGAACCCCTAAACCTCGGGATTCCCTGTGTCCTTCCCTGCGAATTGGGGATGCAGAAACACGCAAGGAAATGCATGGAAAGCGTCCACGAGGTGCCAGGACCGACGTGCTGAGGTCTTTATAGTGTTTGTTACGTTTTATTTTGGGACTGGGGGGCAGCAGTACCCCCCATTTAGAAATTAGCGGGGGGGGGGGTCCAGCCGCCTTATCCCCCACACTCCGCAGCCTGTGGTCCCACCCTCAGGAGCTCCCAGGCCACCAATGAGAGGAAGGTCAAGGGGGACCGAGAGGCCGGTCTGGGGCTGCCGCCGGGCTCCTCACCCTGCGGGTCAGGGATCACCAGGGCCAATCGCCAGCTGGGAGCTTCCTGGGCAACTCTCTTCCCCAGTAAGCTTTTCCTTGGCCAGAGGGGCCAGCACCTGCCTCGTGGAGCGTCCCCACCCTCCAGTCTCGCAGCCCTGCCCTCGCCGGGAGACCCTCCCGACTGCGGCGGCAGGTCTTTGACCCCTTCTCTAGGCCTCAGGCCTCTCCTTCTGCTCTGGGGTCCACTGGACAGCTCTGAGAGACACCCCCGCCTCAGTTGCCCAGCCGACATCCTCAAGGAGATCTGACTCTTAGGCTGTCTACGCCCCTTCGCCAAGCCCCGGCCTCTCCTGGGGTTGCCCTAGCTCCCGCGGGGAGGGATGTCGCTTGCAGGCCCACGCGATACTGCAGAGGCACTGCGAGGCCACGTGCTCCCGCCGAGCCTGTACTGCAGATCTCTCGGGGTCTACAGGCTCCTCCTGTGCACGCTTTGCACACCCAGGACTGACGGGGCTCTCCCGACGCTCCCCGCGCCCTAACGGGTTCTCGCTCAGGGCCCAGCGGCCGGCGCTCACTCTCGCAGGACTCGGCTTCCTCTCGGCAACGCGTCCGGCCGCGGCGTCCTCATTGGCTGCGCGCCCCGCGGCCGGCCATTGGTCCGCGGCCCCTGTTTTACATAGACCGCTCTGGACCAATCGGCGCTCCGCGCCTACTTAACATGCACGCCGACCGCCAGTCAGCGAGCGCGGGGGCCGGGCCACCACGTGCTGTTGCTAAGCTTGGGCTTCTAAATTGTTACTAGCGCTGCTGGCCTATCCGAACCGAGCTTCGCATCTGTCAACATTCTGGGCCTGGCCCGAGGCGTTCGGCCGGCTCTCATTGGCCTCTGACTAGGGCAATGCCCGCCCCTGGAGCTCGAGTGTCAGCTCCCATTGGCTGCGTCGCCCGCCGCTCGCCCTTAAGTGTCAATTTGAGGGCCCGAAGCAGAGGGTGGCGGCCGAGCGCTCGTGGAGTCCGCGGGAGTCCGGGCAGTGGGGCCGCCGGGCGCGCGGGGCGGGCGGCGAGCGGAGCCGGCCGAAGCAGGCCGGGCAGCGGCCGCCGCCGTCCCGGAGCGCGCGGGCGGGCGCAGGCGGGCCGGAGGATGGAGCTGAACTCCCTGCTGATCCTGCTGGAGGCGGCCGAGTACCTGGAGCGCAGGGACAGAGGTAGCGCCCGCGCCCCTTTGTGCTCCTGGCCGCGGGCGGGCGGGCGGCGGGGCCGGGGCGGGGCCCGCTGACCGCACCGTCTGTCCTCAGAGGCCGAACATGGATACGCCTCGGTGCTGCCCTTCGATGGCGACTTCGCCAGGAAGAAAACAAAGACGGCCGGCCTGGTGCGCAAGGCCCCGAACAACAGGTACCGCCCCCCGCGCGGCCGCCCCCGCCCTGCTGGGGCGCGGGGCTTCCTTTCTCACCGGTGCTGTCCCCGGCCCCGACCTGCAACCCGGCCGCAGCCAGCCGCCGCGCGCCCCGGCGGCCAGCCTGGAGGAGGAGGCACGCCCGGGCCGCGGCCGCAGCCCCGCCCGGCCGGCCCCGCCCGCGCCGTCGCCATCTTCCTGCGGGCCGCGCCTCCTCGGCCTCTCGCGTAAACAGTGCCACGCGTACAGCCTTGCCGCCCGGGGTCTCCTCCAGTAGCCGCTCCCCGCCCCCAAGTTGTTCTGGACTTTTCCGGGCAGGAAAAAAGTTGTCAGTGGGCGTTGGCCAGTGCCCCTTGGGCCCGGGGAAACTGAGGCTCGATACAGAGCAGCGTTAGGGCTGCCGGGGGCTTGGGGAGGGGGCACGTCTATCCGACTGTCTCCAAAGGCCGAGCCCTGCTGCTGGGCTGAGTCTCCCCACTCCCGGGGGCCTGGACAAAGATGGCTCACGGAGGGCCTATCCTGACCCCTACTCCTTCATGCTACCCGGTAGCCACGCTCCTGCCCAGCCAGCCTGCTCAGACAAGTGAAACTGGGGCGACAAGTGTACCAGTCCCCTTCCTTGGGGCTGGAGGCCCTTTTTAAGGGGGCAAGAAGAGGGGGCAGGTTGCACAGCTTCTCCCAATGCCAGAATCCCTACCCTCAGGCTGCAGAGACTCTGAGGCTGGCGTGTGCATCCCTGGGTGGGGGCTAGTGGGGACCTTCATCGAAGGCTTCGGTGGGGTTCCCCTTTCCTGGTAACCAGGAGGACCACAGCCCAAGGCCCACTTTAGCCCAGGCCGTGTCACCAGGCTGGGAGCTGCACTTGCAGGGGGCTCTGGAGACCCTGGCAGAGGGTGGGGCTCATTCCTGTGGCCTGCTTGTTCTTGGGAAACAGAAAGGCTGGCACAGGGACCCATCTCCTGTGATGTCCTGGCGCCCTGGGCCTGGCAAGGAATTGGTTCAGTCTTCATCTGCCCTGGCTTGGGACATGCCTGTGAGCCCCAGCCCCTGGTCCCCTGCTGGGGACAGTTTGGGAAAGTACATTCGTGTTGGGGGTGAGGGGCACTGCCTCAGACCTCTCCAGTGAGCTAGCCAGGCCCCTGCTATTGGCTCTCACTGTCCCAAGTGCCTGGCCACCCATGGGAACTCCAGGGTGTGTCCCCCATGGCCTGCCTGATAACTAGCATCACAGTTAACACTGTTTCTTACACACTAAGTGTTTTACCCACGTGTTAACTATCAGCCACGCAATTCCATGAAGGAAATGTTATTTTTCTCACCGTTTTAGGGCTAAGGAAACAGGCAAAGTGATTGCCACCCTCTCGCCTCTGGGACTCCTGTCCAAGGTGGGGTCCTAGTCTCCCACATCTTGCTGGGATGGAGGCCCCGAGGCTGCTGGGGAGTGTCTCCGGGACTGGGGTGCATCTTGTGTTCCTCCTCTGGGCAGAGCCCTGTGTCCCAGGGCCTTGGGCACGCAGGGCTCACAGGATGGCCCCTCGAGCCTGCCCTGGCCCCACTGGGCCTCAGCCAGCCCAGACCAGAGCTAGTGCAGAGCAGGTCCTAGAGTCCCTGTGGCCTGAGGTGGCGGGACATCCCCACACCTTCCAGGTGAGGAGGGGTGGGGTTCAGCAGGAGGTCGGGAGCCAGCCTGCCGGGAGTCAGGCCCTACAGGAAACTGCTCAGAAGAGCTGCCTCTGGTTGACTCGAGGGGCAAACCAGGTGACGCAGGCAGCACATTTAGGGTAGCCCTGGCCAGGGAGTCCTATCTCTCTCCAGGCCACCGTGGGAAGCAAAGCCCAGGACTGGGTGCTCCTGGGACCTAGGTGACAGCTCTCCCCACAAGGTTCCCACAGGTGTCTGGGCCCCTCTCCATCCCTCTGCTCCCGACACGCGCTCTTCCCCAGCAGGGTGGAATCCAGCCCAGGCCTCCAGCGGGTGGGCAGGTGGGCAGGTGGGCTTCTCTCCATTGAAGGACACTCGCTGACCCCTGCATCCCTCACAAGTGGGCAGACTACAGAGCCACGCAGCCGGTATGCGGTTCAGGCCAGCCAGGAGCTTGGTGGCTGTGCCCTGTCCTGGACCTGGGGAGTTTGGAGGCACCTTGCCCAGCCCCCATGACCAACAGGTGCTCGAGGACCCAGAACCTGGTTCTAGAAGCAGGCCTGCGGCTGCTGCCCCAGCAGGAGACAGGGGACCTTGGGCCCCAGGTGACTGTTGGGTCCACAAACCACGACAGGTAGCAGAGGCAGGCAGGATGGGGAGGCACCCCAGCCCCACGGGTGGGGGTGGGAGATGCCTCGTCTTGAGTGTCTGGAGCAGGGGAGCCTGAGGGCGGGCACGCAGGCAGGCTGTGGTCCACAGAAGCCCCAGGCACAGGGCCGGGTCTGGTTGCCCTGAGGTGGCCTGGGTCTCTGCTCACATGGGAGGCAGCCTGGCCGGCCTCGGAGCCCTGTCTGGCCTGAGAGGCCCCTGGACCGGCAGTGACGTGGAAATGCCTCATTGTCCCACAGGGCAGACACTGGCACTGCCCACTACAGTGCTCTGGACTCTACTCCAGCTAAATGGGCCCGATCGGCAGGGCTCGAGCAGCAGATGGGGCCACTGCCTCTGAGACCAAGTGCATGAGCCTCGGGTGCAGGGTGGCCAGTGTTGGTCTCCCACTGCCCACTGTCCCACGAAGCAGCCACATCTCAGAGGCCTCGTGCGTGGCCTCCTGGGCACTGGGTCTGCTCTGTCCCCACGGGTCCCGTTGGCATGACGGGCTGTGACAATGTCTGTGTGGGAGCCTGAGGGGTGGGAGTGTGCTCTGGCCAGTGACTTGGGGCAGGATTGCCCCCTGTCCCGAGCACTGGTCTCCATGCCGGCCCGCGCAGCTCCAAGGACACTGCTGGCCCTGGGGAGTGGGGAACAGGGAAGGCAGGCGGCTCCGTGCCCAGGCAGTGGCTCAGGGACCAGCTTTGGGAGCACGGGGTGGGTCAGCCCCAGTACTGGCTACCACAGGTCCCAAGGCCACACCTGCCCTTTGTGAGGAAACTGGACCTCCCTGCAGGCCCGAGTCCTCACATGCCTCAGTAGGTGAGCTGGCGGGCCCTGGGTATCCCAGATATGGCCGTACCCGGACATACCTGTCCTTGTCACTGGTGCCAGGTCCTCCCAGCCTTTGGTCAGCAGCTGCTCACCTGCTTGGCGCTCCCTGTTCTGGGCTGTGCTGGGGCCCAGATCCACCCGCGGGCGGCTGTAGGGCCTGGCCCTCGGTGGAGCCGTCGTCCTGCACTCCGGGGGTCGGGCAGTGCAGTGAGCTTTGTTTCTCTGTCTCTCTGAACAGGTCTTCACACAACGAACTAGAAAAGCACAGGTAAGTGACCCCCCGGCCCCCAACCCCAGTTCCTGGGCGCAAGCTACCTGGCACGTCCAGCTGAGGGGAGGCCACGGGCAGCCCCCCCCCCCATCACCCATGTGTCCTGGGTGTGGCTGGCTGTGCTGCCAGGCCGTGCCCTCCCCTTGGTCCGGTTGGTCTTGAAGGAAGAGGCCAGGCTCTGCTCTCAGGCACTCCTGAGCTGGGAGGCAAGGGTGGGGGCCCAGGCCTGGGGGCTCAGCCTGGGTCCAGAGCCTGGTGGGCGTCAGGGACTCGGGGCAGAGTCCCTTTGCCATGTGGCAGTTAGGGCCAGTTCCCTGGCGCAGGAGATCCATCTGCTTTGGGGTGTCCCTTAGGGAGCGCGCCTCAGTCCTCCGGATGCTGGCCTCTATCCAGGGCGATGAGCCCTTCGGGTCTGGTGCCTCCTGCACGGCTTGTTTGCAGGGCAGTGGGACAGGCAGCCAGTCCCAGGCCACGTGGGCCCCAGGGGAAAAGCTCTGGCCCAGAGCAACATCCAGCGGAGCCCACTTCATGCCCACCCTCTGGCTGCAGGGCTAGCTCCACTTGGGTCCTCCTGGAGGAGGGGGACCTTTGTCGCTGAGAATAGGGAAGGGCAGCACAGTCCCCAAGGAGTTGTTTTGCCCCAGCCCGTCACCCCGGGCCCTACGCCTTCCCCGGGCAGGTGTGGGGATGAGGCCCTGACGGGCTTGGCCCCTGCAGGCGGGTGCCCGCGGGGCTGATCTTTCAGGTTGGTGGGAGTTGTGGGTGGGCATGAAGACCCCACAGGCAGGACCCCGATGCCAGCACCAGAGATGACCCCCTGGGGACACGGTGGTGGAGCTTTCTCTTGACCTTTGCTCTCATCTGTAGAATGGGCCAGTTCTTCCCTCCCTCCTTGGGTTGGGGGGGGTGTGCATTCCAGCTGAACCTTCCTGGCCTGCTCTGGGAGGGTTTGGAGCTTGGCCAGCTTTCTGCCCCCCCACACACACACACTTGGCCACGGCAGCACCAGCTTCCGCTCCCCTGGGACGAGGCCTGCGCAGGGCGGGCGCTGGGCAGGGACAGGACGCCGTGTTCTCTAGAGGAATTGCACTTCCTGGACCGGCCCTGGGCGTTTGAGGGGATCCCGAGGCCGTGGAGGTGGGGCAGGTGCAGGGCCGAGTCAGGCAGGCAGGCCCTGGGGCAGCTGCCAGGCCAGAGGCGGGGGCGCCCTTGAGTGGGACCCAGGAGCCTGAGCAGGCACGTGGGCCACTCTGGGGAAGGCTTGCTGGGGGTAGCTCCTGGAACTGCCCCCCGGTGCGGAGAGACAGAGGTGAGGATGTTGGGGGAGGGAGGCTGGCACGGGTACGGTAGCCCTTCCAAGGAGGGCAGGCACTGGCCTGTGACCTCTGCAGCTGCCCCTGCTCCTGGCCTTGGCCTCAGCTGCCTTCTCCCAGAGCCCGCTCTTAGGCTGGGCCTCATGGGCCCCTTTTGAAACCCAGAGGCAGGGTGGTTAGGCAGCCTGGGGTCTCCCCTGCCCAGCGCAGGGGTCTCTTTCTGGCTGGCCAGGAGGCAGGTGTGGACAGCCTGAGCGACCCACAGGCCTGGGACTGGGGATGCTGGCGGGGACCTCGGTTGCAGCTGTGCCCGTGCTGCCCAGTGCCGATGCCGAGGACTGCCGGCCACGGGCACGGGAAGGGCTGTGTGCCGTGCCAAGGGAGGGAGGAATCACCCCGGCAGGCCTCCAGGGCGGCGGGCCCCGGACACCGTCTTCCCCCGACATGTGCTCCTGTTGGGCCTGCAGGGACTTGCTTGGGGCCAGCTACGGGCCGGCCTGGGTAGCCATCCCTCCTCCCTCCTGCCTGGTGGACGGGGCTGCGCAAGCCTGGTCTCTGAGGCCGCTATTGGACTACTGACGCTGGAGGCCGGGGTCACGGAGGGCTGTGCTCCCTGACAGGACGATCCCTGGGCCCCGCCCAGCGCTTTAGCTGGTGCACTCCTGGAGCCACAGGGCCTATCCATAAGGCCGGCCCAAGGCCCTCTGTGAGGCCCCCCTTCTCCTCGGCGTGGAGGCCGTCCGAGGCCTGGTGGATGTCCGCCGGCGTGGCCCCCCTGGCCTGTATAAACCTCACAGCCAGAAAACGCAGGTGACCAGGAGGGGAGAAGGGGCTATGCTTGCTCCCCCATGTCCAGCGCATTTCCCTGCTGCCTCTTCTGTGACGGCCAGGCCTGGGTGTGCACGGCTGGGACCCTGCTCCTCAGGTGCTAGGGGACGCTGCCCGAGAGCTCTGGGCCCCCGTGGAGGAGCATGGCTTGTGGTGAGAAGCTGGGAAGGGCCCGTGTCCGGGGCCGGCTGGGGTGTCCGCAGAGACAGAGCTGCTGTTGACACGAACAGAGTGGTCCCCAGGTGCAGGTTCTGGCTCCTGCGGCCACACTGGGCTCCTCCAGGAAGCGCTGGGTCTCCAAAGCTCCCAGGAGCACTAGGGACAGCCACGGGCACCGGTGGGGGGCCTGGCCCTGCAGCCGCGTCAGAGGGTTTGGTGAGAGCACCCTGCAGCCCAGGGCGGGCCTGGGGGTGCCCACTCCCCACAGTGGTGGGGTACGGGCCCCAGAACGGTGGGGGCCTGACTAGGGCCCCACCACCCGTGCTCCTAGGGCTGGGTGGGCGTGTTGTCACGTATGTTCAGGCGGCCTCTCTGTCTGTTGAGAAGTGTGTCCTATGTGATTGCTAGAGCAGACAGTTCCCGTCTGTCAAGGATGCTCCTGGACTTGCCCTGTGACCCCCCCGAGCCCCACCCTCTTGCCCTGCTGTCCTAGGCAGCTGGAAGGCTGCAAGTACCTCCTCCCCTTCCATGCAGGTGCTGACTTGGGTAAGAACAAGACCCTATTGTCCACTGTCTCCTCACGTGACCTTTCACCTGGCACTACCTGAGCACTGTCCCCCGAGTCCCCGGGCTTGCCTCCTCCCCGCCCCGGCACCGTGCAGGACCAGCGCCTGTACGGCAGGTTCTTAGTCTGGCCGCCTGGTCAACGCAGCCGGGGCTGCAGCGAACACGGGACATGTCGCGTGTCTGGGGTAGCTTTGCGGGACCCAGGTCGAGCAGAAATGCGGGTTAGGGGTCTGAGTCTCTGCGGTGGCCTTCAGAACTGCGGCCCGCCAGCAGAGCCTGAGGGGCCCACGCACTGGCCAGCGGAGCCAGCAAGCGCCTCCTCGTTTCTGCCCAAACTAGCGGTCCTCGGTGAGCGCCCACGTCCTGGAGACCGGGGCGGGGGGCGGGGGGCGTCCGCTCTGTGTCCAGTCTGTGTCCCGCAGCCTGCCTGTTTGTGTCCTTTGGCCGTTTCCACATCGAGACGCTCCTTTTTTCGTTTCCGCTGTGTATGAGCTCAAAGTGTCACGAATACTAACCGTTTGTCTTTTACGTGTACTGAGGATATTTTCCACTGTTATTTGTCTTGTAGCTGTTTTTTCTTTCTTGTACAAATGTGTCTTTTTCTGATTGTAAAAGCAATATGTGGTTTTTTAGCATAGAAAACCTGGAAAATGCAAAAACAAAACAAAACACAAAAGCAAAGAAATAAACGTTGCCAACCACCTCCCCTGGAGACACACGCTTCCCGCTCTTCATTGTGTCCTGCTGAGTCTCTCGTGTGCGTCTGCTGTCGCGCTTCCCGCCGGGCTGCGCCGGGGCGCTGGCCACGCGGGGGTCCCGCGGGCCGGCCTTCTCCCCGGCGTCCACGGTGCGAGCGTGCGGAACGTATCGGGAGGATGATACTGCGGTTGTCTCTGCGGGGTGGAGTTCGGGGGTGCTTTCATTTATTTTCTTCCCGCTGGTTTGCATTTTCTCATTTTTCACCAAGATCACGTGTTGAACGTGTAAACGGTAGAACTGCCATTTGCTGTGGAACAAGTGGACGAGGGAAACTCACTCTCGCCCTGGGTGGTGGGGGGGTGCCGAGGTGGAAGGGGGTGATCAGCAAGCTTCTCTGCAGCTCTGCATAGGTCTGGCCCATCCTCAGTGGGCAAGCACCCTGGCTCTGTGGAGGCCAGGAGGCTGAGGTCTCTGGACCCTGGGGGACCAGGGTTCACACAGCAGTGGGTGGAGACCCGTAGGTGTGGGTCAGGAGCCCACCCACGTGCCCCCTTCCCCAGCCCTGTGTCCGTGTGGGGGCAGGGGCTCACCTCTGAAGATCCCGCAGCCTGAGGCAGAGCCTGGGGACCACTTTGCACACGGGACCCCAGGGTCTGGGCTGCCGGGGCCCAGGCTCCTCACGGCCTCTTGGCTGACCCAGCATAGCCTCTGTCCTGTGTCCTGGAAGTTCTTTCTAAAGCTCTGACTTGGTTTCACCCAGAGAACTTCCAGGGCCCAGGGTGCTGGGGTGGGGTGGTGATACGCTTCATCGCAGGAGGGGGCTGTGTGGATGTGGGCGGCAGGCCGGGGCTCTGGGCGCCCATCTCTCCTGAGCTGGTGCCGCCTGCCCGCTTCCCTGCAGGGTCTCCGAGGCTGAGCGGGCAGGGCCTGCTGGGCCTTGGGTCGTAGGGAGTGGAAATGGGAGGGGTATGGGCAGTGCGGGTGCTCCGGCCCTGTGGCTCTCGGCTCTTCTCCCCGGAGCGGAGCCTGAGCAGGGACAGCACAGCAGCCGGTGAGGGCCGGTGGGGCCCAGGCTGTGGCATCTTGGGGGCCTGGGTGGGCTTTGGGGAGGGCTCCAGCCACCCCCGGTCCACCTGCCGGCCTTCCCCAGATGGGAGGAGCGGGAAAGGCAGCGTCTGTGTGGGCCTGCGGCCTGAGGGCCTGAACGGACCCCGAGTCCTGTGGCCACAGTGTTGTGGGAAAACTGCATCTGTCTGCATGGACACGGGGACGAGATCTGGAGAGAAGCAGTTTCCCGAGGAATGCCAGCCTGGAGGGGTGCGGGGGGGGTCCAGGCCTCGGCACTGGATGGACTCCTGTTTCTGTGGTGACGAGAGTGACCAGTGAGCACCCTGCACTTGGCGAGGTGGGGGACATACATCTGGTCCGAGGCCCCCGGATCTCAGGGAGCAGCCTGACCAGCACCCCACCCATGCCTCCCCCACCTCCTCCAGGCTGTCCCCCTGCCCGCCAACTCCACTGTGGAGGGCAATAACTGCAGGGTGAGCTGGGGCTCCCAGGCAGCGCCTGGCCCTGGTCCCTGGGAGGTGGTGGGGCCGGCCGGACACGGGGGCCCGGCTGCAGGTTCTTTTCTTCTGCTGGGACACTCGGAGGCCTGCGAGTGCCAGGCTGCCCTGAGGCTTGGGGAGCTGCCACCCTGTGGGGAGCGAACTCTGGACAGGGGCCTCAGAAGCAGGCCTCTGTGGTGGGGGGTTCGGCCTGCCGCCTCCAGCCCTCCCCCACACCTCTCGGCTACTTGGCTGCCGCTGCCCCTGCGGGCCGGGCTGCCCACCTGACAGCTCTGTCTCTGGCTCTTTTAGACGAGCCAAGCTCAGGCTGTACCTGGAGCAGCTGAAGCAGCTGGTGCCCCTGGGCCCCGACAGCACCCGCCACACCACGCTGAGCCTCCTTAAGCGCGCCAAGACGCACATCAAGGTGAGCAGGGCCACACCCTCTGCCCCCTGCCTTGTCTGACCCAGCCCATCCATCTGTAATCTGGGGGCATGGCCACAGGGCCCGAGGGTTGGGGTGGGGAGCTGCCCAGCAGGTGTACATCCGCGGCCTGGGGGTCTGGGGGTGGGTGGTGAGCAGCAACAGGAGCTTTTGAGGGTTGAGGAAGTCTTGGGCACATGTGGGGGACATTAGGTGGGGTTGGGTAAGGTGGAGGTGGGTGACAGTTGGCTCTCCAGGGTCCTGGCTGTGAAGAGCAGCTGGAAGGAGAGGGGGCCAGGAGGGCAGAGTGCTTTCGATGCTGGCGGCCGGCAGGAAGTAGGTGCCGGATGGCGGGGGAGCCTTGGGGGCTGAGGGCTGGTGGGCATGGCTGAGTGAGGTGTTGCCCCCAAGGTCTGAGGCAGAGAGCTGCTGGTTTGGGCCCACCAGGGTGGTCTCAGCCCCCTTTCAGGCCCCTGGGGACTCCACAAGCACGAGTACCCACTGGCAGGGCGACAGGCGCAATCAGAGCAGGCAGAGTCCCGGGCAGGGGAAGGTGTGCGGAGGGGGCGGGGCTGGGCGTGGCCCCGAGCGCAGGCTCTTCTGGGAGGCGGCGCCAGGCCAGGACTGAGCAGTGCCGTTCAGGGGCTTCAGGCCGGCGTAGGACTTGGCTGAGTCCGCTGGTGGCTGTGAGCCCTCCGAGCTGGTCGGCAGAGCTCAGGGCTGGGAGCAGTGTCTGATGTAACCCCCCAGCTGGGGTGAGGCAGGAGTACACCTGCGTTTGGGCCCGTGGGGACTGGGCACAGGCCAGGTGGAGGACAGGGAATCTGCCCGGGTCCGGGCGTGGGGCAGGGGTGTCCCCCAGGCTCACGGCCTCCCCTGTCTCCAGAAACTGGAGGAGCAGGACCGCAGGGCGCTGAGCATCAAGGAGCAGCTGCAGCGAGAGCACCGCTTCCTGAAGCGGCGGCTGGAGCAGCTGTCCGTGCAGAGCCTGGAGCGCGTGCGCACGGACAGCACAGGCTCCGCCGTCTCCACGGACGACTCGGAGCAAGGTGGGCACGGGCTGTGTGCAGCCCCCGGGGGGGGGGGGTTGGGGTGGGTCAGGGCGGGCCAGGGCGGTGGCCTGGGAGAGTGGTGGGGATGTCAGCAGCGGGCGGCAGATGCCAGCACGACAGCCTGTCCGTACGCTGCCTGAGCTCCTGTGAGCCCGGGCAGGAGCGACGGGACGAGCTGGCTAAGGCACAGAGGCCAGGTGACCTACCCACACGAGGGACACAGCTGGGCTCCAGCCGGGCACTGTGCTTGGGGGCCGGTGTTCACAACTGAGCCGTGGAGCTGGAGCCCCCTCTTGCCTGCACCCCACCCCTGGAGCCTCTGCCACCTCCACAAAAGGCAGACACTGCCCTGACTCTGTTGGGAGCTCGGAGGGTACGCTCACAGCCCCTTACCGCATGCCCTCTGCTCCCCCAGAAGTGGATGTAGAGGGCATGGAGTTTGGCCCCGGCGAGCTGGACAGTGTTGGCAGCAACAGTGACGTGGATGACCACTACAGCCTACAGAGTGGCAGCTACGGGCCCCCCTGCCGGCGGCCCGCCCGCCCCGCCCTCTCGTAGGCCTGGCACCCTCTGCTCCCGGCCCGCCTGCTGCCCAGCCAAGCGCATCAGCCCTCCAGCCCTCTCCAGCCTCTCCGCGGGCCCACTGCTGTGCCATTCTGGAAGCTCCAGCAGCCGCCTGGACTGCCCACCTCCACCAGCCTGCCGGTCAGGGCCCACCTCACCGCCCGCCACTCCCAGCTGGTCAGGGACCCCTGCAGGGAGACGGGCCCAGCTCCCGAGTCCCGGAGCCCAGCATAGCCACCCATGGTCTGTTCTCAGATTCCTAATCATTCCAGAAGTATTAAATGTCATTGCTGCAAACCTCGGCGGGCACCGTGTGAGGGGCTTAGTGACCGCCGTGGGGAGCTCAGACCCCACCCCGGACACCAGGAGAAAGAAGTGGACCGAGGAAGGAAGGAAGGTGTGGCTCTCCATCCGTCCATCTGTCCATCTCTCTGTTGGTCCACGTAGGCTCCTGAAGCATGGACAGAGAGATCCATGAAGGGCGGGACTCGGGTGAGCACCCTGGGGCAGGAGGTGGGGGGCCTTTGAAGCCCAAGGGGGTCAGGAGCCAGGGCTAGGCTCCTGGGGCAGGCCAGGCCACCCCACACCCAGCTGGACAGCTTCTGCTTTGTTAGGTCCCTCAGGTGTACACACGCATGCACCTAGGCACGTCTGCCCACCCGCACACACGCACACACAGTCACATGTGGTAACCCAGCCCAGAGGGGTCCTGGGGTGGCTCGTCTTCAGGGGTCACCCGAGCGGACACTGGCCCCTGGCCTGTGCCTGGCCCCCTTCCCACCCCCACTCACCCACCCAGTCTGCGTGGGAAGGCGTTTCACCTCCCAGCAGAGGCTGAGGTGTATGCCAGAGGCCCTCGAACTGAAGCCACTGGGTCCTCAGGGGACTTTCTGGCTTCCCTTTAAAAAAAAAAGCAAAAAACACCCATACGGCTGCACGGCAGAGCAGGGCTCCCCACAGGGCAGCTTTCCCGAGAGACAGAGCGTTTTTAAACAGAGGAGCCCACTCTCGGGTCTCCGCGGAGCGCCGCCGGCCTGCGCCGCCTCCCTTCCCTGTACGAGATTTTTGTACTCTATTTTCCTAGTCCTCGTTGCGTCCTCGTTTGCTGAGGGGTGGGAGTGACCCAGCATCTCAGGGACTCGCCTGCCTGCCACCGTCATCCAAGTGTGCCTTGTGTCCTGTGTCTGGCCCCGCCCCCACCGCCACCAGCAGCATCTCCCTCGTGGCTAGGAGGACCCCCCACCCCAGCCTGCCCGGCAGGTGTTCTCCTGGCCCCTCCCCATGGAGCCGCCCCTCCCTGCAGCCACACCTTCCGGGCAGTGAGACTGCAGGGCCAGGTCAGAGGCTGCTTTCTGTCACCTGGCAGGAGGAGCCCTGACCACCCCCCAGGGTCACCTGCCCCCGTGGCTGGCAGGGACCCACTGTGCAGCCTGGCCTCCAGGTCGGGAGTCTACTAACCTGAACCCAGTATGAACCCTCCCTGCTCCCCTGCCTGGGGTGAGGGTGCCAGACTTCAGACGGTGGCAGCTAACGAAGCAACGTTCACCCTGGGTGGCCAGGCCTGAGCACAAGGCTGCTCCTGGCCTTTTGTTCTGAAGTCCTCGCACGTAGGTGGTGGTGGGCGGTGGGCCGGCCCACAGCAGTGTCTGCCTCCCTCCCTGGTGCACTGTAACCGATTTCCAGATTGTGTTTATCTTCAGTCACGCCAACAGACGGGTGCCCCGGGGTGGGTGGCCTCACTGAGGCAGAAGGGGTCCCCGGAGATGGCTCTGGCACAGACCCTGCCCCGAGGGCTCGGGCTAATGGGTGAAAAGCAGGCCTGTAGGGTCGGAGCTGTCAGTACCTCCTTCCAGCGGCACCGGGGGCTCGGGGGACCCTGAGGGGCTGCTCCCATCTGCCCGAGCATGTCCACTCACTCCGCACTCCTTTCGAGCACCCCATGTCCTCGGGGCGGGGGGGCACACCTGCAGTCATGAGCCTGCCCCAGGGCATACCAGGCAGGCCCCGGGCTGGTCTGTGTTCTGACTCTTAAAGCGCCAGCTCACCACCCCACCCCTAATGCCTGGGGAGGTTCTGGCACCAGCACCCTCCCCATGACCAGCTGTGGCCCTCGACCCACCGTACTGGCAGCTCTGCCCATGGCTTTTCAGGCTGTGGTTCCCATGTGGGCCAGGGCGTTGGCCTCACGGGCCACCCAGGGGTGCTGTGGTCCCAGCTGCTGCTCCTTGCACCACAGACGTGAGGAGGCGGTCCTTGGGACCAGGGTCAGGTGCTAGGAGGTGCACACCCATTGCCTCTCCGCTGGCTCTCTACTGTTTGCACAGGTTGGCTCTTGCTGGTAGCCAAGGGGACCCAGAGAGGGCCCTGCTGAGGCCACGTTGGATGGCTAAGAGCACACCTCAGCATCGTCGGGTCTGTAGAAAGCAAACGGGACCAGAACAGAGCCACTGGGGACACCGCCCTGTCTCTCCGTGCGCCCTCCCATGCCTAGGCAGGCCACTGTGGCCCGTGGTGGCTGAGATCCTGGAACCCCAGGCTCAGGTTTGCTCCCCACCCTCGTTGGGTGGTGGCCCCCACACTCCTGGCCTGCACGCTGGTGTAGGCCCAGCTGGCCAGCACAGCTGCAGGAAGACTCTCCCTACTCAGAGCCTTGAGCTCACCCCTGCAGGTTGGGTCTCCGAGGCTCGGTGCCCAAGCCTGCTTTCCTGGGCAGCTGGCACCCTGTGCCCGACTGAGGCCCTGCAGGCCCTCCTCCTGCCTTCCCTAGACAATCCCCATCTGCTGGGCCAGGCAGCCTTCCCCCATTCCCACCCCTGCTTCTCCCTGGGCCAGCCTATCCGGGCCCCCTCCCCACCACTGTGCACACAGGACTCTGACCCTGGGCCACGTCCAGGGCACTGGGGCAGGTTCCGTGCCAGAGTCTGGGGCTGCCCAGAAGGCCTGGTGCTGGCCAGGTGGGCACATAACAAGATCCTCGCTGGAGAGACACAGGTCACTCACCCACCTGCTCGCCGGGAGGGACTGTGCTGTACTGTTCTGTCTTTGTAATATAAATACAGATTTTTATACCTCTCCCTTGTGGCTTCTGGTTCTTTCCATCACTATGCTTGACTCTCCCCTGAGCCTCTCCACCCTTTCCACCCTCTCCACCCTGCCTGAGGCCTTGGCTGTCTGGGCACCTGTTGGCCTGTGGTCCTCCCACTCCTGCTGGCTGGCACCACTGAGCCATCCCCCCGTCACAGCTGCCTCCTTGGACAGTCGCAGCTGGACCTGAATGCAGGTGGAGGTCGAGGCGGGACATGCCCCCCACACACCTGTTTGACAACCAGGTGCTCTAGTGGCAGGCATTCCGGCTTCACCTCTGGCCCTGTGGCTGGGCACTGCTTGCTGAGGGCCGCTCAGCCCTGAAGCTACTCCAGGCTGCCCAGGTGTCCCTGGCACGTGCCCTCAGCCTGTGTCCGTGGGCCATTCTGTACGGACACTGCTGGCCCTCTTGGATGCATCCGAGAAACCCTCCTCGGACCTGTCCTCAGAACCCCCAGGATGTCCTAGATGTGGCCTCTGCCTCCCGCCCTTGGGGCCTGCAGTGCAGAGAGGGGGCATGAAACAGGGTGGGGGCATGAAATGGTATGGCCCCCCGGCCCCTGTAGAGGACAATGGGGGTGGAGAAGAAATGCCTGCCTGGAGTGATGGGGAGTCGGGCGGTCCAAACAGGGGCTGCCGACCCAAATTGGAGGTGGCTCGAGGACACCCACAGGTGGTTTTGGGGTGTCTTTGGGGGGATCTAAGTTCCTTTCCCACAGCAGCAGCACTCGGCCTCTGGAACCAGTGTGGGTCCCCCTGCGGGCACCCTTAGAAAAGGAGGGACATCCTACTGGATGACGCAGCTGGGTTCCGCTGTGAAGGGGACATCTGAATGCCAAACATCAGTGACTTGAATCGCCACCACGTTTTACCGAGGGCAGGGGGGCTCTTGGAGCTGCACTCCGCACTTTACCAAAATCGGCACAGATTCCATCTTCACGTGTCAGGCCTGGGTTCCAGCACATGCCCCCAACAGGGACACCTGACCCTGTCTCCCTGGTGCCAGAGCGACCCCTGTGGTGGCGTTGCCCCTGTCGCCTCCAGGAATAAGCCAGATGCCTGCTTCCTCCCCATCTGCTCCCATGCCTTCAGCAGGGCCCGCCCCTCCTCTGCTTCCCTGCCCCTCAGCTCCGCCACCCCTCCTCTGGGAGTCGGGCCCTGAGCTGCCCAGGTTTCTTTCCATCACATCTTTGCCAGGCTGATGGCTGCCCAAATTGCGTGCTGGGATAATCTGAGAGAGGCCCCTTTTTATGCTGTTTCCTTCATTCCCAGTCTCGAGCCAGGCCAGGTCCTGGGGCACACTAGCCCTATGGAGTCTTCCCACAATGTAAGTGGAGTTATGCCACTGCCCATTTGGCTCATGGTGGCTGGCTCTTAGCTCTTCCTGACTCATTGCTTTCTGCCTCCTCAGCCCTTCCTAAGGCTTTATGAGACCACATGCCCCCCTCCCTGGCCCCACTGCTGTCCCCTTACTCCCACAGCTGTCCTGCTCCTCCCCACTTGACCCTGTCCTCACCAGCCCGTCTTGGTGAGCTCCAAATTTGAGGACTGAGGTTTCACCTTTGTCATCTGAATGTCAAAGCGACGGAAGACAAACTCCTCTCCCACCCTCCTCTAACCCCGCAGTATAAGCAGATCTGCTGTCTTTCACAAGGGGAGGATGAAAAGGAAGAAATGCTACTTCCAGCAGGGCACCCTCTGGCCAGGAGGCCCAGGGCTCTGCCCTCAGGGCTGCCCTCTGTCCCTCTGCCCCAGGTCCCCTGAGCCAGCTCCCTCCTCCCCCCAGCACATGGGAGCCCCCCTGCCCGTCTCACATCGCCTTTCGTCACTTTTGGTACTGCAGAATCACGCTGGTGAGACGAGTCTCAGAACGTCACTCCTCTACTTGGACACGGTCCCCACTCCCCATTGTTTGAAGAATGGAGTCCTGCCATCACCACTGAACATGACATCTAAAAGCAAATGCTCTGTGACATCAGGCTATGGCTTAAACAGCTCTGAAAAGACATCGTCCCAAACCTAAAAACTACTTTTTAATAGCGGTAGGAGAAAAAAGATTCCTACAGGAAGGAGAAAAAGCAAACAGAAACACTTGACCCTACAGCTCTGTTCAGGTCTATTTAGTCCGTTACATCCCCTGACACTGGCCAGGCACTCAGTAAGCACCCTCCCTGAAACCGCAGGTGATTTTGATTGGAGGAAAGAGCGCTTGTTCTGGAAGTAAGTGTAACATGTTTGTCTTCCTCAATCCCAGATGCAGCCTCAAATGCAGAAATACCCTAATAAGTATGCAAAGAAAACTTTTTAAGCCTGTATAGTCGAACCTGTTGTGTTTGTAATTTGTGTGTGGGGGGGGCGCTAATACCATTGATTTTTACTTTATATTTTATGGGAGTTTTTTGCCCCGATAACATCGTTCAAGCAATTAACTACGGTCAGTAACTCAAAATCACATGGAGAATTTGTGGGCACAGGAAATGACCCAGGACTCACTAGGAAGAGTGGGCTTCTAGAATAACCTCATGTGCTTGGGGGCTCACCCTCCCATCCCCTAGGGATCTCTCTATAAAGTAGCCCCTTTTCTTCCCGGCATCTTATCTCCTCTAAGTCTATAAATATTCCCAAGTTCCTCTCATCTTAAAACAAAACCAAACCCAAGTCCTGCCCCCCTGCGCTGCATTCCCACCCCCTCATCTCACGTCCTTCTGCCCCTTCTCTCTGTTCTTCAGTCTTTGCCTCCTCAGCAAAATTTACAGAAGGCACTGCCTGCACAGCCTTCACTTCCTCCCTACAAGCCGACTGAGCTCCCGCCTCCTGCCCCCCTGCCCCCACTCCCCACCCCCATCCTTCTCCCCCTGGTCTGGTGGCTCTAACTTAGCTTCAGAAGCTCACTCGCAGGACCCATGTCCTCCCCCATTTCAGGCAGGGCACCGCCCGGTGACCCCTCCCCATGTTTGTTTTTCCCATCGTTTCAGGCTTTGTCTTTTTAGAAGGACAAAAAGTAAAATGAATCAACAAAGTTTTTTCAACCCAAGACTTGTGATATCTGCCTTGGAACAGCTTTCTCTCCCTCTCCTTAAACATATTAAGAACAATTATGCAGAAAGACTTGTGCCTTTCCAATGTCACACTAGGCTTTCCAATGTCACACTAGGCGAGGACGTTGTCTAACCAGCCACCTTAACCATTTGATGCTGGGGGTGTGGAGAGAACCCTTGCACCGTTAGGCGTTGATCTGTAGTTGACTGGGAAGTGAAAAGACTTTGGTCTGGTAGAGATGTAAATGAGTTCCGTTCAGCACGAATGAGAATCCCAAAGGTCTGGGTACATCGGAGGGGGCGGGGGTATCAACCAGGTTTTCATGGAACTTTGCAACCTGTTTCGGGGCATTCTTTCTTTCGTTCGTTGCCTACACACGCTTGCTTCTGGAATCCTCTAGAAACAGTGTTGCATATTGAGTTTACAATGCCTTGTAAAGTTATGTTTTGAAAATGGGATTGTGGAGGACGTCGGCTCTTGCTTAGTCGAAGACCGACCCTCAGACCGCTATTGCGAAATAATGTTCATGGTAAGAGATTGTAAAGCGAGTAATAAAACAGAAGACCACCAAGCAGTGCTCCGATGGCTTTAGACCGATCTGCTCACTCCCTCGACCTCTCCCAGGAAGCGCGCCATCGGCACAGCCAGGACCGGAGGCGGGCGCTGAGTCAGGGCTGCCGGGTCATGTGGCAAACCAAAGGGCTGGCTCTGTCCGCGCGCCTGACAGCTGAGCCGTCTTCTAAGAGCCTGTCATTAGGGTGCGGGAGTTTGGGTGCGAAAGTGCTGGGCGCTGAACGAACGGAGGGGTCCTTGGTCCAGGAAAGGCACAGACCGACAGGGTGCAAGGACTCCACGCCTAGCCGGGAGCGAGAGGTCCCCAAGACCTCCCCTTCCAGCCAACGCACGGAGCGGCCTAACCTCCGCCTCCGCCTCGGCCCCGCCCCCAAGGCAGGAAGCCAATCAGCTCTCGCCCTGGGAGTCGTCGCCCGCCCTCTGCGGCGGCGCCCGGACAGGCCCTTAGTAGCCTCCACGGGGTCCTCTGCGCACGCGCGGTGACGCACTCCCGTGAGGCAGTGCGAGGCGCGGAGCGCGGCGCGGACTACGGTCGCTGAGGAAGCGGGAGCCGGAGCGGGCCTTGCTGAGGTGAGCGCCACCGGCCTCGCAGCTCTGGGCGGCGCGGAGCTGTAGGAGCGGCGGCAACCCCCGCTGCCCCCTCTTTTTTTCCGGGCGCCCCTAGGGGCTCCTTTCGGCAGCACAAGCGCCCGCACGGCTCAGTCGGAGCCCGCGGGTCGGAAAGCCGCGGCCAGGGGCCGGGCCTGCGGGCGCGGAGCTTCGCAGAGCCAGCCCGTCGCCTGACGGGGCTGTGCGGTTTTTCTTTTCCGCGCGAGGCGGTGGTGGTTGCGGGCGCGTTTTGCGAGCATGCGCACTTGCCGCGAGTGGAGGACACTCCCGGAGGGCTGCGGTCGGTCCGCGCGGCCGTCCCCGCGCTGAGGCCGGGCGGGTCGCGCCGCCGTGGGCCCCTCAGGGGGTGTTCTGCCAAGTGACGGCTCGGCCCGGGCCCCGAGCCCGGTGGGGTCGGCGTGGGCCGCCAGGCCGGCTTGCCCGCGGGTCCCGAGTGGACGGCGGGCCGTCTGCGCGCGCCCCCGGCCGCCTCGCCGCGCCGGCGTCTGCGCCTCCCGGGGTGGGGCCGCTGCTCGTGCGGCTGCTGCTCGCCGTCTCCGCCCGAGCTCTCCGCGCCGGCCGCCTCGCCGCTTCCCGCGTCGTGCCTCGCGCGCCGGGCGCGCGGCCTGACGCCCGTGTTTTTCTCGCCTAGGAGAGGTCGCTGCAGACCCTAAAAAGCCCCCCCCCCGTGGACGTGGCGCACAGGTGGTTTTGTGTGGGTCCGGGTCCGAACGCCAGTCGCCGGCGGCGTCCGCTGCCGAGGCGGGGCGCCGAGCCATGAGCTGTGGGAGAGACTTCGTGGAGACGCTGAGAAAGATCGGCTACCCCAAAGCCGAGTCGCTGCACGGGGAGGACTTCGACTGGCTGTTCGAGGCCGGCGGCGGCGAGCCGTTCCTGCGCTGGTTCTGTGGGAGCGTGAGCGAGCGGAACGCGCTGTCCGAGGCGGAGGTGCAGGCCTTCGGCCGCCTCCGGGGGGCGGGCCAGCCGGTGCTGGAGGGCGCCGCGCTGGAGGAGGCGCTGCGCACCTGCGCGGCCCCGCCGGCGCCGCTCGACGAGGAGGTGGAGGCGCTGGAGCGCGAGCTCCGCGCCCTGCGGGACCTGAGGAGCCTGCGGCTGCAGCGGCGGGACCAGCGGCGGCTGCTGGCGGCGGCGGCCGGGCACGGGTCTGTGCGGCTGGGCGCCCAGGAGGCGGCGGCCGCCAAGCTGCTGAGGCGGGGCCGGGGGGCCCTGCGCTCCGCGAGCGGGGAGGTGGGGGGCGCGCTGCGGGCCGTCGCGGACGCGGTCGCCAAGCTCACGGCGTTCTTCGGGGAGCCTCCGAGCTCGGCTGCGGGGGCGAGCCCGCCGGTGTTCCTGTACCAGTGCCCCTTGGAGAAGTACCTGGGCCGGGAGGAGAAGAGCACCGCGGCGCTGGCCCGGTACACGAAGACCCAGTTCTTCCCGGGCGCGCGCGCGGTCGTGGAAAGCTCCAACGAGGAGAACTTCCAGCTGGTGGACCCGCAGGCGCCGGCCGTCTGCGCCAGCCCGGAGGCCGTCGAGGAGAGGCGGCTGGAGATGGCGCGGCTGCAGCTGGCGTTCATCTGCGCGCAGCACCAGGCGGTCCACCTGAGAGCCAGCAATCAGAGCATGAAGGCGCGGATCGAGTGGGCGGAGGAGACCCTCCGCGGCCTCGCGGCCCAGGTGAGTGTGCGGCGTGGGCCCGGCTCACACCGCGACCGTCAGCCCCGGGACGCAGTGCCGGCGTTAAAGGGCTTCGGAGCGGGGACGCACCGCGTCTGTGGGGTCAGAGTTTGGTCGGGCGCGTGTCCGCGTTTCCCGCGGGCGGACCCTCCTACTAGTGGGGCCCAGGAAGGTGGTCACAGCCCCGCCGCGTCGTTTCCTTGATTGAAACGGAAGCGCTCTGTGCCTGCGTTTCGGGTTCGAAACGCGGGAACGTTCTCTGAGCAGTGGGCCTCACTCAGTGCTGGGCTCTGTCCTCTGCCTTGTGTGCCCTGAGCGGCACGGCGCCGGGAGGTCCGCGGGGCGGGGCCCTGGACGCTGGTTCTGGGGGCCCGCGGGTGGGTGTGCTGTCCTGCAGAGCGTGCCTTCTAGGCAGTCTGACCACCGGCTAGCTGAGTGCAAACGCGGCTTTCGGAAACTGAGTCCCGGCTGCAAATTAGCTACTTACAGCTGACGGACTGGCGTAACGTGTGAAATCCTGTCCTCCGGAGTTGCCAAAAGCCGCCGACAGAATTGGCAGAACAGCTACTGAGATTACTTTAATGTTGAGAACAGAAGTAGATAGCATGCATTCGCAGTCGTCGAGTCGTGTGCGGGTCACTTTTACTGACTGGGGCAAGTGTGACAGACGAGCTCCGTGTTCGTGCCCGGACTGGGTGAGTGCGGCAGCGGTAGTGCTGAAGTTCAGCAGGTCATGTCGGCTTTACCCTTGACTTGGCCCACGCTCTTCCTGTGACTTTGGCTTTTGCTAATAGGAAGTTTATTATTTTTTTTATTGAACGTGTTATCTGTTAACCTAAAATAGAAAGTGAAACTAATTTTAAAACTTTGGACATCATACATACAGTGTGAAATGTAATTGCTTTCTTTATGTAGGCTCTTGGAAAAGAGAATTTGGAAGCTAACATTTCTAGCTTGAACAGTCATATTCTGAAACTTGAAGAACAAATTACTCATATAAAAGAAAACGCCTTGCCTGCTGTGATAAAAGAGAATGCCCAGTTACTGAATATGCCAGTTGTAAAGGGAGATTTTGATCTACAGATTGCCAAGCAAGACTACTATACAGCAAGACAAGAGTTTGTTTTAAATCAGCTGATAAAGCAAAAGGCATCATTTGAACTTCTGCAGTTATCATATGAAATTGAGCTGAGAAAGCATCGGGACATACATCGGCAACTTGAAAATCTGGTTCAAGAACTTAGTCGAAGTAATACGATATTCCACCAGCGGCTAGAAATGCTAGCTGACCCATCAGTGTCTCAGCAGAGAAATCCAAGGAATACCATTGATACCAAGGATTATTCTACTCACAGGTACGCTTCATTGTTTCAGTACTGAGTAATTGTTTTTCCTTTTGTAGAATACTAGAGAGAGTTTGAACTGAAATTGGGGAAGGTTAAAAAATTCTTTGCAGTCCATTTTTGGCCTTTTTATTCTCCCACTTTTACATGCTTTTTTTTTATTTTTATTTTTTTGTTCCCTTTACCATTTATGTTAAATGTGGAAGTAGCTTCTGTAGACCTGAGAGGATTGGGTTGGAGGCATGAATATATACCAGGCCTTACTCACCTTTAACACCATTATTTAGACGTCTTATTTTAAATTTAGGGCAGGAGTTTAACTACTGCAGGAAGTTGGAATGCAGGTTAGTGTACATAGAGACTGCCTTTGGAGAAGGTGGCAGTAGAGGGAAGACTGCAATGCTGTGTCTAGTCAAGCGAGTCAGTGAGAATGAATGCTAGCTCCCTACCTGAGTTTCTTGATGTCTTCAGCAATTTGTCGGTATGGGGGCACTGAAACTGGAGGACTGGAGTCGTCAAAGGCCTCAAAAATCTGTGTCCTACTCCTGATTTTTCTCCAGGGCCAGAGCAAAATCATCTGATCCTCTGTTGTTGTTGAATGAAATGAGACATAGCTAGGGCTGCGATTACTATTTATGTAGCTCTTTATGGTTTACTTTTTACACGTTTTATATTTTTTATATTTTCAGATTATCTCTTTTAAATCAACAACAGTCTTTTAACATAGGTAGATACCAATGGGAAAAATAAGTCTCAGGTTGACTTGACCTAGGTCTCCTACAACAGCCAGAACCTAGTTGTGTTCTGTGAGAGAAGTGTTTTCCTGGGAGCTGTCTCTGAAATGTACTTTGTTTGAAGTAGGTTAACGGCAGTTAAAGTAAAGAACTGTATTTTTTATATAGGAAAACTGGGGCTTCAGATACAATAATTTGAGTATATATTTTTCTGGGGACAGTATTTTTGTTGCAGTGTTTTTAGTTACTTGGCTTAACAGCAGGCAGATTAGCATTTTTAAGTTGTTAACTATCCACAAAGATGCCCCAATGCAGTGGATTATACTTCTGAAAACTGCTGATTTGAGGATGTTTTCCCTCTAATTTTTATTTTCACATTTTAGGCTTTATCAACTTTTGGAAGGAGAGAATAAGAAAAAGGAATTGTTTATAACCCATAGAAACCTGGAAGAAGTGGCTGAGAAATTAAAACAAGATGTTTCTTCAGTACAAGATCAGTTGGCAGTATCTGCTCAAGAGCATTCTTCCTTTCTGTCCAAACTGAGTAACGATGTGGACTTGCTCTGTGATGTTTTGTATCAAGGAAGAAACCAGCTGTTGCTTAGTGATCAGGTGGGTGCTTGCCACCGTAAAAAATCTCATCCTTTTTGTTCACATATAAGCATACTTTTCAGACAGTTTTGATAGTGTACACAAAGTTTTCAAAATTTATAAAGTACTTCAGACATACAAGGAAATGTAATGCTAGTGCTAAGAATTTTAAAAAGTAACGAAACCACCTTTGTGTTTTTTTTACCTATGTTAGCAAGTAGAGTGTTGGCATTATACTGTTGAAATACTGTGTGCACTTAGTCGGAGCATGCGCCTCCTAAGGGCATTCCCCTCCCTTCAAGGACTAACTACTGTGCTCAATTGTATCGTTTTCTTGCTTTTGTTTATAGTTTTATTACACTTATATATTCCTAGACTATATATTGTTTTGTTTTTTATATTTTCGAACTTTATATACATATTGTTTTTTGTATGTGTTATTCAGTAACTTGTTTGTTTTTTAATGGTATTGGGATTCATCCGTGTAGATAGATGCAAAGCTGTAGCTCATTTATGGTTTTCTCTTTTACATATTTGATATTCCATTGTATGGAACTCCATGATTTAATTACTGTTCTGTTGACATTTGTGTTATTTCCAGTTTCGCTATTGTAGAGCACACTGCCGTGGGTAGTCCTGTTGCGTGTCTCATAGTTGCACATTCATGTGTATGTACACACACACACACACTCATTCTTCTCTCAGAAATGGAATTGCCGGGTCACAGGCTCAGTCTCACAGCCTTATCAAATTGTTTTCAGAGTAGTTGAGCTGCATTGTACCAGCAGTGTCTCAGAGATGCCGTTTGTCCGTGTCCTTTTCGTCACGTGGCATTGTCTGATTTAACACTTCTCTCAATCCGTGGTTACAAAACAGCATCCCACTGGTGCTGTGATGTGCGTTTTTCTGATTAAAAGGGTGGTTGTGCTTCCTTTCCGTTGTTTACTGGCCATTCATCTTTTTCTGAAAATTGCGTATTCATCTCCTTTGCTCATTTTAGGTCCCTTAGAAAATCATTTGTAGGAGATACTAATCTGTTTTAAATGCCAATCCTTTATTTATGTGTCTATATATATTTTTACTCCGTATTTGTGGCTTGTCTTTTGTCTTTTTATAGTTCTTTTGTTTCTGGCTTCTTTTAGGATTTTATTATTGTTGTTGTTTTTTAAGATTTTTTACATTTATTTTTGGAGAGTAGGGAAGGGAGGGGGAAAGAGGAAGAGAAACACCAGTGTGTGGTTGGCTCTCACATACCCCCACTGGGGACCTGGCCTGGCCCCGGAGGCAGGTTCCCTGACTGGGAATCAGACCAGTGACCCTTTGGTTCGCAGGCCAGCTCTCGGTCCACTGAGCCACACCAGCCAGGGCAGAAAGCTTCTGTTTGATTTTTAAAATGCTTTTTGCCTTTTACATTTTTTTCCTGTTGGAGGATTGATCTGAATAGCTAGCCTACTTTTCCTTGAAACAGGAAGGCTTGTGAGTAGGTTTTTTTTTAACTTTTAAAATTCTGGTAAGCAAAAATTTTTCATTTTTTACTTATTTGTGATAAATATACAGAATGCACAAATTACAGCTTTAGCCATTTTTGAGTGTACATTTCAGTGGGGTTAAGTACATTCACAGTGTTGTGCAACGATGACCACTACATATACATTTCCATAACTTTTCCATCTCCTTCAGCCCCCACTCCTCCTTCCCAGCCCTGGTAGCCTGTATTCCACTTTCTGTCTCTGGATTTGTCTACTCTAGAGACTTCACTAAATGGAGCTACAGAATACTTATTCTTTTGTGTTCGGCTCATCTCAGTGTAATGTCCTTCAGTTCCCTCCATATGGGAGAGATGCTGCTGTGGACATGGGCGCACAAGTACGAGTCCCTGTTTTCCTTTCTTTCGGCGAAACACCTAGGAGTGGAGCCGCTGTGCCATGTAGTGATTCCACGTTTAACTCCTTTGAGACACTGCCAAACTTTCCCACAGCTGCTGCCCCTTTTACAGTCCCACCGGCAGTGCACAGGGGTTCCGGCTTCTCCCTGTCCTTGCATGCACTTTTATTTTCCTTTTTAAAAAATATGTAGTAGCCATGCACATGGGTGTGAAGTGGTAGCTGTGATTAGTTTTTCAAAACTCGTTTTACTGATTTTTGTCTTGATCCAGTAGGTAATTGTTTTATAGAACTCTGTGAATGTGGAAATATCATTTATATTATTTTCATGTAAATCACATTTAAGATTTATAATTGGTGTTACAAATAGAGCTCTTACATTAAAAGCAATTTTTATTTTCCTTTTAGGAGTTAACAGAGCAATTTCATCAAGTTGAGTCTCAACTGAATAAGCTAAATCATCTTCTTACTGATATTCTTGCCGATGTGAAGACAAAGAGAAAAATTTTGGCATCTAATAAACTGCATCAAATGGAAAGAGAATTATATGTACATTTTTTAAAAGATGAAGATCATCTGAAAAATACCGTTGAGAATTTAGAAGACAAATCAAAAGATTAAGGCCGTTGGTCTCAATGATTGAAAATTACTAAAAACTGAATCTTTACTGCATATGTCCAATGTTTTATATATTAGGAGGAGAATATAGCTAATAAACACTACTAAAATTTTTAACTTGAAGTCAGTGGAATATTTAATGAGTTCAAGATTTACATCAATTTGTTTTCTTCATATAACACTTATGTTCAGAGGACCAGTGCTTTATATGACTTGAACATTTGCTTGGTGGCACTTGGTCCTGGTAACTTTTTTACATATAGGGAAAAAGTATTACAGTAGCAGCCCCCTTATCTCCAGGTTTGCTTTCTGCTATTTCCTTTACCTGCAGTCAGCCATGGTCTGAAAAAATTAAGTGGAAAATTCCAGAAATAAACAACTTACCAGTTTTGAACTGTGCGCCATTCTGGATAGTGTGATGAGAGCGAACGCCGACCTGCTCCATCCAGGCCTGGACGCGAACCACCCTTTCATCCAGCGTCTTCACACCGCGTGCTGCCTGCTCGTCAGCCACTTAGTAGCTGTCTTGGCTATCAGATCAGCTGTCGCAGTGTCTTGGTGCTTGTGTCCAAGTCACCCTTAATTTACTTAATGATGGCCCCAAAGTGCAAGACCAGTGATGCTGGCAATTTGGATACGGTGAAGAGAAGCCGTGAAGTTCTTCAAGTGAAAATGCATGTATAGGGTTCTCTCTGGTTTTGGGCCTCCACTAGGCGTCTTGGAATGAATTCCCCGTGGACTGGGGGGCGGCTTCCTACTATATTATAGAATGCAAATATTTTTAAATAGGCTTGGACCTCTACTAATTTCTTTTTTTTTAGAAATAGAATTTTTTTGCTGTTAAGTATTTTAAAGTTTCGTAGTCCTTTGGATCAGCATTGTTAAAGCTGTAGACTTTATTATATGGAATAGCCAAGTCTGTACTTGACTGTAAAATAAAAATCTGCTACTCTAACTGTATTCTCGTAATTTTCTTTTGTAGACTTCGAGACTCATAATGTTCTTATTTACAGCACAACAAATGTCAAGTCTCTGTAGCCATTGTTCATTTCACAGGCCGGGTCTGAGGTCTTAAATTTTTTTGTAAGACATTTCAGCAGTTATTTGATTTCAGTGTGACTTACACTTGAACGACTTTTAAATAAAATTCCATTGAAGTGGTTGCTCAAGGGATGCATAATGCTATTTTAATAAGTTTCTTTGGTGTGAAAATACTTAAATGTTGACTATAGTAGCTGGGATACAAGTGTAGTTATTTGGACAGTTAAAGATCTTTTTTTTTTTTAAATATAGCAAGCATTCTTTTATTTTTTTTTAAAGATTTTATTTCTAGAGAGGAAGACAGGGAGAGAGAGGGAGAGAGAAACATCAGTGTGGGGTTGCCTCTTGTGTACCCCCTTTTGGGAACCTGGCCCACAACCCAGGCATGTGCCCTGACCGGGAATCAAACCAGCGACCCTTTGGTTTGCAGGCTGGTGTTGAGTCCACTGAGCCACACCAGCTGGGGCATAGAAATCATTTTAAGAGTTGGCATAAAATAACTTCAAGTAGCTTATTTATCAGTTATTACATTAAATGCTGCTTAATTGCCTGATTTATACATGGCCTGTGTTATATACCATGTAAGCTTTATAGAGAACAGATACAGCAAGAATATTCTTGCTCCAAGAATATATTACCTGCCCTTCACATCTAAAAACTATGTTATAGGTGATCTTTATGGAATTTTTCAACTATCACTATCAAAATGGGTATGTGTAGGTGACAGATGAGCACTGATAATTCTTTTATCCATTGAGCAACGATGTTTTGCCAATTAGTATTTGTACAATATTTAAAAATTTATGAAGTCTTAAAATTTTGTCTAGCCAAGCTTGTATAGTTCAGTGGGTTGAGCCCAGGCCTGCGAACCAAAAGGCTGCTGTTTCGATTCCCAGTCAGGGCCTATGCGTGAGTTGCAGGCCAGGTTCTCAGTTGGGGGCGTGCAAGAATCAGCTAATTGATGATTCAGAGAAAAAATCTTTAAAAGAATTTTGTCTAAGTTCTGCTGTTAGCTCCTCAGGTAGTTTTTTGTTCCTTTTCCCCCCTATTCTACCTTGCAATAAAGAAATTAAAAATTTTCTTAAGTAACGGGGAAAAAAGGTGTCACCTGGTTTCTTGCCTGAGAACGAGCAAGTTCTGTTTAGTGTCAGATACATTAGATGGCCGCCCAACCACTTGATGATCTGCGCTGTTTCTTCCAGCCTTTCCCCTGCTCAGCCCCCGGGCCAGTGTCGCTGAGCAGTGTCCGTGAAAAGGTCAGGCTGTGTGTTGTGCAAGTCGGTAAAAAATAATCTTGTTAGTAAATCCGTACATTTGAATATTATAGCAGCTGTTTCAAACGTCAGGTAGTACTTGAGTAAAGCACGTGCTTCAAAATGTGGGTAACTAAAAAATGTGTTTTCCTTTGTTACTTATTTATCATAATACCCCAAAGAGCCTCTAACCATTGCTTTCTTCTTGCTACGCAATGTGTTACGGGGAAAATTTATTCCTCATTGTTGTTAATATAGTAATTTTTATGAAAGTCTCAGTGCATAAAAAATTTCAAATTGTGTTTTCTTTTGAAGTCTCAAAATTAATATATAGGTATTATGTTTATCTTATATTTAGGATTGTATGAAAATGGAGAATTATGAGGCGTTTGTAGGCTTTGATCTCTGTAAGATACCACTCTCCAGTGTCGCTCAGAAGATTATGTCTGCTATACATTCAGGCAATTTAGTGGAGTCTGTGAATTGGAGAGAGAATGAAAAGAGTGAGTAACTTTTATGAACCTTTCTTTTGTTACTTGGATGTTAAGAATTCTTTAAGACTGAGGTTTGAAAATGAACTAGATCAAAATTATTCTATAGAACGTAGACTGTGTGTTGAAGCTCATACCTACAAACAGCCCAGCTTCCCCTCACTTCACTCTCATTCGTGATGACTGAGTATCTGCTCACTACACTTACACACTCTCATGGCCCTTAGTTGCTGTAAAACGTGACGCTCTCGTCCTCCTTCCAGGCATTTCTATCAGACATCCCTGACAAACAGCCAGGTGTTTAACCTCCAAAGAGAGGGCCTCCTTGACAGCGCTTGTTGCTTCAGCCTTAGCTCTCGTCGAACCTGTGCGCAGTGCAGTCGGCCCTCCATGCCCACGGGTCCCACGTCTGCAGTTTCCACCAACTGCAGGTCCAAACGGAAAAACCCTGGGAAGTTCTGGAGAACAGCAAAACATGAACTTGCCATGCGCCCAGCAGTGTGCTGAGTCCACATACATGAAGTGAGGTGCAGGCGTGCGCTGCTGTCGCCTTCATGCCAGTGTGGCGTATATGTAAATACCGCGCCATTTCATGTGAGGAACTGGAGCGTCTGTGGATTTTGGTAGTCCTGAGGGTCCTGGGGGAACTCCTCGCCCACCGACACTGAAGACAACCGGATCTGCCTGTTGGGTGTGGTGGCCTGGGGGCGTGTCTTTATAATGCACATGTTACACTGCAGAGAAATGCGCAATCTCACGGGGCAAACGTCGGCGTGTCCAGCGTGCATGTGCTCCTGGCGTGACATGCTCACAAGTGGACTGAAATGTTCCGACCTCCTTTAAAAAAAAAACTAGCAAAGTAGCTTTTACTTTAAATTTGTAAGTCGGGGCCAATAATTTGTTTCTTTTTCCAGAGTTAGTTGTGAGTGAGTGAGGTAGAATTAATTGAGATGGAATAATCGAGAGCATTGACAGTGCAAACGCTGTTACAGATGCATCTTCGTAGGGTGTGGTGGCACGTAACGCTGCAGTCTCTTTGCACCCAGGCATCTGTCGCTTGTGTGTCTCATAGAAGTCACTAGTAAACGCGCCGGTGAGAATTTCGGGGTGTGCACTGCATACTTAGTGTGTTAGGGGAAAGACGCTGGCGGGGGGAACAGTAAAAACAGAAATTTAAACATCAAAGAGGTTTCTCCTTTATTCTGTGTGCTTGCTTTCTAAAATAAAAGCAGTATTCACTTGACAGGTGGAAATGTACTTCCCTTAAGTACTTGTAATAATGAAATGCCTTTGGTAGCTATTTTGTGTCTGTTGAGATAAATTTGTGGCAGTCAGCCCATCTCATGACCTCTCATCATGTTCTTAAAATACCCTGCGAAAACCCTAAATTTATAGAGAAGGTAATGGAAAAACAAGAGGTTTTATTTTCTGTCAGGTATTTTGGATGTGGAAAAATCATGGATTTTCACGAGGATTCAGTATTATCTATTACATAACAACATTGCTGCAGATTCAGTGACTTAAAACAACAGTAGTCTCTGTTCCTCTGGTTGAGGAATCTGGGCCGAGCTTAATGGGGCCTCTGCCGGGCCACAGAGCAGGTGCAGCCGGAGCCAGAGTGTCATGACCTGAGGCTCAAACGGAGAAGCGTCCGCTTGCCAGCTCGCTTGGCTCGGGGCAGACTTCAGTTCCTTTCTACGTGGTTCTGGCTGCAGACAGCTTCTCATCAAGGGCAGCAAGAGTGTGTCCCTAGCAAGGCTGGCATCAGTGTTATGTGGCATCATCACAAACATCCTCTTACCTTTGCTTCTCCCTGTTGTTTAGAGCTGAGTCCCACCTACACTCGGGAAGAAGTTTACAAGGGTGTGAGTACTAGGAGGCGTGGGTCATGAGACCACCTTAGAGTCTGTCTGCCCCTGAGTCCTACCAGTTTTATTATTTCATTGGCATTTGATTTAAAGTTGGATTGCTAGTGGGCTACTGGTGAATGATGCTGGACTTAAGACCTAGTGATTCCCGGGCGCTTGCCATGTGCTGCCCATTTCATACCGAACAAATACCAAACTTGAACTCAGAAATCACTGGAAATAAACTGCAAATATTTGCCTTCACAAACACTACAGTAAAACCAAACATTATTAATAGGTCATTATGGGCTCTACTTTGTTGCTATGCTAGACCAAGCGAAGTATCTGGAGATAGCATATCCAAGTACGGATCGGACTGTATAAGCTTCTTGCAAGACCGATCTTTTATTTAAAAAAAACCCTCTGCTGTGAAGAAAAAAGATGCAGAAACTAAAACCACAGCTTAATGGATTTATATAAAGAGGGCAGACATGTCACTACCGCTTCCATTGCCAGCGCCTCAGAGTCTCCTCCTCACCGATAGCCTTCTCCCTGCTCCGCAGTGACCGTGGTCCTGACGTTTTACGGCGACCGCTCTCACTGCCTACTCGTGGGCATTTTGCATTGCTCCTTAGGCCTTCGTGGCCAGGTTTGCCGCACTTCCGGGGTGTCCTTCGCTTTTGTGAGACACAGACTACAAGGCTCGGTCTCCTTAACAGTAGGTGTGGCCCAGTGGCAGGTCCCTGTCGGGGAAGCGTGCGAAGCGTGCGTGCCACTTCCAGGGTAGGCCTGGAAACATCCAGCTTGCTTCCTAGCTGGCCGCCTCTAGCCCCCCCTCCAGTTGCAGCCTGAAGTGCCTCCTTCCGGCCCTGCAAATGACAGCCGTGTCCCAGAGGACTGGAACAACGTGCTGGACGGAACCCGGGTTTGAGTGACTGCAGGAAACGGCTGCACCGCCATCTGGGCCACGCACCTCAGCCTGAGGGAAAGTAACTTCTGTTCTCTCAGCCATTGTGTCTTACTGGCGTGTTGGGTCTTCTGTGACTAGCAGTTCAGCTTTTCGCCCTACCTCAGACACCTTTAAACCAGGTTCAGGATGGGGTGCATCTGAGTTGGACTTCCGTCGTCATTTTGTTGTTCAGTAATGCCCCTGAACCTCTTGGTAAATACCGGGGGAGTAGTTTTCAGGGTGACTTCAAGGTTGTCGGCTGACCTGGTGCTCTGATGGGGTTATTCATGCGACCAAAGCACATACTAGAATATATCTGTGTTTTGTCTGAGTACCTGTGGAGATCAAGCACATTTGCTAGCATGCGTTTGTCCAGGTTCTTTGTTTAACGTGATAGAGCCTAGAGGTGAAGATGGCGTTTTCCGTGTGCCAGGCGTGGGGTCTCGGTTGCACAGCCCTGATGCAGGAGGGCTGCCTTCCCCCCTTGGACTGGCAGTGGTTTCCTAATTGCTGTTTGCCTTCAGTTTGTTGCCACTTCGGTCTTGTCTTTGCTAGGTTTAGCTGAGCTCTTGTCCTTGCTTGCTGCAAGGGTTATCTGGGGGAGCAGCCCCTTTTCCTCCCGCCTGGCCCTGCCTGCCCTTTGGCCTCTCGTGTTGCCCCACTTTCCCTCTTTGTGCCCCATTCAGATGTGACTGTCACTTCCAAACCTGTGGCATTCTCCAGCTTTCTACTGACCCTTCTTTTTCCATCCTCCACTCCCAGTGGAGTGAAGTCAGTGTTTCTCAAGGTTCTGCTGAAACACTTACTTCATCGTCACAATGCAGTGCTTCCCACATTGCTTCCGTCGCAGTGGAACCAGTGCAGCGGGTTCATTGCAGCTCCGTTTGGAGAGCTTTCCCGTCAAGTGTTCTGGGTGCTGTAACTCGCTCTGCTCCCCAACCCCCGCCCCCGAGGCCGCGGTAAAGGTCCTGGAGCACAGCTGGGTCTGGTTCCCAGGGAGCCTCCCCTGCTCCGGTTGGCGCAGGGAGCGGCCTGAGAGAGCAGCTGCGGTGGCGTGGGGTTCGGTCCCCCTCAGGTGCGCTGGCACCGATGGCCTCATGGCAGTTGTGCTTGGGACATGGGTGCAGCAGTGCAGCTAAAACTGTCACTAGAGGTGGTTGGTCTGCACCAGTGGAAGCGGTTGCCTGGGCTGCTTTTACAGGACTGCGTAGAAGACAGTGTGTAAAAGTGGGGGAACGAGGTCCAGAACTTGGGGTGTTTGGGCTAGGCGTCTCCCCGCACTGGAAAAGTCCCCCCGCCCAATATAGGAAAAGCATCCCAAAGCCTCCACAGCCTGGCTGGGGGAAGGGGACGGGGCAGGGGCCTTGGGAGTTCCTCTGCCTGTCTAGAGTGCTTGGCCAGCGTTTTAGCAGTGTGGAGTAGCGAGCTGTGCCTGCCCTCTGGAAGCCGGGGAGATGAGATGGGCATGACTCTTAACTCCTGGTGTAGCTGGAGGGGCTTGCTGCGCCTGCAAGAGAGGCTTCCTGGTGACTTCTATGTCTCAGGGGCCACGCTTGCCCGGACTAGCAATGGCAGCCGAGAAAGGCAGAGGAGACGAAACTCCTGGCCGATGCAACCCAGTGTGGGAGGAGTCGGAAACAGGGTTATGAAGGAGGATCTGTGCCAGGATTTAAACCCGGGCAGGGCAGCCAGCCTGCTCCTAGCGCTACAGGAGCTCTGGACCAAGTGGGAAGGAGAGGAGGGGAGCCCCGAGAGGCGCCCTCTCACTGTTGGACCACTCAGCTTGGGAAGGAGGAGCCACTTGACTACAGAGCAGCTATGCCGTCTCGACCACACAGTCTGAAAGGATGCAGAAGGACCCGCATGGGGCCACTGGGAGGGTGTGGTTTTGGATGAAGAGCTGGAGCCTAGCCAAGCATGGATGACTGGAAGGGGCCGGAATACAGATGGGAATCTGCCCGGCTAGGCTGTAGACTTAGGCTTCTTTCTCGGAGACACAATACTGTTGAGTGGCCTGGTTGGCAAGGGGGGCAGGACTGTGTGTGTGTGTGTGTGTGTTTTGTTTCTAATGGGCATGGGATTTAATGGCAGAATGCCGCCATTATTCTAAACCCGTATAACTTGTGAATAAATAGTCCCTTTCCTTTCCATAAGACTCTGGCATTGGGAGTCACGAGTCTTATAGGCAGCGGACAACAGAACCCAGTGGCTCTGTTACAGATGGAAGTGGTGGCTGCTGCTGGGAATGACTGGTCCTTTGGGAGAAAGACAAAGGCTGAGAGTAATTACTTAGCAATTAAAGGCTAAATGTGAGAACCCCAGGGCTTCCCTGATAGCCTAAGAAGAGACCACCTGCAGCCCCAGACCAGTACTTACAGTCTTGAGACTTGGTCGAACTCCAGAGAGCTGGAGTCTTACTCAGCCCTGGCAGGTGGGCTACCTCAAGGCTGGGGGGCCTTGGTCAGGAAGAGGGACCAGGCCCTGAGATGTGCATTGGTGCATTCAAACCTTGGGTCCCAGATACCTGTGGCACCTGCAGAAGTGGCCGCTCCTCTGTTAAAAGCTGGTGCCCCACCCCGCTCACAAGAGGCTTCTGTCTTGAAAAAGTACGCATGCGCCCCCAGAAGCTGCCGTCTCCTCCCTCCCAGCCGTGAGGTCCGCACAAGCCAGTGGAGAGGACCTGGGCCTGCTGAGGGGCTGTGTGAGTGTGTGGGTGAGTCCGGGAACAGAACGTCCAGTGACTGGAACAGGGAAGGTTTAAAGCGTTTTAACCAGTAATGAGATTAGCTACCAGGGGTAAAGAGGAGTCTGAAGATCATGGTGTTAGCAGACACAGGGAGCAACTCCGGCAGAGTGGGAAGGAAGGAACAAACTTAGACTTGGCCAGCTGACGGCAACCCGCCTGTCACCTGCTGCCCCGGTTCTGGCACCCTGGGCTCTTGAAAGGAGTAGCTGCAGGTGGGGAGGAGGCTGCGAGGGCCCAGCGGTAAGGCTGACTGGCCGCTGCGTCGCTGAATGTCCAGCCTTCCTTCCAACACAGACCAAACGCTGAGTCCCCAGTGGTGCCGCCCTGTGACGAGAGCAGTCGGGCACTTGCTGGCAAGTGGACAGCACTGAGCCCCTCGTGTCCCCAGGGGTGCAGAGATGAACCCTGACTCGCATGGACACGTGTTCCGGGCGTGGTGTGCAGGGCCTCCGTGAGCCGTTGCCCGGGGCTCACGGAACGTTTGCTCCACTGACACAGAATCCCACACAGCATCGCGTTGGGCGTGGGGCCGTGGGACCCCACACTCCCTCACTGCCACACACCCATAAGTGCATGGCAGCCCGAGGGAGCGGTGGAGTGGCCTGCAGCAGGGGCAGCTCAGCGCTGGCCTGGGGAGGACGCCCCGCCTCGATGGGCCAGGACCCTCCAGGGTTCAGTGTGCACGGCACACCGGTGACCACCCAGGGTAGTGTCCCTGTGTGTAATTACAGGGTCTGGGAGCCAAAAGGTAGAGGTGGGAGTGGCCCTGCCTGCCAGCACTCTGGGTTCTGCAGGTGGTCCTGACTCGCGGAGGGGCAGCCCCCCAGGGGCACAGGAAGGGCACCATTCAGTTCCGAGCTCCAGCCGCCCAGTCACTTCAGCTCTTTATGCAAGGGGACTGGCAGGCAAGGTGTGTCATCTCCATCTTGCTCCAGTGAGCCTCCTGGTCATTGTAAGCTAGGGCTGCTGTTGCATAATGGGGGCAGGAAAGCACGTACTTGGCACCGAGGTGATGTGATCGGTCACCTCTTGGTCCCCTGCCCAAATTTCACAGCATACACATCAGCCATGGCTGAGAAGGGCATAGTGACCAGGGGCTTGCACCCCTCAGGGATGAGGGTTTGGTCACTCCCTCATGAGCCACCTGGACCAACAGAGGTGCTCAGTCAGCGTGAGGAGACCTTAGGTGGGTCACAAAGAAGGAAGACAAATACCATTTGCAACTTTGAGACCAGCTGCTGTGCCATTGCTGTTTTAAAGTCTTCTCCAGGCAGAAGGCCACCAGAGTCCTGAAGCAGCTGCTCCAGAATGCCCTGGAGGCAGGTGGCAGTGAGCAGCAGGCAGTGAGCTGCGGGGCAGGGCTGTAGCGAGCACCCGATGTCCAGCCCCCAGCTTGCCCGCCCGTCAGGATGGAGACCCTTCATTCCCCAGGGGCTGGGAGCCTTGCTGGCGAGCTGCTGTCACGCAGCCTCCTGGTTCACCTCCTGTGCAAAGAGCTGCTTGGCGCAAGGGCACACTGCTTTCCTCGCATCCAGTGACCGGCGGGTGCTGGGGAGAGAGGCCCCGCTCCCTAGACCCAAGGGGACAACTGCAGGCCACGTCAGCTGCAGAGCGGACCTTTGTAGTGACTGCATCGTGGCGCCGTCCTCCTCCCCTCACTCGCCTGCAGACCTGGATCCCGAGAGCGCTGCCCAGTGACTGTTCTGAACGCAAACCTCCGTCTCCTAGACGGCCACCAGGGCAAGAACCGTGCCATTGGGCGTGCACAACACACTCGTGTGCACGAGTGGGGAGGTTCGGTCACTGATTATAAAATGGGATCGTGTTTTCACTGATTTCTGCATCTTCAGGTCAACCGATTCGGCTCCAAGTCATTCTTTTCGGTGGCTGCGTGCTCCACAGCGTGGACCTGACACGATTCATTCACCGACTTCCCCTTGATTGGCGTGTGCTTTGTGTTTAGTCCTTCGCTGTAAAGCAGTGCTGCCCTAAATGCTTGACCTAAACCAGGGGTGTCAGACTCATTCTCACCAGGGGCCACATCAGCCTCGTGGTGGCCTTCCAAGGGCCGGGTGTAACTTCAACTCCCTAACAGTTAAGGGCAGTTACATTCCTACAGCCCTAAAATTACATCGGCCCTTTGACGGCACGGGCCAGGCTGATGGGGCCTCCGGGGAAAATGAGTTCGACGGCCCTGATTTAAACCTATTTGCTGTTACGTATGTTTCCATGAAACAGATAGCCAGGAGTGAGGTTGTTTGGTAAGATGGTTTACATGTTTTAAATCTGATCGTTTTTATTGACGTTACACACACACACAGAGCACATATCCAGGTTTATAGATCAAAACCCCACAAACCGAACACCCTGCCACCCTCTCCCAGACCCAGAAACAGAACGTCAGTGGCACCAGGAGGCCCAGCTGTGCTCCCGTTGTATCATCGCGTCTCCCCGCAACTCCCAAAGGGGAGGCATGTGCTTTTCATCTTAGTAAGTGCTGACAGGCTGCTCCCCAGAAAGGTTCTCACTGCAGCAGGACCTCAGATAACGCCATTCTGTTGCCACGTGGATGAAGTGCCGCAGGAACTGAACTCCTCTCTGTGGCAGCAGTTAGGGTTAGGGTATAGCTGGTTCGGTCATAGTACGTCCAAAGCCGCAGAAGCCACTGGCGACACTAAGTTAGGACCCGCGGTCCGGTCCGCACAGTCCTACCGGGAGTGGAGTGCACCAGACCACCTGCCCCGCCCACCTGCAGTCATACTTAACTCTCGTCTCCCTGACTGCCGGTGAGTGTGAGCCTCCTGCACCGTGCGTGTGCTTCTCGGAGCTGCTCTGGTGTGCACTGCTGCTTCCTGTGTTTCGCTCGTTTTTCTGTTGAGTTGTTTTTCTTCTTTTTTTTTTTTTTGACAAACTTGTCGTAGAATACAGGTGTTAACCCTCGGTCGTTTTTGTCCCTAGTAAGTTTCCCAGTGTACTGTTTTCTGTTAGAAGTTGTGCTAGTTGTACTGTCCCTATTTCTTAATTGAAACGCCATCCTCGTTGTGTATTAAAGTCTCGCAAGTCTTGGGTTCAGTTTCTGAATTGTCTCTTCTGACCTAGAGATCTTTTCTTCTGTTCCTATTCAAATACTGTGTGGATTTGGTTACAGTGGCTTCTTAGTATCTTCTGATAATCTGGAAAGACAAGTCTTTTACTTTTTTTTGACTCCTCTTATCTGTTTTCAGATAGTGAACGGTTGACATGTGTTTTGAAATCGTTTTTTCAATCCAAAGAGCCCTGCATGGTCTCTAGTGGAACTGCACTGAGTCGTGTTTGGAAGGACTGAACCCACTGTGTGCGTCCCAACGCCCTGTCCTCCCGTTTGCGTGGACCTTGTGTTACGCCGTTTCAGAGGATTCTGAGTTTTAATCATCGGGTTGCCTTGTACCTTTTCTGCTGAGTGTATGCCAAGGGTAACTTGTTCCTGTCAGCGAAAGGTCCCCCTGCACTTGCACGTCGTGGGTGTTATCACATCTGCAGAGGGAAGGCACGCCACCACAGGCAGTCACTGTGGTCCTGCGCACGCGATCCTGGGTGGGGTCATGTGGCCGGGGGCGGGATCCAGATCCCATCACTTACTACTCAGCCCCAGCTTATTACAGTGAGAGCAAAACTTAAATCACGAG
The DNA here is from genome assembly GCA_028533065.1 of Trachops cirrhosus. Taxonomy (NCBI): domain Eukaryota; kingdom Metazoa; phylum Chordata; class Mammalia; order Chiroptera; family Phyllostomidae; genus Trachops; species Trachops cirrhosus. The sequence continues at coordinate 777,420 of CM052538.1, read as the reverse complement.
CTTGGATGAATGATGTTTTCCTGAATCTCTAATTGTTCTGTGGTAGTATTATGCAGCCTAAGAATTTCCTCAAAACTTCAGTACTTACAAGGTTTCTTTTTTTTTTTTTTCAAAGATTTTATTTATTTATCTTCAGAGGGGAAGGGAAGGAGAGAGGGAGAGAAATATCAATGTATGGTTGCTTCCTGTGCATTCCCTACTGGGAACTGGCCTGCAACCCAGGCATGTGCCCTGACTGGGAATCAAACCGCGATCTCTTGGTTCACAGGCCCGCGCTGAATCCACTAAGCTACACCAGCCAGGGCCTTACAAGGTTTCTTACAAGGGTTTTCAGAATGAAGTATTCAAATATAAATGCCAGGTAGAGTAATCTTTAATGAGCATTTCATGATTACACAGTTCTGCCTCCAGTTAGTTTGAGGATACTTCATGTAAGTGTTTGTTACAATGGCACTAGGCTCTCAGTTGTGAATTACGTTGTTTTAAATAAGTCAACGGTGGGTAAATAGCACAATGGTAGAGGCCGTTTTCAGTGTTTACTAATTGTGTGACTTAGATATCAATGTTTCTTTAGTGCCTCAGGTTCCTTTTTTTGTGTTTTAAAAGCTGCGGAAGTGGTGAGCACATCCAGTGTGGAGCATTCGGGACCGCTTCACGAGGGGAAGAACCAAGCACTGGGGAAAAAGGTAAATGCTTGCAGATGTGAGGATTCTAAACAGGTAGCCTGCATTTGTTCAGCAAAGACTCATTAAGGCCAGGCCCTGTGGATACCGTGTTAAAAAGCGGGGGTGGGGGGAATTATTGTTCTCCCGAGGCTGTTAGTTAAAGTCACGTGGGGGGCGAGGAAGACGAAGTACAGAGGGTCTCTACCATACAGCGAGCAGCGTGCTGTGATGGAAGTCAGTCTGAGGCCTCTGGGGACAGCAGGGTAGACGTCTCAGCCACCTCTGTGTGGCTTCGGTTCGGCTTTTCTGGGTGGTGGGGAGAGGAGTCTGGGATGTCTCTCTTTTAATAGGAAATTTATACCTGAGTTGGGGTCTAAAGGATAGTTAGGAGATGGTTACCCTTTGGAGAGTGGAGTTTGGGGGCTAAGGGAAGAGAGCTTGGAATTTTTGGACAGTGGACGTAAAGAGATGTTCATAAGGGAAAGGATATAAAAGTCACAATGGATCGAGTTGCATGGTTTGGGCTCGAGGGGAGAGAGAGACGAAGTCACATCACCAAAGGCCTTGTACGAGGGGGACTGCCAAGAAAACTGGAATTGTCTTTTGGAGGGTGGCCCACTTGTAATACAGCCTTCTCCCGCTGGATGAGTGTTCTAGGAATTCTTCTGAAGCAGTGTACCAGCCGGTGTTGTTGTGAGAGGCTGCATCTGGCTTCAGAAATGTTTTTTGAAGACTTTCAGTGCATTTGCCCATTTCATGATGGGTGATTTACAAGTGCACCTCAATGATCTGAATTTTCATACTTTCCTTTTTTCCACGAACTCCTCTTCTTCCATACACCTCCACAGAATTTTTAATGGAATAGAATTTTATGCTTGAAAGTCTTTTCTTGAAAACCATATAGTATTTCTCTGCGATAAAATGAGTATATACTAAAATTTTCTGTGACCCTATGACCATGTGTTAAAACATTTTCTTTCAAAATTATTTAAAAGCACTATTAGGATACAGTTGTTCAGAACATCATTAGTGGCCCTGGCTGGTGTAGCTCAGTGGTTTGGGCATCATACAGCAAACCGAAAGGTCGCTGGTTCAATTCCCAGTCAGGGCCCAGGCCTAGGCTGCCGGCCCGGTCCCCAGTTGGACGCGTGCAAGAGGCAACCGATCACTGTTTCTCTCCCTCTCTCCTTCCCTTCCCATCGGTCTAAAAATAAATACATAAAATCTTAAAATAAAACCCAACATACTTGTATCATAAAATCCGAAAAATAAATACCAAAGATAACATTTTGTGGTGAATGAATCCGCTCATGAAATGGACAGACATGATTCCCCCTGGTTGATCTGTGGTTCTGCGAGTGAGTCGTGCACACTGCTAGACGGGGACAGAAAGGGGATTCCTGCCGAGCCACGATTGTAAAGAGTTGGAGCCTGTCCGGCAGTGGCGGCCACCCCGCGGCCACACGCCTCTCCTTGCCAAGGACGTCCTTCATCCCTCTCCACACAGAAGAGGAAGCGCAGGAGCAGCGCCCGGAGCAGAGCCTGGCCCCGCCTCGCGGACGTGAGGTGCCCAGGGTGGCCCTGCACAGACGGTGGTCTCGTGTGCCGGCCGCCCCACTGTCCCGTCAGCCCGTGGGAGGCAACGCGAGGCTCACGGAAGGGTGCCCCTTCAGAAGGAGGCAGCACTCAAAGCGCCCGAATCAAGATGCGTGGGGACCCATCCCGATAAACACATTTTGGGTGCAAAAAAAAAAACCCCAACCCACTTAGTAGGTAGATTAACGTATCAAACAGTTGCAGTGACTTCATTTTCTCTATAAACGGCCTTTGCCTGGAAGTTGGAAGTTGGTAGCCTCGGTCTCCTGCGCGCCTGCACCGACTCCGTGCACAGCGCCTCCTTACTTGCAGACTCCAGCGCAGGGTGTGGCTGCACCCTCGGAGCTCCGCCCCGTCCAGCCCACGACTCTCCAGGCGCTCCTGCCTGGGCGGAAAGGGTGACTGCCCTCCCAGGCACTGCATAACTTCATTGGAAAGCTGGATCTAGACAATACGCCGCTGTGTTCTACTTGATTTTAGACGACTTGCCAGAAATTAGCTTGGGTTCTAGACCTCTGTCTTCTGCGTCTGTATGCTCACGAGGTACTTTCTGTTTTTCCATAGCGTCACAGTTCTTTCACAAGCCAGACGTCAGGAGCTTCTGTCGGACTCCCCCCTGGGCCCTCTGCTAGCAGACTCGCCAATCAGCTGCCCACGGACCAAAGGCAGAACCTCAGCTCACTGGCTCCTGCCGGTTGTCTGATTCCACAGCGTGACCAGGAGGCTTCCGTTCTACAGAAAGTGGAACATAAAACAAAATATTTCCTTAAAAAACATATAAATAATGAAAATAAAGAAAGCGTGAATCTTAAAAGAAAACGTATTACCTGTAATACTTCACCAGAGAAAACCACTGAACGGGAGGCACTGGAAGATGCTGACAAGGAGGAAGCCTCCCTAAATTCTGGGGACCCGGGAGCACTCAGAAACCATTTTTGTGACACCAGGTATTTGGATGATTTGGAGAAAAGCCAGCTGGTCGAAATGCTCAGACAGGCAGTAGCCGTGGTGGTGACTCTGATGTATAAGGACGGGTCAACCCAGCTGAGGTCCGGCCAGGTGAGGAAGCAGTGTGGGTTCTGTTTGCTTTGTCTTTCTGGCACCATAAACGAGACCCATTTTCTTAGTTAGCGTCTGATTTTGATGGGGGAGCTAGAAATAAGATTTTAAGCCTTCCCTTCTTTCACAAAGGTAAGATATCGACAATGTGTAGTTTATAATGCTGTTTAAGGGAGTGCCAAAATGTTTTCCAGAGTGGTTGTGCCATCGTGCATCCCACCAGCAGTGGTCAAGGGTTCCCAGATCGCCGCCGCCTCGCCGTTCCGGTTGTCTTCTCCATTTTAGCCGTTTGCGGGTGTGACCTGTTCACTGTGGCTTTAAGTTGGATTTCCCTAAAAAATGACGGCAGTGAGCATCCTCTTATGCGCTGTTAGGTGTTTGTGTATCTTCGGTGGTAAAATGTGTGTTCAGATCTTTTGTTGCTTATTTTTAAATGGGGTTATTTGGGTTTTATTTTGGATCTGTAAGGGTTCTTTGTGTATTCAGATACGAGTCTGCTGTCAGGTACGTGATTTGCAATTGTCCAACTCTGTGGCTTCTTTTTTCAGTTTCTTGATAGTGTCTTTTGAAGCACAAAATTTTTTTAATTTAATGAACTCTATCAAACTTTTAAATTTTATTGCCTACACTTTTGTTGCTATATATAAGAAAGCTTTGCCATCCCAGTTCATGATGATTTGCTCCTGTTTTCTCCAGAGTTTGTAGTTACAGCTCTTACATTTAAATCTATGTCCTAATTGAGTTAATTTTTTTAGAAGATTTTATTTATTTTTAGAAAGAGTGTAAGGGAAGGAGAAAGAGGGAGAGAAACATCAATGTGTGGTTGCCTCTTGCGTACCCCCAGCAGGGGACCTGGCCCGCGCCCCAGGCGTCGGCCCTGACTGGGAATCCAGGAGGCTCCCTTTGGTTTGCAGGTTGGCACTCAGTCCACTGAGCCGCAGCAGCCGGGCCACTTTGAGTTAATGTTTGTGTGTGGCGCGAGGCAGGCATAAATCCACCCTTTTGCATGTGGGTATCTAGCTTTCCAAACACTGTTGGTTGAAGAGACCCTTCTTTCCCCATTGAATTTTTTTGACACTTTTACTGAAAATCAACTGACTATAAATGTAAGGGTTTAGTTCCGTTGATCTAATTGTGTATCCTTGTGCCAGTCCCACACTGTCCTGATTCCGAAATCAGGAAGTGTGAGCCGTCCTGCTTCGTCTGCCTTTCCAAGATTGTACAGGCTATTCTGACCCCTCTGCATTTCCATGCCAAGTTTAGGATCACTTTGTCAATTTCCGCGAACATCCCAGGTGGTTTTTCATACAAATGGTGTTGAATCTATAGGTTGATTTTGGGAGGTTTGCTATCTAACAGGATTGAGTTTTCTGATCCCTGAATGGGGGTATCCGTTTCATCCATCTAAAATTTCAATTTATTTTAACAGTATTTTGTAGTTTTCAGTGTAGGATACAAATCTTGCTTTATCTTTGATTTTTTTAAGACATTTTTGCTGGCTAAAAAATTATGATACCTTTTTTCTTTCGGTAACTAAAAGATGATACTCCACTGTCTTCTAACTTGCTATGTTTCTAAGTGATGTGATTCCCCTTCCAGCTTCTTACTCTTCCTCTGTAGTCCTTGAGCACGGTATGCCTCCCAGCGAAGGTTTAGGTCTTCTCTGGTTTGTTTCACCAGTGTTTTGTAGTTTTCAGCGTACACATGCTGTACATTATTTGTTGATTTCTAAGTGTTTCATTTCATGAAGTAGTTATTAACAATGGTAATTTATGTTTTAAACAAGTTTATTTTTACATGTTTATTGCTAGTGTGTAGGAATACAATTAGGTTCAGTGTTTTAACCTTGTGTCCTGCAACCTCACTGACTTTTTGTGGATTCCTTTGGGTTTGAATGCAGACGTTTGTGTCGTCTGCAAATAGAGACGGTGTAAGTCTTCCTTTCTGGTTTCTCCGCCTGTTATTTTATTTTATTTCTTTCCTGCTGCATCACACTGGCTAAGACCTCTGTTAGGATGTCGGATGGGAAGGAGAGCAGATTTGGAGAGTAAGGTCATTGGTTTGGCCTGATCGTGATTGAAGGGCTGTTCACTCACACGTGTGATTTTAGGCCCGTCCCTCTTCTTAACTGGGAACCACGGCGGACCTGCCTTGCGTAAACCACTGTGTTTGTCGCTGAGACTTCATCTCCTTGTGCGTTCACAGGCTCTGGCTCCCTCCGTGGAAGGGGTCGTCGTGTGGCTGCAGAGCCGTGCGGGAGGAGGCCGTGGTCTTCCGGGTGCCGCGGCCTCTGGCCGGGTGCTGGAGGAAGGCTTCTCACCCAGGGACCGGTACATCTTCGTGAAAACAGAGCGCTCTTCTGCTTGGGGCCAGGAGCCAGAGGCACACAGCCGGTTTGCCAGGTGAGGCGTTTGCACTCTTACCGTAAAATCTGCTTACGCGCCGGACCTGTCCCCACTTAAAGTTTCCCAGGCTTTGCTGTCATGTGAGCTTTCAGGTGTTTCACATGGGCCTGTGACAGTAAGTGGCTCTGAGTGACGGAGCCTCTAGGCCTCGTCCTCTGCCCCCGAGAGCTTCCGTGGGGACCCGCCCCAGGGCTCGCGTCAGGCCTCAGCGAGCAGTCGCTGGGAGCAGCGCCCGCCTGGGCCTGAGAAGCCACGTCTCGCTGGAGCCCCGGGGGCTCTCCCCGGCACTGGGTCGGCACTGGGTCGCTCGGGGGCCGCGTTGGGAAGTGAGGTTCCCGCTGCCTTCACACAGTGGGCTGCCCTCAGCGCCACCGAGCGTCACTCAGTGACAGTGGGGGAGGCAGGTCTTGCCTGGCCCTGCCCTCCGAAGGGGCACCTCAGAATGGTAGCCCAGGCAGGGTCCTCTGTCTCCCCGCCCTGCTCGCTCGTGAGAGGCCCTCCTGTGGGGTGGAGCCTGCGCCCCTCACTGTTTCTTTGCTGGTGGCGTCAGCCATCTGGGGCTTCCACCCTGGCCGGGGGCATCCACTTCCTGTGTGCCTGGCCCTTGGGGTGCAGGCTCAGTTACTGCCCCATGAGGAGTCCAAGGAGGCTCAGGGTGAGTAGGTGGCCTGGTCCTGTCCCTTCCTCCAGCACGGTCTCCCTGGGCCCTGGGTGAGGGCTTAGGTCCCTGCTGTGCGTCTCCCAGGCTATGCATCATGCTGCTCTCTGCTGGGAGCGTCTGCGGCCCTCGCCGCAGCCTGTGTTACCCGGAGGGAGCCTCACAGACATGTCCCCCACAGAGGCCACTGTGCGGCTAGACCGGCTCCTGTGGTGCTTACTGTGATCACAGAACACGCTTCAGCAAGTGCCCCCAGGGGTCTTTGAGGAACAGTGTCTATTACTCACAGGTTCTGGAGGATGCACAGCATGCCGTAAGGCCACCCGGGGAGGCTGCTGTGTGAGGGAGAGAGGGACGGAGGGGTGCCCAGGGTTTCCAGGGTCCGCCCTTTGCCGGCTAATTTACAGCCTAAGAGGGGGAGCCGGGGCCTGGGAAGGGAAAGCGGGGCTGCTCAAGTACCCAGGCTCTCTGAGCGAGGGGCCCCCACGGGTGGGGCGGCCAGGCCTCCTACGGCTGCTTCGCGGCTAGCGCGCCGTTGGCTGGCAGCACTGTGCGGAAGGCGGGCGGCTTTGGGAGTGGCTGCCTTGGTGATCGGGGACTTAATGCCAGGCACTTGCACGCGGTGATTTTGGTGAGAATGGGGCAATGACAAATACAGCGCTCCGCTCCCAAGAGACCCGTAGCCTTCGTTTTATGTGACTTTGGAGGGACAGTCAGATCTGTGCGGTGGGAGACGGCCCTGTGCTTGGATGGCCTTTTCTGAATTCTGGGTTTCAGTAGCCTGCCCGACATTCCACTCGGACATCTAATAGTCACTCAGCCTTAACACGTGCAGAACCGGCCGCCTGTCTTCCCTGAAGCCCGCCTCCTGCCGCCCTTGTCATTCTAGGTCATGGCCGCATCAGCCCACCGTGGGCTCGGGCCAGAAGTCTTGGCATTGTCTTGAATGCCTGTCTTTTTTCGTATACCACCACCAAACTCAGTGAATCCCACTGGCTCTGCCCTCAGAATATAGCCATAGACTCTGACCCTCCGACCTCTGCCGCCGCCATTCGAGGCAGCCCTGCACCCCCCGACCCGCGCGTCCAGGCTGGCCTGGCCTGCGCCCGCCCCCGCAGTCTGCACAGTGCTCAGGGTCCCGCCCGGACATGACCAGGCCACACCGCTCACAGTCCTCCGACAGCTCCTGCCTCGTGCTGAAGGAAAGCTAGAGTTCCCACAGAGCCCTGCGCGGCTGCGGGCCAGCCCCTCCGCCGTCTTGGACCGTGTCCCCTGTCCCTGCTGTCCCTGCACCCCGGACTCGGTGCCGTCTCCAAACGTGGGGAGCCTGTGCCCACAACCCCTACCAGCTCTTCCCTCTCCTGCCGTCTTCTCCGGGCAGCCGCACCGTTGCCCCCCTCATTCCTTTATGCTTTTTAAACAAAAAGAGCAAGTTAAGAAAGCGCAGAAATAGACTGGTGCGATGCGCCCATGTCCCGTTGACCCAGACCAGCCATCCGAACAGAAGGGAGGGCCGTGGGGCTGGGATTAAGGGAAATTCCAGGCGTGTTATTTGTGTCACATGTCTTGGGATGCTTCTCTAAAAACAGGGGCTTTTCTTTTCCACACACAGCCACTGTGTCGTTCTCAGACTTAAATTTAATACCCAGGCCAAGTTTAAAGTTACCGATTGTTTCAGAAACATCCGTCCTCACTCCTGTGTTGGGGTCAGGACCAACAAGGCCCACACGCGCCGTGTCGAGGCTGTCCTTGTCACCCGTCCTCTTCCAGTGAGAGCGCCCTCGGGCCCCAGCCCGCCCTGCCGAAGGCCTCTGGTCCGGACTTCCTGTCTCTTCACTGTGGGGCCTCGAACCGTTCTCCTTCCCTCCAGATTCTCTGTAAACTGGACTTTCGTTCCAGAGGCGGGTTTTTCGCAAGAATAGTGCCCTAGGTGGTGGCGTGTGCCTCACACTCCACGCGAGGGGCCGTCGGGCGGCCAGACTTAGTCAATAAAAAGGAAGGATGCTAAATTTGGATTCTGGATAAGCAGTTAAGTTTTTACTACTAGTACATCCCAAATATTGCATGGGACATTCTGACACTAAAGGAAGACATCTCTAAAAATGTTCCCACTTTTTCAGATACAGGCCATTCACTGTTTTTCTGGATCTCAGGGTCACCTGGGTGTCCCGTATTCTGTCTGGTCGCCCTTTGGGATGCCAAGATGCTGTCTCCATGTCTGTGAGGCCAGCATAGCGTCATGGGACAGGTGGTGACATTGTGATCCCGCCACTGAGACTTCTCCACCAAACTGTCCCTTTGTGGTTTTGTCCGTCGACAGGGGTCACCAGAATCACTTTAATTATGGCTCCAACTCTATCATTTCTCCATATCTCGTTTGTTTCTGTTTGAATATGGGGCTCTGACACTTACGAGCACATTTACCGCTTAAATTATTTTGTAGAGAATTTTCCTTCATCAACTAGGCTGTTCACGTTGTCCTTTACCCAAGTGTCACCCTGACATGAGGTCTTCCCTGGCTGCCGTGTGTAAATCAGGGCCCGCCCCCAGCTCCCTGCTCTGTAGCTCTCTATAATGCCACCAGCATCATTCTGTGTGTCTGCTGTGTTTGCTTTCTTTGTTAAAAAAAGATTCTGTTTATTCATTTTTAGAGAGAGGGGAAGGGAGGGAGAAAGAAAGGACGAGAAACATCAATCAGTTACCTCCTACATGCCCCCAACTGGGGACCGGGCCTGTAACCTAGGCATGTGCCCTGACTGGGAATCGAACCAGCAGCCTTTCGGTTCATAGGACGACGCCCAGTCCACTGAGCTGCACCAGTTAGGGGACCTGTCTGTTTCCACATACTGTGTAGCTACCCCTCATGCTCTCTGAAGGCAGGGATTTTTATATTTTGTTCATTTTTGTGAGCACAAAGCCAAGAACAGTGACACAGAGCATTGCTTCATAAATATTTAATCAGTGTTATTATTCAGTGAACGAGTATTGAGGTTTAATTGTTGTAAGTTCCAGGACAATTATATGAATGCATTGCCTCAAGTACCACACAACTGGAAATAATAGTCCCAATACTATTATAACATCTTTGAGATTCAACATGAATTTAAATAAATAACTTTTTGCACAAAATATATTTAATAACATGTATTAAACACCTGTGCAAGGTCTTTCCCCAGACATGGTCTCCCTTCATGTTAACATTAACTGTACATGTTAGGTCTTCTTAATTCCACCTTATAGATGAGGACGCAGGCTCAGAGAGGTAGTCGTGGGTCCGTCTTGAGACTTCAAGTCAAGCCTCCATGTTTTAGACTCCGATCTAGCCTTTTCATATTCTAGCTGCCTTTTTGTTTTGCCAGTGTGTCACAGTCCAACTGTACGAGTGACTCGTGGAACACTGGGTTTTAGCCACTTTGTCTCTACGGGGGTCTTTTAGTTGTTTGTCTTCCCGAGATGGAAGCCAGATAGATGCCTCTGCCGTCAGCGGAGCCACTGCAGTGAGCAGATGGCGTTCCAGGGACGCCCCAGTTGCCGGTGTGTGGAGGCAGCCCCAGAGCGAGGCAGCCCCAGACCCCCCACTCCCCTCACCCCTCCCCTCACCCCTCCCAAGCCCCATGGAGCCGGACTGAAGCCGTGCAGTTGGCACTTGGCCCCCCCAGCCATCCTGCCCTCCCCCTTCAGGAGAAACCAAGGTGAAATGCAAAGAAAATGCAAAACGCCTGCGAAGTGAGCCCAGCAAGCGTAACCCTACGTCGACACTACGTCGACACCGAGTGCGGAGCTGACTGAGCCCCGGTTTCTCTTCCTCAGCCCGTCCCCAGGCCCTCGTTAGGTGTTCCTGTGCGGTTGCTGGGGAGGGAGGCTGGTAGTGTGGGCCTGGGCACAGCGAGGCTGCGACTTGGACCGCAGTTTGCCGCTCGCCGGTCCTGTGGTGCTGGGAAAATGGTTTTCCGTCTCTGGGCCTCAGTTTCCATACCTGTCTATGGGTCCCGTGCCCACCTGATGGCCTGCGGTGAGCTTTCCGGGCGAGAGTCCCTGTGAAGCACCCAGCGTGCAAGCTGTCCGACAACGCTGGAAAGCATCAGTGCACATGTACGGTTAGCAGCCCCCTGTTTGGGAGCTCGTGCTGTGGGGAGAGCCAAGTGCTGAGGTGGGCTGTAGGGTGTGGTCTCTGCTGGGGCAGCTGTGTGGGCAGGAGTAGGGAAGGGACACAGGACGGGTAGCTTCCTGCCTGGGGAGTCGGGCAGACCCTCCCGAGAACAGCTGGCTCTGGAGTGCGAGAGGATGCGGCAGAGTCTGCTGCTGGGGGAGAGACAACTCTGTGATCAGAGGGGAGAGGGTTTGGGGTGTGCTGGGTGTGAGGTTGGAGAGTCTTGCTGGGCGGCTATAGGGAGTCCACAGTATGTATGCTGTGCTCAGGAATTTGGGTCTTGGTCTGTAGGTAATGGGGCTTTGCCCGAACTGCTGTGTGACCTTGGGCTCATTACTTAGCCTCTCAGTGTCTCAGTTTCATCATCTGTAAAGCACAGAGAATGAGTACTGCCTACCTCACGGGGTTTTTGAGTTAATGTATGTAAAGCCTTAGAAGGAGATGGTCTGCCACAGAGCACCGGGTAGTGACAGCCATTAGGGCAGCAGTACTAATAGTTTACCAAGGTCAGAAGCTGTCAATTCACGTCTAAATCAGTGAATTTCTTTTCATCTTTCAGGAACCTGCTGTTTCAGATACTGAAATGTGACCGTCCTGTCGTTTGTTACAATGCTAAGGATTTTGTGAGAACAGTGCTGCAGTTTTTGGGTGTTGATGGCAGTTGGAAGCATGGTGAGTGACAGCTGACCAGCGGGAAGCACAAGAAGCCCAGGGCTTGGGACAAGCACCTGGAGTGGGAACGGACTTGTGGGGCTGAGCCCTGGATCCGCGGGGTCCGCAGCAGCTCTGGGTACTTGGCGTCAGAACCGAACTGAGTTGTTGGGCCCCCGGCCGGTGCCCGCAGGGAACTGGAGAAGTGAGGCGTGGAGGCCCACGCGCCAGGTGTCAGAGGGGTGCTGGAGGACAGCAGAGCACCGGCACCTGATCACAGCGACTGCCCTGTGCCCAGGCTTCTCCCTCTGTACCTCCCCCACTTCCACGCCCCTGGTTGTTCACAGCAGATCCCAAGCACCATATGATTAAGCTGTAAACATTTCAATCATACGGCTAAATACAAGGATTTCATTTTTTTAGATTTTATTTATTTATTTTTAGAGAGAGGGGAAGGCAGGGAGAAAGAGGGAGAATGAAACATCAACGTGCGGCTGCCTCTAGTGCACCCCCTACTGGGGACCTGGCCTGCGACCCAGGCACGTGCCCTGACTGTGGGATTCAAACCTGCGACCCTTTGGTTCACAGGCCGGTGCTCAGTCTACTGAGCCACACCAGCCAAGGCCTAGGATCTCATTTTTAAGATGGGACCATCGTCACCTCCCCCCTACAATTAGCAACGATTTTTTTTTTTAATTTTTTTTTAATATATTTTATTGGTTATGCTATTACAGTTGTCCTATTATCCCCCTTCATTCCCCTCCACCCTGAATACCCTCTCCCACCCACATCCCCCCGCTTTACTTCAGTCCATGTGTCATAAGTTCTTTGCTTCTACATTTCCCATACTATTCTTGCCCTCCCCTGTCTATTTTCTATCTACCTTCATTGCTAC
>CM052538.1:743050-764841 GCA_028533065.1 Trachops cirrhosus | reverse complement strand
CCTTGGTTGTCCGACTTCCATAAACTTCAATTTTCTGTCAGTTCTGGTTGTTATTTTGTTTCTATATCTTTGTTGTCCCTATCTTGGTTGTGCGAGGAGGCACAGTGCGTCTACCTATGCCTCCATCTTGGCCGGAAGTCCCGATTTTTTAATATTATTAGCTATCCAGTCAGTGTTTGTACAATACTTCCCAGTTGTCTTTAAATATTTTTGTTTGTCAGTCTCTGTTTTGTACAGTTTGTTTGAATTGACAGCCACACCTGGGGTAGGTGTGATATGTTTCTTAAGTCTCTTCTAATCTGTATGTTGTCTCCCTCAGTTTTACGTCCTTGCAATTATTTTGTCGTGGTCGATGGAGCCAGCCGGTTTGTCCTGTGGGGTTTCCATAGCCCGGACTTGGCGATCACACCCCTTCTCGCCAGTTAACGTGCTCTTCTCGCTCCCCTATTTCTTGTAAATTGGCAGCTAGATCCAGAGGCTGGGTCAGACTGCGGGCAGGCAAGGCTGCTTTTATAACTCTGACCTTGACCCTGACCCTAACTCTCATGCTAACCCTAAGTGGTGGTGTGTCCTTCTGTCAGGAGCTACGTGCTGTTGGTCGTTTGTCTTTTTGTGACGTTTGAACTCCTGTTTCATATGTTAACGCTTGTCTTTCATATTTAGTACTTATCTGGAATCTGTTTTTAATCTCCCCATTTCTTTTTTATTTAAAAGAATATTCCTCTCCTCTGTTTTCTTTTTTACTTAAGGCATTATTTATTACATTTATCTGCTTTTATGTATTGCCAGTTTTTACTTTTGAAATATTTTTATTTATGAAAATTTGTTTTATTTCTCTTTCCTGAATTCTTTCTTCAGTTTTTCTTTTTCTGTGTCACCTGATTTCTAAGCATTTCTAACTCTGACTTATTTTTTATACATTTTATTATTTTCTTGATTTTTCTTAGCTCACTCAAAATGTTGTGTTGTCATTTCTTTTCCCACTGCTGGCCTTCCCCCCGCAGTGTGGTGTTTGCCCTGTCAAGCCTCAGCGCGTTAGTTCCAGGGGGCGTGGGGACCAGCCCCACACCCTTCCAGCACGGCCAGGCGTTCCTCAAGGATTTTCAAAACCGTGCCTTGATAAGGACCCGTAATTTTGGAGCAGCAGAGCTTTGAAGGGGCAAACGGGATGAAAAAGCCCTGCTGGGCCAGTGAGCGTCACCGGCCAATGTCACGTGAGGTCACGCTGTGCGACGGGGGGGCGGGGGGCAGGCAGCCAGCAGCTGCCAACTTCCTCCTCCGAGCTCCTGCTCTGCCAGCGTGAGAGACTGCAGACGGCAAACAAAACCGCGTGCCGCTGGCCGCCCGGGGAACGCAGCTCTCTTCCACCCGCGGGACGCGGGGCTGCCGGACCCCACGGGCCACCGAAGCGCTCTGAGGCCACAGGCTGCCCGAAGGCAGACCCCTCGTTTGTGTAGCGCCGGTCAGGACGCTGCAGGGGCTCCAGCCGCAGTCCCTCAGGGTTCAGATTTACTTCTCAACTTACGCGCCCCCCAGCCTTTCACAACACCCCCGCTGTGTCTAAAATACTCTGGTGCAAAAATGTGCCTATTTAGCAAGTGTTCCTATTTTGTAAGAGGCACCTTCACACGGGTCTCACACATACACACAGTCCTCTTTCCACCCAGCTTTCAGGTGAGAAAACTAGCACTTGAGGCCACCTGACCTCCCAGGCTCCCAGCCGGGTCCCCTCTGCCTCTTTTCATGCACCTGGCTGTCTCACAGGGTGTCCTCCCGCAGGCAGGGCACATGCCCAGTGGGTCCAGCATCTTGTTCTCCAGCACCCACCTGCCTTCCCCAGACTCCATGCTATGGCGTCAGCAGCTCTGAACCGGGACACTTGGGTTCCCGAGCACCCTGATGTGCCGCCGTGGGGTCAGGGTGGTCTGGGAAGGCGGCTGGAGGAGGGGAGGACTCGGACAGGGTCGTCATATGGACTGGGAAGAGGGGAAGGGGAAGGGACGGAGGTGTCTGGGCCAGTGAGGGGCTTGGGAACAGGAAGGGGAGAGAGGAGGCAGAGTATGGCTGAGAATTCTGACCTGGATCTCGCTTAACATTTTGAGAGATTCAAATTCCAAGTTAGTTGGGAGTCTCTACCCCTTTGGGGGTTTTGGGGATCTATTCCCATGGAGATTGGCCTTTTGGGACCTGGGTTTGTGGAGGCTGCTTGTCAAAGTTTCGGAATTCCTTCGTATTGAGAGAATATTTGAGCGGACAGTGATGCTAGGATCATTCATTTGAACCCTGAGAACCTTGTAAAGCAGAGAAAAGCAGAACGCCTCGTGATCTGAGAGTGATGGATGTGCTTTCTCTCTCCAGTTGCTGGTTTTGTGGGGCTAGACCCTAGCATTGCCGCCTGGCTTATCGACCCTCGTGATGCTGCACTGTCCTTTGAAGATTTAGTGGCAAAATACTTTGAAAACTCCATCACAGTTAAAGTGAGCAGCACATATGGGAACTCCTCAAAAAATACTGTGGTGAGTCGTTTTAAGATAAGATTTAATCGACCTTAACACAACCCTCATTTTTCTCCGGAAACGCTACTTCAAAGACAGGGCAATAGTAAAAGGAGGTTGCTGGCGCCCATTTTCACTCGTTCAGCACAAGTGCTTTGTGCTCTGACATTTCCCAGGGGTGTCCCACCTTTTGGCATCGCTGGGCCACACTGGGAGAAGAGTTGTCTTGGGCCACACCTTAAATACACAAACACTAGCCCTGGCTGGTGTGGCTCAGTGGATTGAGCTCTGGCTTACAAAGCAAAGGGCCGCTGGTTCGATTCCCAGTCAGGACACAAGTCTGGGTTACTGCCCAGGTCCCCAGCAGGGGGTGCATGAGAGGCAATCACACATCAGTGTTTCTCTCCCGCTTTTTCTGCTTCAATTCCCCTCTTTCTAGAAATAAATAAAATCTTTAAAAAAAATGCACAAGCAATAATGAAAACTGATGAGCAAAAAAAAAGGTTTTAGGTAAATTTACGATTTACCTGCATTCATAGCCATCCTGGGCTGCAGGCAGGCCGTGGGCTGTGGTTGGGCACCCCTGTCAGGTGGAGGACGGGAGTCAGGATGCGCGGCTCCTGTCCCCCGGGAAGCTGCTCCTGGGAAGCCCCACTCTTGGCCTGTCTTCTGATCGGACTCTGGTGTCAGAGCCGCCTGCTCCGTGAGCAGAGGCTGCTTTTTCATCAGTCCTTGGTGCTGGTGGCGTGGCGGCTGGGCAGAGGGTCTGGGACGGCCCCTCTCCAGTGCACAGCTGCCTTCCGGACAAGCGGGGGTGCTCACAGCTCGGGAGCCGGGCCCTGAGCCCAGTGGGAGGGAGACCCGCCGTGGCCCTGCCCCAGGCACTCCGGTGGGAGCCTCAGGGGCACAGCCGGGCCTGTCTTTTCAGGCCTCCTTGCTGGGAGCTCACAGCGGCAGGTCAGAAGCATGACTAAGAGATCGTGCTGGGGGCGGCAGGCGGGGATGTTGCGGGTGACCGCCTGGGGAGCACGACAGGGGTGGTGTGAGCCTGCCGTGCCTGCCACCCCGAGCTGGCGACGCCTGCTGCCTGCCCTTCATCTCACACACCGTCTGTGTCTCATGGGGGCTTGGCGTTGAAATCAGAGAATCCCACGGTTCCTCAATTTAAAAAGGAGATTTGTCAGGAGGATATGGGGTAGTTCCCAGACTCCTAGGAAAAGCAGAACTAGGCTCTGAGTACCCAGGGAGCAGGAGCCCCCAGGCCTGGGCCAGCAGCGAACCAGGACCTGTTTGTCATATGTCCCTTTTGTCACCCTTTGCCCCCTGGAGGGGAGGAAGGGGCAGTCCCATCCAGATTCCAAGCTGTCCCCAGAGGGAAGCTGAGATCTTAGTACTCAAAGGAGTCGTCCACCTCGGTCTTACCAGTGCCAGCTCACAGGTGAGAGAGTTGGAGGTGCAGAGAGGTCAGCGTAACGCATCTTGTCTGGGGCTGATGTGTGGCTCTCCCTGATGTCGAGGTTCTTCCTAGTGTGACCTGTGAGTGAGGGGGGAGTGGCTGTGGGGCAAAGCACCCGCCTGACTTCTCCCTGACCAGTGCTGGGGGCTTGCTCATTCAGCTGCCCCGCAGGCCCGCCCTCCGGTTCCCCCTGGGGACTCTCCCCAAGGCCGCACGGGGCTGCCTATGTGCCTCATTGGCCTGCGCTGCACTCGGTGGGAGGGGAAGCCGGCCACCACCTGCTGCCCTGAGGGGCTGCCCAGGAAGGGGAGGGGTACTCAGGGCAGAGAGGGAGTGTGGAGACAGCGGGGAGTCACAGGAGGAGGTGGCTCCTGTGGGGAGCAGCAAGGCCCCACGTGAGAAGGAAGAGGAGATGCGGGGGGCTGGGCCGCCAGGGAGCTGGATCCTGTCCTGGGAAGCTTCGGGCTGGAGGAGGCGCACGCAGGCGGCAGCGTGGCTGACAAGTGGACCTGAGTGCACTCGCAGTGCCAGTCGGGAGAGCGGGGCCCAGGGCTGACGGGAAAACACGTGCTACGGATGTGCAGCCAGCCCTGCCCCAGGCACGCTGAGTCCTGAGTCTGACCGGCCCAGGGCCTGGGCTTTCACTGGGCAGCCGCTGGAGCTCCGGGCGGGGAGTAAGAAGCAGGCCAGTGTGGGGGCTGCGGTGGACCCCGCCCGTTGTCCAGGTGGGAATGGACGGTGGGTATGGTGGCCTGGCCCCTCTGCTCACTTGTGGGGGGTGGAGCTGTGGGGGCCCGGAGGCCAGGTCCCCGTCCTCCTGTCTCTGCCACCATGTAATCCTCGCACTCTGGGCACTTGGCCTCTTGGTGGCTCATTGCCGGGAGGACGAGCAGAACAGAGGGCCGGGGAGAGAGGGCCAGGCACTGGGCCGCTGGGGTCTGCCCAGCAGCAGCTGGTCTCCCGGGAGCGACGGGCAGTGGTGCCCCGGGTGGGTGCTGTCTGCCACGAAAAGGCGCATGCGGCCCCGCTGGCGGGCGCTGCTGAGAGGCGTGTCACCTCCTCGGCTGTGACGACCGTTGCTGCCCAGTGGGCCTAATTTTAAATTCTTGTGCTCTTTTGAAGCATCAGAACGTCTGTGCAAACCTGAGGATTCTCTACAGGCTCACGATGGACCTTTGTTCGCAGCTGAAGGCAAGGAAGGCACCCCGCCCCTCGTGGGAGCAGGCGCTCTCGCCCACCGGCCACCCCGCTGTGTGTCCCCTGCACCCACACGCACAGAAGGTGTCCCCCCACGTCCCGAATGTGCAGGAAGCAAGTGAGGAGTGCTGGGGCCAGGTTAACCGACATCGCTCTTACAGGGGGAGCCCAGATGATAAGGCCTGAAGTGTTTAAGTGTTTTCTATGGGTTAACCATTGCAACGTTTTTAAAGCCTCCAATTCAATAGGAACGCTTCTTACGCTACAGTTAACGTGAAAGCTGAGAGTGAATTTCAGTTAATGGTGACATGGGCACAGCGCCACTCGGGCTCGTGGCGAAGCAGAGGGCATTCGATCCAGAAGAGTTGAAGGAAGGGACTGTGTATAAGACAAGGGGCCAGTCCAGGCTGGAGAAGCCTCCAGGCACAGGCGCTGAAGTTTGCCCATCCCTGGGCTTGAAGGGCTGGCTGCTACTGGGGCCTGGGAGAGCAGCTGGCCCTACAGGGGCTGCTGGACAGGAGCGGGTGCCCGGAGCTGTGGTTGCAGGCAGAGCCGAGTGGCTACAGTGCACTGTGGGCCGGTGGAGAGAGGAGCCCCACTTATCGCTTCTCTCTCCTCCTGCCGCCCAGGAGCAGAGAGGGAGCCCAGGCGATATGGGTGGAGGGGGTCAGCCAGGCAGAGGAGGGGTCTGCAGGGGCAGGCCAAGGACCCGCCAGAGGGCAGCAGGCAGGAACAGAAGAGACTGGGACTCTGAGGCAGAGCGAGGGCGGTGGTCTGACAGTGCGGTGGTCCTCCCTCTGGGTGGGCATGACCCAGCCGGAAGGTCCCACTTCTCCCCACCTTCGTCTGTGCAGTCGATGCAAAATCAGTGACAATGCTAACCACATTTCTAGGAACCCAGTTAACCTATTCTGAAATCAAAATGGAAGCCTAAAAGTCCACAAATATCTGCATCACACAAAGAGAAAGAGTAGAGAAGATCAGGGCGGGGCAT
This sequence comes from Trachops cirrhosus, assembly GCA_028533065.1. Taxonomy (NCBI): domain Eukaryota; kingdom Metazoa; phylum Chordata; class Mammalia; order Chiroptera; family Phyllostomidae; genus Trachops; species Trachops cirrhosus. The sequence goes on along the minus strand of CM052538.1, from coordinate 758,699 downwards.
ACTTTCCCATTTCTAAATAGCTCCCCTCCTCCCAGGAATGTTAATGCCCCAGGACACTGGATGGACACGAGGGGCGGGGCCGGGGGCGTGGCTGCCGGGTATGCACAAGCCCCGCCCAGTACAGGAGTTGCGTTAATCAGCTCACCGAAATTAGGAGGCTGTGCGGCGAAGTGCAGGGAGAAATAATCATTTAGAGTAACATTGGTATTTCTTCCTACGAAACAGGTTTACGGTTTATGGCGACTGTTTGTACTTTGGAGCTTCCTCTGATACCGATTTTGGCAGGTAAACCACCACGAAGTGGCTTCCGGTCACTTTCTGGAGAACTCTTTACACCGCTGGGAAGGACGGTGTGTTTACGTGCTCAGGGGTAGGCAGCGTCTTGCACGAGCACTGGAGAGGGAGCGAGCCCTTGACTTTCCCGCCTCTTGGTGTAGAGGGGCCAGCGGGCTCTGGCACTTCACTCCTGTGGGGTCCTTTCTGTACTGTCCAGACCCGGGTGCCCTGGCCGAGGGGCCGCCGTACTCCTGCACCTGGACTCTGGAGAGCAGAGCGAGGGGGCGGAGCCTGTCTGGACGCTGTGCGTCAGCAGGTATCCACTATCGTGCAACCCTGAGAACTGTGGCCAGGCTCACCCCGCCCTGGCCCCTCGGCGCCCCTCTGCCCAGGTCCTGCTGGGTGCGGGAGAGCAAAGCCTCACCCAGCTCCCCGACAGAGTGCGGCTGGCCGGTGTGTGTCCCCCATGCCCACCGCCACCATTGCAGGACTCTGACGCTGGGCCTAAGGGACCCTTTGCCTCTTGAGGCAGTGCGACGCGCTCCGACCCGCCGTCTCTCACGGAAGCGAAGCACTGATGTGGTTTTTCTCGGCCTGTTTTTGCACAGCAGTGATGGAAAGCCACAGCATTCGGGTGAACAAGGAAGAATTAGAGAGGACCTCAGCGCTTCTCGGGGTACGTTATCCTGGAGACCCTTTGTGTTGCTGGCACTCTCCTTCCTGGCGAGTCGCCTGTGGCTGGTCTGGAGCAACTCCCCTTTCCTTCCCAGACCCAGGCCAGCCTGCCTCCTCCCTTGGAGGCCTGCGGGGCGACCCCTCGGGGGAAGGGCTCAAAGGCGTGCTGCCTGTGCGCTGTCCCGCCTGCGTGTGCGCTGGGCTTAACGGGGCTGCAGCGACCTGCTCACGCTAGGTTCTTGCAAGGGCATTGCCCCCTGGTTTGATGAGAGGAGTCGATGGGCTTCTTGGATTCTTTAAAAAGCAAAAACACAGCTTTCTAACAGAGTAATACAAACCACAGAGAGATGCATAACGATGCACGAAAAGATGCCTTAAAACGTTCCCCCTAAGCCTCCGGGAGAACCTTGCCTGTCAGCGCCCCGCCGACCCCATGTCTGCAGTCACTGCCCGCTGCTTTCACAGTCTTTCCATTGGGGCCCCAGGAACGCTCCGCCCTCCGTCGAGCTGCAGGGGCCTAGCTGGGCCTGACCGCTTTCGCTCAGCGGCGCCCTGTGTCACTCGTGCCGTGGTCTCCGTAGCACTGCTCTGTTGGCAGGCGTCTGGGCTGTTCCAGTTTGCAGTCACCGCAGACCTCGCTGCAGCCTGGTGTGTGTCTCCGGGGCTTCGGCACGTGCTTCTCGGGAGTACGAGGCAGGGTGGGGCTGCCGGGGTCCAGGGCACAGGGCGGGGTGCTCAGGTGACGCTTTCCCAGGCCTCACCCGCCAGCAGTGCACACCGGGTCCGTCGTTGCCCACCCCCACCCCTACCCCTACCCATGGGTCCTCGGGCTTTACAGCAGCCATTCGGGTGAGGGCAGACCGATGCCTCATCCCGTGAGCGCGCAAGCGCGTCCATCTCCGGGCGCTGTTCTCCTCCCGGTCTCCGCGCTGTCTGTACACCAGGGCCACCCGTTTGATCTCCGTCCTTCGCGGTAAGTTTTGAAATCAGGGCGTGTGAGGCCTCCAGCTTTGTTCTTCTGTTTCACGACTTTGGCTACTCGGTGTCTCTTGAAATGCCACATGAATTTCAGGACGGGCTTTTCCACTTCCGGAAAGCGGAAGTGTTTGGATGTGACGGGGCTCGGGCTGGCTGTGTGGATTGCCGGAGCGGCGTGGACAGCCTGGTGTGCGCGGTCTTCCGTCCACGGCGTGGGAATGGGTCCCGCTCCCGTGCCCTTTCACTTCGCTCTCAGCGATGTGCAATGGCGCTGTGGCACGCGTCCCTCGGCTCGCGGTCAACTTCGCACCTGAGTGCGGCACAGCTTGTGTTGCTGCTCTCGCCGCACTGGGCTTCGCAGCCACCGCCCCGCCGCGCAGGTCCGAGTCTGCGGCGGTCTGCGTCAGGGAAGACTGTCGGCACCAACGTTCCAATAGCATCGACTCGCTTCACCGCCTTGCGTCACGTTTTAGTCATTGTCACAGCATTTCGAGTTTTTTCATTATGACATTTGTCTTGATTTGTGACCAGTGATCTTCGATGTTACTGCTGTCATTGTCTTGGGGTGCCAGTAACCAATCCATATAAGACAGAGAACTTAATAAATGTGTGTTCTTTTCTTTAGATTTTATTTATTTTATTTTTAAACAGAGGGGAAGGGAGGGAGAAAGAGAGGGAGAGACACATCAATGTGAGGTAGCCTCTTGTGTGCCCCATACTGGGGACCTGGCCTGCCACCCAGGTATGTGCTCTGACTGGGAATCGAACTGGCAACCTTTTGGTTTGCAGGCCGGCACTCAGTCCGCCGAGCCACACCAACCAAGGCATAAGTGTGTGTTCTGACTGTTCTACTAACTGGCCATTCCGATGTCTCTCTCCCTTTCTCAGACCTCCCTTTTCCCTAAACCTCAACAATATCGAAATTGGGCCAGTTAATAACCCTACCGTGGCCTGTAAGCATTCAAGTGAAAGGAAGAGTCTCACATCTCTCACTTTACGTCGAAAGCTGGAAATGATTAGCTTGGTGAGGGAAGCATGCCGAAAGCCAACATAGGCTGAACGCTAGGCTTCTTTACAAAACAAGTAAGTGTGAATGCAAAGGAAACATTCTTGAAGGAGATTGGAAGTGCTACTCCAGTGAACACACGAGACAGTTGTAGGGGTCTGGACGGATCAAACCAGCCTCAGCAAGTGCCTGGGAAAGCAGCAAGAGCCAACGTAGGAGTGCAGCAAGTTCTCCAGATCAGCGAAGACAATTCGTGGAGGCGGCTGCACTGAACAGCGGGTTTCAGTGGGGATGAGCCAGCCTTCTGCAGGAAGAAGGCACCATCCAGGACTCTCATGGCTGGGGAGGAGACATCGGGGCCTGGCGCACAGCTTCAGGACAGTCGGGCTCTCCTGTGAGGGGCTGAGCGGCTGGTGGCTTTCAGGTGAAGCCGGTGCCCACTTACCGTGCAAACCCTCGGGCCCTCAGCAATTGTACTAACTCCTCTCTGCCTGGGCTCTGAAAATGCAACAAGGCCGGAACACAGCACATACAGGGGTGTCCACCCTTCTGGCGTCTCGGGGCCACACCGGGCCACACATTAGATACATTGTGACACGTAGTCGTAAAAAGAATCTCATAACGTTGTAAGTAAACTTACGGTTTTGTGTTGGGCTGCATTCACAGCCAGCCTGGAGTGCAGGCGGCCCACCAGCTGCAGATCGGACACCCCTGGTTTACGACGTGGTTTACTGAATGTTGGAGCCCACTGTTGAGGCCTACTGCTCAGAGAAAAAAGAACCCTTTCAAAATATTACTGCTCACTGACAATACGCCTGGTCACCCAAAGCTCTGAGGGAGAGGAGTGTTATTTTCGCACCTGCTAACCCATCCTGCAGCCCGTGGACCAAGGAGCAGTTTCACTTTCCAAGTCTTGTTACTGAATAAACACATTTCTTAGGGCTATAGTGATCCCTTTCACGGATACGGGCAAAGTAAATTGAAACCTTCTCTAGATTTTGCTTGTGGAAACAACAATAAAGCTTCCCAGGAATAATAAGGGAGATTACCAAGGTACGGAGATGTAAAGTCAATATACAAAAGTCAACCGTATGTCTACGTGTTGCCAATGAACAAGATACCGAAATAAACAAGGCTCTGGCAACGGCATCCCAAAATCTTAGGTATAGACCTGTGTGCTGAAAACTGCAAAATACTGATGAAAGGAGACAGAGAAGCCCCATTCTACCATATTCATGGTTTAGAGCACTCTGTGCCAATGATCCCCAAACTGACCCATGAATTTAACGCAACCCCGGTCAGAATTCCTGCAGAGTCTTTCACAGCTGCCAACGGGGGTTTTCTGTCATCGCTGTGACCCGCATGTTCAAGTCTCCAGCCGCTGGAGAACAGTCTGTGTTTTCCTGCAGCTCTGTTAGTGTTTTCTTCGTGTATTTGATGGCCTGCCATTGGGGGTGTGCATGTTCATAACTTATGTCCTTGTGCTGTATCAGATATAAAACGTCATCCTTTGTCCCTGTAACCACTTCTGATGCAAAGCCTGTGTAGTCGGATGCTCCTGTAGGCGCCCCTGCTCTGTGACGGTCACTGTTTGCATGCAGTATCTTCTCCCGTCTTTTCACTTTTAACCAGTTTGCGTCTTTGGGTGTGAAGGGCGTCTCTCACAGACAGCACGTAGTTGGATCATGTGCTTTTACCCACTCCGCCAACCTCTGTCTTCCGATTGACGACTGCTCCATTCATATCTCAGTAATTGCTGACAAGGCGGGCCCTAGATCTGTCCCTGTGCTGCTTGTTTTCTGGGAGCTCCGTAGCTCTTTTTGTTTCTCGTTCCCTGCACTGCTGTCCTCTCGGCATTCAAAACCCTCGCTCATTTCCTTTTGTGTGTATTCTGCAGCCCTTTTCTCTGTGGTTGCCATAGGGACGGCATCGTAAGCTAGCACACTCCAGTCTGAACGCGCACCAGCCTGACTTCTGCAACGCACAAAAGCTCTGCTCCTCTGCGGCCCTGCCCCGCCCCCCGTTGTCGAGGTCACAGAATCACATTTTCACGCAGCGTGTTCCCTAAAACGTAAACTGGTCGTTTTTTAAATGCATTGGATTCTTGAATTGTGTAGAAAACAAGATTGGGGATACAAACTAAAGTTTTAGTAATGTCCGCTTTTCCACTCAATTGTTTATCTCTTAAGTCACCTCGAAAACAAAAGGTGCAGTTACAGCCAGCAGTGACCATGACGCAGCTCCATAACTCACTGCCCGTGCGGCTGTCCTAGGGAGAGCTCTCTCGCTTCCTGCGTCTCTCCTCTCCACCCCCAGGCCCACCCGGAGCGCTTCCTCCGGGGTCTGGGTCGCTTCTCTGTCAGCTTCTGCTCATATGAAAACTTCTCAGTGTATCCCGCACCCTGGAAGGGCAGTTTTGCCCGATAAGTATCTTGGGTGATGGCTGTTTTCTTCTAGCATTTTGAATATAATAATGGTCTGCTTATTCTGGCCGCTAAAGTTTTTGGTAAGAAATCTGCTTATTATCTTACTGAGGAACCCTCGTCTCTCTTGCTCCTTTCAAGATTCTCCCCTTGTTTTCATTTTTGAAAGTTTGATTGTGACGTGTCCGGGTATCGATTTCTTTGATGAGCTCTTTGAGCTTGTCTACTAGAAGTTTGGGGAGCTGCCTGGATGTCTGTATTCATGTCTTTCATCAGTTTGAGACCTTCTGAGCCGCTATATCTTTAAACATTCTTGCCGCCCTTTCTCTCTCTCTTCTCCTTCAGGACCTCTATGCTTGGGGGCGCCCACAGGTCCCTTAGGCTCTGTTCACGTTTCTTCAGTCTTTAGGCTTCTGTTCCGCAGCCTCAGCAATTTCCATTGCTTCCTTCCTGACTTCCCCCGTCTTCCTGTAGTTACTGGAGCATCTTTAAGACAGTTGCTTCACAGGGTTTGTCTCGTGGTTCTGTCGGTCCCATAGTAGCAGTCTCCGTCATCGGACGACTCTTGGGGTATCTCCGTGCTTGGGTTCAGGTCGCCCTGGTTTTACGTAACAAAGGCCCACAGCTCAGGAGTGGTGGGGCTGGCAAAGTGGTGATGACACTGTTTCCATCACATTCACAGTCTCGTCTCAAGGAGCTGGAGCAGGAGGCCCATTTCGTTGCGGGAGAGCAGTTTCTTATAACAAGTAATAATCAGCTTCGTGAGGTAAAGCCACACTTCCGTTCTTTTTTAAAAAGATTTTATTGATTTATTTTTAGGGAGGGGAGAGGAGGGAGATGGATAGAGGGGGAGAAACATCAATGTGTGGTTGCCTCTCACGTGCCCCTTACTGGGGACCTGGCCTGCAACCCAGGCATGTGCCCGGACTGGGAATCAAACCGGCGACCCTTCAGTTTGTAGGCCAGTGCTCAATCCACTGAGCCGCACCAGCCAGGGCCATTTTGGTTCTTTGATAAAGTGTACTTCTTATTCAGGGGTTAAAGGGAGATTTATTCTGAATTTACCTATGCTACTGTATGTTGCTTATCTGAAAAGTATGTCAGCTCACGTTCTCACACATTGAGAGTCGTTACTTCGAAGCCTTTAAGCCCAAGAACAGCACTGAACAGGCGTGTAAGCGCCTTGCGCTGTGCGGCCGGCGTGTCGTCTCTGGCTGGCTGCTCTGCCCCACCGGGGTGCGGTGTGGCTGCTCTCACACCTGCGACCCTCTCCCGGCATGAACTTCTCCCGCTGAAGATCCTGTTTGGCAAACTGAAGCTGCACCTCCTGAGCCCAGCGGAGACGCTTCCCAAGACGGGGCTGCAGAGACACCTGTCCACGTCTGAAGCTGTGGTAAGGCTCGACGGTTGTCCCCCTTTCTGTGGAATGATACCGTGTTGATGGCCCGAGAGTCGACGCTCAGACCCGCCCGCGTCCTGGGCGGGACGTGCCAGCAGCGCCCACGGCGAGTGGTTGGAATTGGTCACTGCCCCCACCCTACGCTTGTTGCCCCTCTGCTTATGCAGCGGGCAGGAGGAGACAGCTCTGCTGTTGTCCGAAGCAGCCGATCGGCTCCGTTCCCGCAAGGGCAGTTTGGTGGGGTTCTGCTCTGAAAACCAAATTCCTGACAATGTCGCCACAAGCGTCTGTCTCGGGCCCCACAGGAGGCCGGGAAGGGGCAGGGCGTCAGCCCTCTCCTCTGCCACCCTCGCTTCAGGGGGCTTCAGCTGCCCTTCTCTCAGGAAGGAGAGGCTTTAAAACATGGCGTGGTGAGACGCTGGTCTCAGCGAGCGCGGAGCCTGGACACACGTCCAGAGCCCGTGTCGTGCCCCCTGTGGAGAGGCAGAGCGGTGGTCAGTGTCGGGGCACCGGCCTGTATCCTCACGGCCCGTCCAGCATTTGGCTGTGCAGCAGAGGACAGTCCCCGTCCAGGCCCCTCCGTCTTTCTGCCGCCTGCTCGTCTGAGCCCTGGCGGGGCCCCTCGCCTGCTGCCTGTCCCCGCACCTGTCTCTCAGGGGCTCAGGTGGCCGTGGTCAAGGGAGGTGCGGACTGCTGCGGAGCCAGGGTCCCCTGCAGGGACCTGAATCCGTCCTCTGCCACAGGTCTCCCCCCTCAGTGAATGGCCTGTCCCGCTCTGCATCCCTGGGAGCCTGCTGTGGGGGCGCCAGGGCAGCGGCCGGCCCCCGTGCTCACCTGCACAGCCGGCCACATTACTTGACAGCTTTGTGCCTCCGGCTCCTGGTCTGTAGAAGAAGGACTGTGATAGGAATGTCCCTGTGAGAGTCTTGTGAGGAGTCAGTGAACGAGAGACAGGGAGGAAGAGAGAGAAAGAAACAGTATTTGGGACCTTGTCTGGCCTGTAAGCTCTCACAAACCAGTGAGTATGGGCTGTTATTATTAGTGTCTTCCCCTAACCCTAGGAGCCACCTCTGGTTTCCTTCCGGCCTCCCCCACGGCAGGTCTCACAGCGCCTGCCCGTGAAACACGCCTTGGGTCTGCCTCCTTCTCTCCGTCCTCACCGCCCCCACCTGCATCGCCCCCTCCTGCGTTCCTCCAGAGCTTCCTGCGCAAGTCTGCCGCTCTTGCATCCGGGCAGAGCGGTCTTCTAAAGCATTAGAAAGCCATGTCAGGGCCGCGGCTTGAACTTCCGGTGGGGACACTTGGAATAAAATCCCAGCTCGAGCTTGTCCCCCAGGGCCCCGGGTGTGGCCCTGCCCCTTGCCTTGCTTCCCTCCCTCCCCACACCCAGCAGGCACTGAGCAGGCTCAGCCCTGTCCTCCCCCAGAGCCCGCAGGGCATCAGGTTGTCAGCTGAGGAGTCGCTTTCAGAAAGGCCCCCTCTGGTCACTCAGAGGGCAGCAGGGCCCCAGTCACAGCCCATTTCTTCACCGTCATTCCTTCTCTGCACACGACTCGCCACACCTAAAGTTGCCTTAGTTACTTGCTTATCCACTGGGACACAGGCCGCACAGAGCAGAGAGCTCCTCTGGCTGGTGCACTGCATTCCCAGGGCCACGCCGCCCAGAGCCAGCCCCGGTGGGCTGCCGGGCGCCTGTGGTCTGCGCACGGAGCGCTGGACGGCAGGGGGCAGGGCCGGGCTTGCTGGGGAGCCTGGTGTGGATTTCAGCACACTCTGGCCAGTGCGGGCAGCATGCCCAGGTCCTGGCAGGGTGGGACCTGGGGAAGCCGTCCATGTTCCCCCGGCCGTGCCTGAGTGGGGTCCTGGGCCGGCTGCTTCTCCGTCCCGGCGCCAGCTGGCGGTGCTGCCCTTCCCTGGCCGCCCCTCGGCTCCTCCAGATGACAGCCACGCAGAAAGGAAGAGGGACGCTCTCTGCATTGGTATGCTATCTCACAGACAGAATTAGAATCAGACGGTGACCTTAATTTTTTCCCGCAAAGACATGGTTGGCCTAAATCACATTAGCCTCACTCCCTCGGTTAGCGGGACGAGCCGCAGCGCTCCGTGCGTCTCAACAAGACGCACTTTTACTCGGCAACACGTGTGCGAGGTTAGATTCAGAATGCAGCCTCCCTCTCTCCACTGTCCGTCCCCCTCGCTGTGGACTTCAGGTAGTGGGGGGCCCGGAGCCGTTCAGGGGAGGCGCCACTGTCACCCCAGCTGTGGTTTCACCAGACTTCACTCTTGAGAGCAGTGTTAGGGTCACAGCAAAATTCGGCGGAAGGCACAGAGCAGTCTCACATACCCCTGCCCCCCCCAGCCTCCCCCACTGTCGACACCCCCCACCAGAGGGGTACGTTTGTTGCAGTCACCGAGCCTACACTGGCACGTCACCATTGCCCAGAGTCCGGGGTGCGTTAGGGTCACTCCTGAGGCTGTGCACCCCACGGGTGCGGTGACATGTGTCCACCATTACGGCCCCATGCGGAACGGTCTCACTGCCCTAAACATCCTCTGTGCTCTGCCTTCGCTGTAACCTGCTGGCGGCCACTCATCTTTCCACTGTCTCGTGGTTTTCTCCTTTCCAGAATGCCCAGTACGTGGAATCACACAGTGTGGAGCCTTTTCAGATGGGCCTCTGTCACTCAGTCACGTGCGTTTACGGCCCCTCCAGGTCTTTTCGTGGCTTGATAGCTCATGTCTTTACAGTGCTGAATGATATTCCACGTCTGGATGTGACCGTTTATTTTTCTGTTCCTCTACTGAGGGGCATTCGGTCACCCCCAACTTTTGGCAGTGATGAATACAGCTTCTTAAACATCCGTGCACAGGGCTCTGTGGGTGTGAGTTCTCAGCCCCTTGGGTAAACGACCAGGGAGCCCGGTGGCTGGGCGGGGTGGTGAGGGTGCTACGGTCAGCCTTGTGAGAAACCACCGCGGCGTCTGCCAAGGTCACCGCGCCAGGTCTCCCGCCCCAGCAGTGAGGGTGGTCCTGCTGCCCCTTGTCCTGCCGGCACTCGCTGCGTCGGGGTCCTGGGTTCTGACCGTTCTGACAGGTGTGTGGTGTGTCTTATAGCTGGCTGGAGGCTCACTAATAGGCTGTCATTGTCACTTTATGTGGGGACTGATGTTTCTGTAGTCCAAGTGACAGCAGTGAAAAAAGGGCAAAGTGGGTGGATTTTTTCAGAGTATTTAAAAAAATATTTTGCTTATCTTTAGAGAAAAGGGAAGGACGGGAAAGAGAGAAGTAGAGAAGCATCGATGTGTGAGAGATACAGCCATCGGTTGCCTCTCACACGCCCCCTACTGGGGACCTGGCTAGCAACCCAGGCGTGTGTCCTGACTGGGCTTCGAACTGGAGATCTTTTGGTTTGCAGGCCGGCGCTCAGTCCACTGAGCCGCACCAGCCAGGGCTTTCCGAGCAGTTTTAGAACAGGAAGCAACTTGGTGAGTGTGGGCAGGAGTCAGGACTGTGGGGTAATTCCTGGTTTTCTGAGTTCTGCGCCTGAGCAGAGATGGCAACTAGTGAGGGGAAACTGGGAAGGGAACAGATTATTAGGGTGGGGGGAGTAAGGAATTCCATCTTGGACTTCAGACGGAGACAGTGACACAGGTGTCACATGAGCCATTGGGTCTGTGAGAATTCTTTGTGCTGGAGATACACACTTGGGGCTGGCCAGCTGGTTTTAATAAAGTCACCTGGGCTGGTGGTCCTGGGCCCGGGCAGGAGCTTTGGAGAAACACGCACGCCCAGGCCCACGACAGGTCCACGGGGTCAGAGTCTGCGGCTGGGCGGCCTAGTCACGGGCCTGCTTTCAAAGCTCCCCAGCTGACGCTAATGGGCAGCCGGCACTGACAGCCAGAGAGCAACTCGGAAACTGCCCCTGAGAAGCCAGAGAGAGGGCAGGTGCCGCCGCGTGGCTGCAGAGAGCACGGGCGTGAGGAGAACGTGGTGTCCGCAGCCGGCGCGGGAGTGTCGGTAGGCTCTCGGGCGCAGGCAGCAGGCGCTCTGCCCGGCCTCTGACCGGCTCTGGGCCTCGTCCGGAGCCCGTGCGAGATCACACACTTCGTGCTTTTCAGGCGTTCTCAGGCAGCCGTGCGAGATGTGCGGGGAGACCGGTCAGAAAGTTACTTTGTCGGGAAGGTATCAGGGGAAGGAGAGGTAGTTGATCTTAAGCAGGGTTTTTGTTTTTTTGGCTAAGTATTTTCATGCACTGTCATCCCCCTAGGAATAGCTTTTCTGAGGAAACAGCACATCTGGCTGAGACTGAGTCGAGAGCCACTGCCCCCACCCCACCACCCGGGCAGTGCCTGCCCCCGGGAGCAGCGTCGGCACTCCCGCCCGAGCCCCCCGGGGTGGCTGGAGCTCTGTCCTCGGTCTGTCTGCCCACAGCGATGCCGTTCCGTGGTTTACACCGTCGCGCTGAAGTTAGCACGCCGGCTGTCCTCAAATTAATGTGTAGACTGAAAAAACGGTCCTAGTCAGAACCTTAGCGGGAGTTTTTTGTAGAGATTGGCAAGGCGATTCCCAAATTTATGTGGAAACGCAAAAACTAAGAAGGACCGAGGTAAGCTTGGGCAGTGAGGCATGACTGGAAGACAGGGTGTTAGATATCAAGACTAGCCTTAAAGCAGCAGAAACCAGCAGGAACCAGTCAGTGCGATGCAGAGTCCACCCAAGGACGAGGAGACAGTCACGGGACCAAGACAGAGAGTCCGCAAGCTGGGGGCATAAACGATTCGGGGCCAGCGCCTCTGGACCCCCGTGGCACATCACACACAGAAGCAAATTCCAAGTGAATTGTGTGGCGGCATACAAATAGAAACAACGAAGACTGCAGAAGATACGACACCCTCGGGCACGTCTTCGAGACCCTGAGGTCGGCAAACAGGACACACAGCGCGTCAGCCGCAGAGACAGAGACCGGCAGGTCGGGCACCAGTGCCATCGGGAGCCTCTGTTTGTGCAAAGGCAGCACTACACACGTGGAAAAGCAGGCCCCACGGGGAGGAGGCGTTTCCAGTGCATACAACCGACCGACAGAGAACCCCGGTCAGGCGAATGAATGCTACACACCAGGAAGGAGAAGGCACACCAGTTTCTTCCGTGGGCGGAAGACATGAAAAGAGGTGTGATGAAAGCTATGCCATTAGTAACTATTTGGCTACCGTTCACTTTCTCACTCACCGGGGACACAGACGTTAAAGCCACAGTGAGATACCACTTCTGTTTCCCAAAATGGCTAGAATTGAGACTGAGGGGAGCAAAACAAGCAAAAAAAACGAGGAAAGCGTGCGTCACCAGGGACGTGGGGCCACTGGGTGAACTGGCCGGAGTGGTCCCTGCGGCAGGCCACCTCGCGCCTCTGTGCGCGCCCATTCCTGCTGACCAAAATCCACGCCAGAGGGTTCACACCGGCACCCTGCCCACGCAGCCATCCCTGGGGGGATGGGTGCCACGCCAGAAGGTTTACGGCGGCACCGTGCCCACGCAGCCATCCCTGGGGGATGGGTGAACATGGTCCTGCCTTCCAACAAGGCGGCATTACCAGTGAGCGACACGGATGAACCTTAGGGCCGGAATGGCGAGCGCAGGAAGCCACGCACGGGGTGTACCCGTCCTGTTCCACTGCCAAAACGTCCAACGACGGGGGAGTGGCCAGGACGGCAGAAGTCGGGGTGGAGGGCAGGGACCTGCTCAGGAACCTGGACCGTTCCACCTGGGCGCACCTGAGGGTGTTCGCTCTGCGACAGTTTAACAGTGTGCATTCACCGGACCTTGTACTTTGCTGAATGTTCCACGTTGACTTTTGGAAATTAATGTCAAGACCCACAATCACGTTCCGATGTTGCGTCCCCGAGGGTCGCCCGATCGCCGTGGTTCTGATGCTGGGTGCTCCTGCACTACCAAGGCCCACGTCGGTGGGCGTTTTCCCAGTTCACTCTCCCAGGAGGTGCTTCACGCGCCCTGGCTTCAGGCCTCACGCATCGAAATCTCGAGAAACCTTGTTTCCAGGCCTGGGGAGGCCGATGGCAGCCCCATAAGGTGTTACAGGCAGGACCCTCGGTAAACTGACCTGACGGCGCCTTCGTTCTGGAAAGCATGCTCCGTGTGGGCCATTTCCTTATTAGGACTCTGTCCTGCTGAAAACAACTGCTTGAAATGTTGGGATTAAGTGAAGGAATTATTTCGGTGATATTTATTCTCATTTTTTAGTTAAATGCTCTGCAAGACCTCCATCCGTTGCCGAAGATCATTCTGGAATACAGGCAGGTGAGTTACGTTTTCTTTTTTGTACGTTGGTGACGGAGGGGAAGCGAATGGTGCTGTCTCTGTTAACAGAGTCCCTGGTGCCCGAGGTGGCCCTGATGTGGTTGGTCCTGAGGGGCACAGTCTGTTCACGCCGACCTCGTATTAGCACTGCTGGCTTGCGCCCGACGTGGTTTTGCTCACGTCTGCAATCCGCGCCCCTCGGCGCTGCAGGGGACGGGGGAGACCTCACACGGAAGTGTTGGGTGCGCTGTCATCCGACTGCGGTGTGAGGCGGGCTCCGTCAGCGCCCCTCTGGGGGGGGGTGCCTGCTGCAGCGGCTCTGCGGCTGTGCGATCCCAGGTGCTCCCCTTCCGGCCGCTCGTGGGTTCTCTGCTCGCACACCTGCGTTCGCTCTGTTGTTTATGAACCGTGTGTATCGCTTTCACCAGAGCCAGTACCCTCGGCGTTTTATTCGCTGAACCTGTCTGTAACTTGCTGTCTCTGCTAGGGCTTGGCAGCCATTGCAGGGCTTGACGGTGGCAACTGACCCTTGTCCTTGACGTAACAAAGGGATTCAAAGAGCACGCAGAGGGGCACCACAGGGGACACCAGGTCCCCACCAGGGTGGGTGGGGGCGCCCGTTCATCTCCGTGACTTGTCTGTGAAAGAATCATTCCAGAGTGATGCAGTCGTCCGGAGAGGGGGAGGGACACCTTTCTGTGCGGGTCAGTGCTGTTCAGCTCTGGGAGCCACGCAGGGCCACTTCAGGCCCCCGGAGTCATCTCAGGTGCCACCCGCGGTACTTGCCCAGCACTCGACGAGACGTGGCTTTGACGCTTGCGCGTACCTGCACCAAGAACGTGATCATTTTTGTCTTTGTAATTTAGGTTCACAAGATCAAGTCAACCTTTGTAGATGGACTACTAGCTTGCGTGAAAAAGGTAAGTGAGGCTGAAAAACAGTAGGAGTGCGGTTTACACGTGAGTGCGGATGTAGGAGTCCTTTACATTTTGGTTAATGGTGAAGTAACCTAATCGACCTGCAGCTGTGAGCCATGGTTTCGCTGAGAGTCAGGCCTCTGGTCGGAAGCTGGGGCGGATGTGGAGGCTCGGCTGCTGGCTTGGTGCGCCCCCACCCGGGGCTGCAGCTCGTTTCTGCAGGCATTGCAGGGAGGTCTGCACTCGGAGGCCACACAGCTGCCTGGGGTGCACAGCCCACGCTGAACCCCTACGGCCCGTGTCCCCACGCACAGGGTTTTTAAGTGACTCGAAAACCCATGCGTCCTACTGCAGTGTCCCATCGGTGAGGGGACGTCTCCTTGTCCACCCCATCACACGTCAGCAGTGCCTGACACCCAGGACCTATCGGGCTGGGGCTCAGGGCCTGTGGACGGGAGCAGGAAGTTGCGTCTGGAGGGGCAGAGGCTGAGGGGCCCAGCGCGTGCCCGACGCCACCACGCGTTGTCGGAGCTGTGACGGGCCCTCTCTCACCCGTGCAGGGCTCCGTGTCCTCCACGTGGAACCAGACCGGGACTGTGACCGGCCGACTCTCCGCCAGGCACCCGGTGAGTCTGCGCTCCTTGCTGACCGTCCGCCAGCTTCCGTTCTGAGAGGGCCCGTGCTGACAGGTCGTGTTTTCTCCTGTTGATTCATTCAGCTCACAGTTACTCAGCACCTACTGTGTTTTGGGAACGCAGAGGGGGGCAAGACGCACGGTCCGAACGGTGCTGTGGCGCTCAGTTAGGGAGGGGTTCCTCCCAGCCCGAGAGCTGTGCCGCAGAGCCGGGGGCTCCACCGGCGCCCGTTCCCACCGCCACCTTCGTTTCTCAGAGCTGTGCCCAACGGCGGCCTCTGACGTCCAGAAATGGGCGGAGCCGTCCGAGGCTCTGACTCCGCCTCCGTGTTGTTGCTCAAGGCCCCCCCTGAGAAGAACGCTGCAGAGGCCCCGGGTGTCGGCTGCGGGTCTAATGGCACCTAAAGCAGCTGACTTTTTAACTTGTTTTATCTTTTTGAATTAAAGACAACTCATTACTAGTGTCTCGTTATAGGAGCAGTTCCTTAAGTGCAGGAAAGAAATATGAAAAAAAAACACTAACGGAAGTCCCCGGGGTCCCACCGCGCAGAATTACTGTGGCTCGCGTGGGCGGCCGTCTTCCCAGGAGCTTTGCCGCATGCGTGTGTCTGTGAAATACCACTTTTCTACAAAAATGAAACTACACTTATATTGTATGCTTTTTAACTGTATTTAAGAAGTCTTGATATTGCATATCAATATGTATCTGAATCTATATTTAGATTTAAACCATTGAACAGTTTAAATATAGGAATTAAGTACATGGGTTATGTAAATATGCGTGTATTATGTATACATATATGTTCATGGCAAAGAAATGCAAGTGAGGCAGAAATCCATAGGATAAAAACTGGGAGGCCTCTTTCCCTTCCCTGTACTGCCTGTGTCGGTCCCGCGGGGCCCTCGGTACCCAGTCTGCACTGCCTCCCGCCATGTCGGCAGCGGCCCGCAGGTGTGCGGGTGCCTGGGGCGCGCAGGGCAGTGGGTGAGAGGGGAGCGGAACGAGGCTTGGATTGGACCGGCCCCTCA
>CM052538.1:708074-742950 GCA_028533065.1 Trachops cirrhosus | reverse complement strand
GCCCGCTGCGCTCGCGTCCTGGCTGGTGCCGCTTCTCCTCGAGGACTTACCCAGAATTCCTCTGGGAAAAGTCCCTTTTCAGGGAACTTCTTGCTCTTTCCTATTTTTATCGCATTTCCAGGTTGATCTCTTGCTCTGCTTTACTCGCTTTTAGACATTTCCGGTGTCTCTGGTTGGTGGGCAGCGCGCCCCCCAGGTGTTCAGTGAGGCTCTGGTTTTCCTCCTTACGCCGCTACCTCAGCCGCACTTTGGAAGGAGATGCGAGCGCAGCACGTGCGTCCGGCACCACCTTGACCTGGGAGTCTGCGCTGCGCTCTGCGGAGCGGCTCTCCCTGCCCATGGCCACTTAGGCTGCTTTCAGTTGCAATTATTTTATGCTGAAATGCCATGTTTTGGCTACATTTTCTTGAGGATCTCCATAGTGTAAATTCCTAGAGATGGAACTTCTGAGTCAAAATACGTGTTTATTTTTAAGGCTTCACATTACTAAATTGTCCTCCAGAAAAAAATTATTTCCATTTCAACCACCCAAGTGTGAAGTGCTGGGTGCCTACACTCTTGCCAGTAAGAGTCTCTGTTGAGCTTCCTATTCCCTGGCTTGATTTTTAAATTTCTACTTAAAATGGTTATTCTAGTCTAAGTGAGGCTGACTGTATAAAATAGCCACTCCTCTGTGACTTGTGTGTCCGCGCCATCTGCCCGTGCCCCGGAGGGCGCGGTTTATCACGCGGGCGCAGGAAAGCTCTCTGTTCAATGAGGACCAGCCCTTGGCAGGACATCGGATCACTTCCCTGCATTTTCCTTTGCCCTTTAACTTCTAAAATACGTTCTGTTTGCCATACTTCAAGTGGCTTTTTACTTTACAGATAACGTGAGGCCATCGTAAAAAACTCAAACAATACATAAAAACATAAACCACAAGGCAGGAGTCGCCCGGAAGTGCAGAGCCTGTGGTGACGACCGTGAACCTCTGGGCGGCTGCCGTCTGGTGTTTCTGTCCACGTGCGCACGCGCACACACGCGCGCGCACACACACACACGCGTACGGGGACAGGGTTGCGCCCTGCAGACCCTCCGTCGTCACACCAGCTGGCAGCCCGCACCCTCCAGCCCGATGCCCTGGTCTCCCACACTGGCAGCTGAGTGTGGGCCTCCACGTATTCCTCCCGACCGGCAACCAGACCTCGTGCATACCAGCGCACCCCACCCGTGCAAGCACGGGGACGGGTGGTGACCTCGCCACTCATTCACAGGAGAGAGCCTCGTTTTCCCACACCTTGCTTCTTCTCTCACCAGCGGCTCGTGGGCTGCTTGCCGGGCCCCTGGCAGCCGTGCCTCACTTTCCTCCTATGTCTGCTGCGTTGCTCTGCTGTGCTCAGGGCGGGTGGCGGGCGGCGGGTGGCACCGAACACGTGTGTCCTGGTGTGTTGGTGCTTGTTCTTGGTGGGGTGGGCTGTCAGGCGTGGAATTGCCAGGTCCAGGGGTATCACATTTGCACTTTCTTGTGGCTGTTCTTAGCTTGGCCTCCAGACGCGCTCAGCTCCTGGCGTGGCTGGGAGCGGGGTGCAGCCGCACCTTCCTGCTGTCTGCGGTGGCTCCCTGGACTGAAGGCCTTGTCATCATCTGTCTCTACCCACTGTCACCTTAGAACGGCCTTCCTCAGCTCCAGATGCCTGAGGCGGGCGCCCTGATTTCTCAAAGAACTCCTGAGTTTCCGTTTTCTCACACGTGCGGCTCGAATCCGGCCACACGTATTTCAACAGACAGTGTGTCGCGTGCCCTGAAGTGCACTGAACACACTTGAGTGACATTTTTAAAGATCAGATGAGAGCTGCTTTTCCACACTTCCGGAAGGCTGGTCTCTCGCATGCGCGGGCCTCCCCAGAGAGAGCGATTGTCGGACAGGGCTCTTGCCGTGTGCTCACGCAGTCTGCTTCGTGGCGGTTTCTGGTGGCAGGGAGATGTGAATGTTTTTGTCTTTGGTGGATGCACGTCTTTCCCATATTTTGACATTTTAATGAGCCATTGACAGGTTACAGTTTACTTTAAGAACTGGGAGAGACTAGTTGGTTCGGTCGATTCGACTCCTGTCTCAGTGGTAGACGTGATCAGTGTGCTGGAGCGTCTGTGTGAACGCTGTTTTAAGGCCTCTGTCAGACAGCGCCAGCACCTGTATCATCTCGTCTTGGGCGTCTCGTGTGGTTTGGGAACTGTGTGCTCCCTCACGTGCCCGGTCATTTTGGGCCAATGTGTCGTGATGGGTCTTGTTTAGGAACTGCAGTAAAATGTTGATGTTTTTGTTTTACTAGGCAATCAGCCTGGTTATGTTCAGGCTGCAATCTGTGACCTGCATTCCATGGGCACTGGTTCCAATGTATGTTCAGGTTCCAAAGCATCGATAGGCTAATTCGGATGTCCCCAAATGATGGCCACCCAGTGGCCAGTCTGGGAATCAAGCTGTGATCCATCTGTCCCTTCAGTTCCCAAGTCTTGGGTACGTTGTGCAGGGCGACAGCCCCAGGCTGACCCACTGGTTCACAGACAATGCCGTGATGCCAGGCTCCTCCCTGTCCACAGGGAGTCTGGTCAGTGCTGTGGTCACACCAAGTTACAGGGTTGTCCTTGTGACGGCATCTTTAAGCTCTACTGTCTTAGCAAGTTTCAGATACCGGGGGTGGGGGCAAAGGTAGGTTCACAATCGTTGGTGTGGAAAAAATGCAATGATTAATAAATCGCAATGCAGGCGTAAAGCCTGTTCCACACACTCGCAGCTGCAAGCCCGCCCTGGCCCCGCCCTGCGCACTGCACGGTGCCATCCACGGTACTCACGATGCGGTGCCTGGCACCCCGGGCCTGGCTCACGCAGTGCTCACCGGGAGCGTGACTCCTCCCACACTGTCTTTTTTAGGAGGCAGTTTGGTTATTCTGGGTCTTTTGTGTGTCCTTCGGAACTTCACAATCAGTTTTTAAATTTCTGCCAAACGGTCTGCTGAGTTTTGCATTGGGATTGCATCGAATCTAGAACTCGATTTAGGGAGATTCACATTTTAACAATACTTAGTCTGCCGTCTCTTTAGAAGGGCATATCTCGTCGTCCCCTTGGGTCTTATTTAAGTTCTCTTGGCAAGGTTTTGTAGTTTTCAGGGCACGGGTCTTTTTGAATATTTTGTCAGATTTATCTTTAAGTGTTTCTTATTTTTGGTGCTGTTGTAAATTGGATTGTTTCTGTTCTGAATGTTCATCGCTAGCACATAGACACGCACCTGATTTTCATGTTTTGGTTTTGCATCGCGAAACCTCGGTTCTAGTAGCTTTTCTTTGCAGACCCCACCTGGTTTTCTGAGGTCATGCCGTATGTGAGTGAAAGAAGTGTAGTTCTTCTTCTCCAAGATGGATCTCTCCTGTCCATTTTTCTTGCTTGGTCACGCTGGCCAGAAGTCTCTGCACCCCGTCGAACAGCCGTGGGGAGAGCGACGTCCTGTCCTGTTGCCAGTCTGAGGGGGAGCGCGTGGTTTCATCGGCGAGAAGGCCACGAGCTGCGGGTTCTGCAGAAGCACCTTAACCAGCTCCAGGGTTCCCTTCAAGTAATGATTTGCCGAGCTTTTATCTGGATCTTGGATTTTGTCAGAAAAATATTTTTTGCATCTATTGAGATGATTATATGGTTTTTCCTCTTAAATTTGTTTATATAGTGGATTACACTGATAGATTTTCCAATGTTAAGCCAACTCTGCATTCCTGGAATAAAGCCCATTTGGTCCTGATGTTTATCCTTTATATACATATATATATTATACACACACACACACACATACATACACAGACACACGTACGTGAGAGAGGGCCGCCTCTGGGCGGCCTGGGTAAGTTTGTCTTCACGCTTTTTGCCCAGGGATCAAGTTTTGGGTTCATTGATTTTCTCTATAGTTTTTGTTTTTGATTTCATTGATTTATGCTTTGATGTTGATCATTTTATTTCTTCTGCTTTGGTTTTAATTTGCTCTCCCTTTTGTAGTTTCTTAAGGTAGAAACAGTTTATTCGTTTGCAACCTTTTTTTTTTTGATACAGGCACTTTGTGCAATAAATTTGCCCCCACATACGTTTTTCTGCTGTTCAGTAAATGCTGATATGTTGTATTTTCATTTTCATTCAGTTAGAAAAACCTTTCTAGGAATACTTTCTATGTCTCCCATGGGTTGTTTAGAAGTTTGTTATTTGTTTTCCAAATGTCTTTCTGTCATCGGTTTCTAATGTAATTCCTCTGCGGTCAGAGGATACACTTTGCACCCCTTGGATCCTTGTAAAGTTGCGTGGACCTGCTTCACAGGCAGCCGCGAAGTGGCCCGTCTCAGTGACTGTTCCTCGTGCATTCGGCTGTGGTCGAAGGGTCTCTGACTGCTGTTTAGATCAAGGCGGCTGGTAGTGTTGTCCCCGCCTGTCAGAGTCTTAGTGGTTTTCGGTCTGACTGCCAGGTGCTCAAGGCCCAACCACAGCGCAGTTTTCTTCTGCTGCTGCAGGTTTAGCTTGTCCACCTCCTCGTGGATTTTGCTTCCTGGACTTGAAGCTCTTTTATCAGGGGCAAAACCATTCAGGATTGTTATGTCCTATTATTTCTGTGAGGTGACCTTTTTTAATCCCTGATAACATTTACTCTGAAATTTATTTCGTCCAATATAAAAATATAAATGTAAAATAACTAATAAAACACATTATACATAATCTTATAAACAATGAAAATATCATCCACTCTCAGTGGTAAAATAGCCATGCTGTTTTGCTGTGACTAGTGTTAGTGTGACACTTTCCGCCCTTTTACTTGAATCTTTACACAGAAAGTACGTTTACTGCAGGGAGCGCGGAGTTGGTCTGGTTTTCATTCATCCTGACAGTCCCTGCCTTTTTGGGGACCTCAGTCCATTTTACATGCAACCTGAGTATCGACAGGACTAGACTAAAGTCCGTTATCTTGCTGTTTGTTTTCTGTTTATCCCAACGATTCTTGGCTTCCCTTTCCCTCTTTCTCTCCCTTCTTTGGGATTCACTGAGTTTAACGGTCCTCTTCTGGCTTTGCGATGTGTCAGCAGTGACTGCTCTGTCATTCCAGAGGCTGGCTCCGCGGTTGCAGTCCTGCCTTTCGCCCGGCACAGCCTGTGCTCGCGCGCTGCCACCCCGTCCCACCTGTGCTGTGACAGCGTGCCACGGCACCGCGCCGTCGCTCCCCGGCCTTCCTGCTGTTGTGTCTTACAGTGTAGCGAGCTTCACATTCCACAACAGGCTGTTTCCTCTCTGCTTAGATTGGCCACCACCCGCTTAATAGATGTAAGTCACTAGGAGAGCCTTGTGGGCGTGGCCGTGCTACCGCTCCGCCCTCCACGTGCCCGCCGGCGTCCAGGCCTCTGAGCACGCAGTTTCCTTCTCCAGTCTTACCGAGCGGGGCTCTGGCGATGAAGTCTATCGGCTTCCGCACGTCCAGAAATGCTTCTGTTTCACCCGTTTCTGAAAGTTCTTCCTGTGAGGTACCAGGTTCTCAGCTGAAGTTTTTTTCTTTCAACTTTGAGGATGTTACTCGACTCCCAGTGTCTCTGATGACAAAGCTGCTGTCCTTTGCAGCCGTGTTTCCCGCTCTGCAATGCGACTTTTTTCTGGCTGTCATTACATTTCTCTCCTTATAATCGCTAGCTTTGAAGTGTGTGATTCTGACGCACCTTAGCGTAAGTTTTCCATCTCCCTGTGTTTGAGGCTCATTGAGTTTGCGGGCGATCACTCGTCCCCATCCTGTCCTCCTCCTGTCTCCCGCAGGGGCCCACTAGGTGCACTGCTGGGCCCCTCGACCTTGTCCCGCGTGAGGCTGCTTTTTCTTCTTTCCCTGGGCTGCTTTTTCCCGTGTCAGTTGGGCAGCTTCTGTTCCTGTCCTGTGGTTCCCTCCTCCTTCGTCACCTTCAATCCGATGTCAGTCGCACTGAGTGCATTTTCTTACTAAACATTATAGTTTTCATTTCTAGAAATTCAGCTTGGGTGTTTTTTTATGTCATTGCCACCTCTACTTGGTTTTTTCCAATATTTTGGATGCAGTTATAATAACTGTTCTCTGTTCCACGGTCCTTGACTGTAATTCCAACCCCTGTGTCCACCACAGGTCAGGTTACTCTCATTATGAGTCTATTTTCCTGCTTCTTTGCATGCCCGGCCCTCGTGGCGTGGATGCCAGACATTGTGGGCTTTACGTGGCCGGGTCACGGACCTTTCTGTGTTCCTGCGAGGATTCCGGGCTTTCTTCTGGGTCGGGCTGTTTCCTGGGAGCAGTGCGCTGCTTTCTGGTCTTGCTTGTGTGCTGTGCCAGGCAGGTCCGAGGATGCTTCGTCTCGTGCGGCCCACGAGCCCCCGCTCCCCGGACCAGGCCTTCCTGCGCATCCTGCCTGTGGTCCCAGGAACCGGGGGCTGTCGGAGAGGGAGACGCGCCTGGCCCGTGTGAGTGTCCTGCCCTGCATTCTGATCCCTTTGGACGGGCGTTCCCTGGCCTCCGGTCGTGTCCCCCCGTGGATCCCCGATCCATTCTCCGCCAGGTGCCCGCCCCTCTGCTGGGCTCAAGAAGGGGGTCGCCCTGCAGAGCACCTGTGTTCTCTCAGTGTGAGGACGGCAGCACTTGTTTCAGACGCCCACGTTCCAAGTGGGAGTAGAAGCTCCCATCTAACAACTTCCAGCCGAAGCCCTGCGCTGTTTGTGTCCTCTTAGCACTGAGCGGCGCGCTCCTCGGGCCAGCGTCCCTGTCGGACGGGCCCTGTACTTGCTGTGCGGGATGCTCACGGCAGCGCGTTTACCTGCCGCGTACTTCCTGCCCGCAGTGGGAGCTCCGTGAGGACCAGACCCGCTCTGCCTGCCGCGCTGACGCGTGTCCAGGCGCGGCTCTGTGCCCGGGCCGTGGTGGTGCTGAGCATCTGCTGAGCGAAGGACTGGCCTTGTGAGCCGCTGTTTTTACATTGATTTGGGGGACAGAGAGAGGAAGGGGGTTGACGGCGAGAGGTAGAGGGAGAGAGAGAAGAGAGAGAGAGAAACGTGGACTTGTGGTCCCACTTATTCACGTATTCGTTGGTTGATTCTTGTTTGTGGCCTGACTGGAGATGGAACCCACAGCCTTGGTGCATCCGACGACGACGCTCTAACCCACTGAGCTTCCCAGCCGGGGCCACTGCGACCCGCCCCTGAGCTGTTCTCCCACCTCCCAAAGTCGCCTGGCTCGGCTCATCATCCAGACGACGGCGTGCTGATGGCACGGGCCCAGCCCCTCCCCGTGCGGAGCCGGCGCACTCCTCACGCTGGTCACAGGTTGGTCGGGAAGGCTTGTGTTTGTCCAAATTTTCCTCTCCGGGGACTCGGCCATGTTCAAGTTCATGCCCCTCAGTTTTGTCTGTGCTCTCAGAACTGCCGTGCGTTCTTTCGCCTTCCCCTGGGAAAGCACCGAGGACCTTTGTTCTCCCCGCCTGGCCCCGGCCGCATTCTTAGCCCTGCCTCATCACCTAATACCTGCTTATCAGGTGCAGCCCGGACACCCCTTCTAAGGTTTCCACGGGGACAAGGCCGCTTTCTGTCAGCATCCCCGTCTCACTGCAGCGCCGCCCGGGGCGCTGGCTCGCTCTCCAACACTTGTCGTTCCGAGTGTCTGACCTTTCCCATGTACTCTCACCAACTCTTCAGCCTTCTCCTCCTCGGTCAGCCCCTGCAAACGCTAAAAACTTTTGTAATGCTAGTTTGAAAATATATCGACTGGAAATGTTAAAATCCAAGCGTTATTTAGATGGATTTTTGCTTTGCGTATTTTTCCCTTCGTTTTCTTTGCTTTCCTAACTATATGTGCAATATTTTGTTAGCATGTTTGGTACCTGAGTCGGAGCCAAATTAAGACTCTCGTCCTATTAGGTTAATGCTTTGCTGTAGTTTGTGACACCGTGACCTTTCCTGCTTCCCTCGCCTTCCAGCCATCCCTCCTGTTCGTCTGTTTGGATCCCCTTTTCTGCCCCTAGAGCCCCAGACACACCCCCTCCAGTCCAGCCTCCCTCTGGTTGCTGCCTGCTAGCTCTCACCCCAGGGACCTGTCCCAGAGGAAGCCCTGTCGGACTCCCCCACCCGCCCTCCCACCCCCGGAGCCTCCTGATGGTCACTGCCGCCCAGTGGAGATGGGGCTGCCCTCCCTGTTCCTGCCGCCTCCTCAGAAATGCAGCCGAGCCGGAGGACACTGACCAGTGGTGGTGATGCCCAGGCCCGGGCAGGGCCCAGCGGAAGGGCAATGGCTTCCTCCCAGTACTTTTTTCTCTGGAACAGTTGGGGTAGAAGTTAATCAATTTTATTGGTCTTCTATAGGAACCAGTTTTGGGTGTCATTGATTTACCTCTTTTGCTTTTCTGTTTTCAATTTCATTAATTTTTAACTACTTACTACTTTTCTGTTACTTACATTGGAATTAACTTGCCTTTATTTATTTTATTTTTTTTAGTTTCCCAAGGTAACAAGCTTAGATTGTTGATGTGAGCACTTTTCCAAGTGCTGCTTCAGCTACGTCCCATACACTTCAATTCTGTGTTTTCTTCTGCATTTGATTCAATACATTTTCTAAGTTCCCTTGAGAATTTTGCTTTGACTCCTGGCTTAAGCAGTGTGTTATTAAGTGTCCAAATATTTGGGAATTTTCTAGATCTCTCTCTGGTACCGATTTGCAGTTTAATTCCACTGCGGTCAGAGAGTGTGCTGTGCGCGAAGGCTCGTTCCAGGGCCCGGGGCGTCCAGGGCCTGGGGCGCGGTCTGTCCCGAGCACTGTTCCCGGGCACTGGAAGGAGCGTGTGTTCGGCTCTCTGCGCGTGAGGCTCCGTGACCGGCGGCGCGTCAGGCTGGCTGACAGTGTTGTGCTGTGAGAGCCTCCCGTGCTCCCCGCTGGCTTCCCCCCGCATTCCCGCGGAGCCCCGACCGCGGTGTCTCAGCTCAGAGCGCCCTCGCGCGGTTTGTCTGTGCTCCGGATCCCTCCCTTCTCCCTCCGTGTGCTCCTAAGGTCTGTGGTCAGATGCCCACACGCTTAGAATCCTCACACGCCCTCTGTAAATTTACCTGTGGTCCCCACGGAACGTTCTCTTCGCACAGGGTGGGTTCCCGTCTCCCGCGGTCTCCTCGTCGCGCGCTGACGCAGCCACTCCTCTGGTAGTCGGTGTTTTCACGGCACAGCTTTTCCTCTGATTTACCTTTAATCTCCCAAATCATATTTAGAGTGGATTCCTCTTAGACAACAAACTATTGGATCTTATATTTGCGTAATCTAACAAAATCTGCCTTTTGTGTGTTTAAAGAATTTAAATTCAATGTAATTATCAATACGGCCGTGTTTGGGCCTACCGTTTCACTTTTTCGTTTGTCCGTTCTGTTTTTTGTCCTCTGTCCCCTCTTTCCCGCCTTCCTTTGAGTTACTGAATATTTTTTAGAATTTCATTTCAACGTGTGCATTGGATTTTTGGCTAAATCTCTTTGTATGATATTTTTAGTGATTGTTATGGTGATTATATAGTATATGTATCAATTCTAATGTATTTTTAGATTTTACCACTTCAAATAAGTTGCAAAACACTTTAAAACCCAGTGACATAGACCGATAGACCATGTCTACAAGCATTGTGAAGATCCCCAGGAAGTGTGATGACTTTGGCTTTTAATGGTTACAACTGTTTCAAAGAACTAAAGGCAAATGCGGTATATTGTATTTGCTCAGGTATCGACTCTGTGTTCATTCTTCATTCACGAAGCTCTCGGTTCCCTTTGGAGACATTTCCCCGCAGCCCAAAGGGCTCACGGACGCCCTTCTTTCAGAGCAGGTGCCCTGGTGACAGGCTCCTGGGTGCTGTCCGCTGCGGCGCCCCCTTCCTGGGGCTCGCACTGGTGAGAGGAAGCGCTGAGCCGGCAGTTCTCCCCCCCTGCCCCCCCACACCCCCACCCCTGCCGCCCGGCTGCCTCGACACCCGATGGGGCCATGGCTCTGGCTGCTTCTGAGATTGTGTTTCAGCCCTTGGTCTTCAGCAGTTTGGGTGTGATGTTTCCAGGCCTGACTGTCTCCCAATTTATCCTGTTTAGGGTTTTCAGCTTCTTGAATCTGGAATGTATGTCTTTCACTAAACTTGGGGGTTCTTGAGCCATTACTTCTTTAAGGACTTTTTTGTCTGCCCAGTTGTCCTTTTTCTCCTTCAGGGGCTCCAGTAGCACAATGCTGCTGTTCTCCTGATGCTGTCCCACAGGCCCCGGACGGTCTGTTCACTCCCCAAGCTTTCTCCTCCCCTCACACTGGATGTTTCCGCTGATGGGTCTTCAGGTTCACTGGCTGTCTGTCTGTGTCCCCTCGTTCTGTCACGAGCCTGCTGTGTGAACGGGCAGTATTGGTTGGAGGCCCCTGTGGTTCTAACGTGCAGAGAACTTGAGAGCCGCTAGCTCTGTGCCTGCCGGCCTCCCCATCCTCACCTTAAAGAGTGAGGGCGACCACGCCTGCTCGCCACCGCCCAGGGCTGCCGGGGCCTCGCGTGTCATCCGGGGCGCTCAGCGGTGTGCACGGTAGCACATGTGACCGACTCTAGGGGGACGGGAGCAAGTGACGCGCAAGGAGCCCCACTGCTGGGCAACTCGGGGCGCCGCCACTCAAGGCGCCGCCAGGGTCCAGGGCTGGCGCACCGACATTCCCCGGCTTTGAGTGTGGACACGGCTAGAGGCCAGCCACGCGGTGCGTGGCTGCGACTTGTCGCTGTGGTCCCAGGTTGTGACGGCACTCGGCAAACCGTCCCCGAGGGTTTTCAGGGGACACAGACACGTTTGCCATCAGCCACGGGGCTGGTGCCAGGTGCCCAGGGCACCCAAGGAGGGGTGGTCAGGGCGGAGAGACCAGGACTTTCATCCTCACGTATGTTGTTACAGGAAAATGAAAATATGAACCTCACCGAAGTCTGTGTGTAGCATATGACGTAGGAATTCTCATGCTGACTCAGCTGAGGAGTTAGGCTGCTGCCGAAGAGCCGCTGTGTGTGACCCTGTGTGCGGGGCCGCAGGGATGCGCCCTCGCTTTTGCTGAGCGCGCTCAGCGGCGTGCGTGCCGAAGCCGTGTGTCAGCGGTCGAGAGTCAGGGTGCCCACGTTACACTGGCGTGGGCTGTGTTGCTGACGTTTAATGAAATGGGGCGCACTTCAAACTCCCGTGAATGTACAGATTAACTTAAAAGTAAATCTTTTAGCTAAAGCTGTGCTCTTATTATTAACAGAATATCCAAGGAATCTCCAAGCACCCAATTCAGATGACTAAGCCTCAGGATTACAGAGGTAACGCATCTCTTTCTACTTTGCTGAAGTGCTGGGTGACTTTCCTTAAAGACCTGCAAGTGTCTGTGACCACGCTCCTACTGCCTCCCGGAGCTCCCCTCTGGGCCTGCCCAGGAGCAGACTCGTGGCCAGCAGCCCAGTGCACACGGAAGAACAGCACAGCTGACGCGGTGCGGCCCGCCCCCGCAGCGGGCTGCCAGTGAGAGCAGATGAGAACAGTGCAGGGAGGGCAGCTCCCCTCCTGCCTTCTCCCCCCCAGCAGCCTCCCAGTCATGGAGAAGCACCCATAGCGCTGGCCTTTAGGGAAGTCTGAAAGTTACTGGAGGTGTTCGCACAAGCGTGCTTTCTCTTAAGCGGCCTCACTGTCACACCGCTGTGTGCAGTTCTAAAACACGGCTCAGAAGTACCCGGACCCAGACTCCTCTGACTTGAGGGTGACGTTGCAGTCACTCTGTGTGAGCTCGTGGCCACGCTCACCCCGTGTCCTGTACCCCACCTCAGGGACGGCGGAGGACACCCTCACGATCGCCCCGAGGACCGTGTTCGTCGCGGCCGAGGGACATAGCTTCCTGGCAGCAGGTACGGGCAGACCACGGCAGAGGCCTGCGTGTCCCTGGAGCTCACGCATGCTCTTTGCGCCACTGAAATATCTAGAAATTGAGTCATGCAAAGGTCCTTATAAAACTCACTCTGCACAGTAAACCCTGAGGCAAACATTTATATGAGGCGACGAGGTCTCATGCACAGTAAATAAGTGCAGTCCGCACCCAAGGTCCCTCGCTTCACAGCATCTCGATCGCGAATCCCTGCCCCAGCCCACTCAGCCCGCCCCCCGGCCAGCCTGGCCGAGCGGGCCACTCTGCGGGCCTCCAGCCGGAGTCCTCGTTTCCAGATGGTGCCTCGCTCCCTCCTTGGCCTCCTCTGTGCCTTTGCTCAGGCGTCACTGTCTTTATGAGGTGCGCACCGACCCCCATCACAACAGCACATCCCTGTACCCGCCATCTCCTGCACCTCCTCGCCCGCCCCTTCCATGGTACCTTGTCTCACCTGCCACACTCCCCCCCCGCCCACAGAGGGAGCTCCATGAGCAAAGGGGCTGTTGCCTGTTTTGTTCACCACCACAGCCCAGCACACAGCCCAGCACACAGTAGGCCCTTTCTGCAATCCTGGGGTCCAGAATGAATGGAGGAATGAATGCAGCCCCCTCCGGAGGTAGTGCCGGCCTCACGGAAGGCTGAGGGGTCTCTTGGACTTGCAGACACGGGATGGCCAGTGGCCCTGCTGACCCAGGACCGTGGCAGAGGGGTGGGGGTGGACCCTGATGCTGAGGCAGGCGTAGCATACAAGGAGGGACATTGTTGGCAGGTTCTGAACTAATGCGGACTCTTTCTCACAGACTTTTCGCAGATTGAGTTGCGCATTCTTGCACACTTATCTGGGGACCCAGAACTTTTGAAGTTATTCCAGGAATCTGAAAGAGATGATGTATTTTCTACCCTGACTTCACAGTGGTAAGATACGTGAGCTCACAATAGTATCAGATCTGCAGGAATGCCCACGTTAAAAGCCTGAAGCTATTCCAAGGCTATTTTCATAAGAAAGAAATAATATTTTTCTCTAGAGGTTAATCTTTTTGAAACGGAGAGTAGATAAGTAGGATGCCAAGAGTTTCCTGAATATGAAAACCGATAGTGCTGAACCGCTAGAAGAGGAGTCTCCTGCTAAAGAATGTAATAACAGACACTGGGAAAATTGAAAGCGCAAGTCACGAGTCCCCTGCAGGTGACCGCAGTGTGGAGAGCACAGAGCCCAGGGGGCCATCGCCCTGCGCCCCACCCCCGCCAGGTGGGCCGGGGGCACCATGGTCTACACGTGAGGGTCCTGCTCACAGTGACTCACACCCCAGACGGCCCCGAAGAGGCGGCCTCCGGGGTCTGGGCAGAGCCTGCCCTTCCTCCTGTGTCAGTGTTGTCAGGGCGCCGGCTCCTCCCGGTTGTGAAGCCCCTGCTGCCTGCCCCCAAGGCAGGAGGGGGAGGGAAGGCGCGGGCTCTCCCCCACACCCCCCCTTCGGCTGGGAGGGTAAAGGCCCTGCCCCAGAACCCACCCCAGATGGCCGACGGCTGCACCTCGCTGTGCAGAGCCAGGCGTCAGCCGGCAGAGCTGTGGGAGAGGCTAGTGAAGGGGTGCTCTGGAACAGAGGTCCAGTCACAGTGTCTCACCACGACCAGGCACGTCCCTGCCCGGAGCAGAGTCAGACACGGCAGTGGCCGTGGGGGGCTGTGGGCCGGCCTCCGGGAAGGCCCCTGCTATCTCCGCTGGGCCTCCTCCCCTCCCAGCCTGGCCTCGTCCCCCGGCCCCCGGTCCCCCGCAGGAGTGATGCTGGAGACGACGCCCCACGAGGCCTGCCCCTCCGCGTTCCCCACCCCTGCCCTCCCTCCTTGTGCACTCGCCCTGGGTCCTTGTCCCCGTCCGTTACGAAGCTGTGTGAGCCGAGTGAGGCAGGGCCACCTCCTGTGGCCCAGTGCACGTGCTGGCCTCTGCCCCTCACTGCCTCCCACCCTCTCCAGCCAGCGGGCCGGTCCAGGCCCCACCTCGCCAGACCTTTCCCTCCCAAGGGCTTGAGAAGCTTTCCCCAAATGTCCATGTGGCTCGTCCCTCACCAGTTCAGCAGTTGTTAGTACACTCACGAGGCTTTGCAACCATCGCCACTAATTCTAGAACATTTCCGTCACCCCAAAGAGCAACCCCATGCCCATCAGCCATCACCCCCTAGTCTTCCGTCCCCCGTGGAAACCGCTCACCTGCTTCCTGTCTCTGTGTGTTTGTCTGTTCTGCACGTTCCGTGCTAATGGACTGACACCATGTGTGGCTCTTGGTGTCTGGCTTCTTCCGCTGAACACTGTTTGCAGTGGCCAGCCACGTAGTTCCATGTGTCAGCACTCCGCTCCTTTTCGGGGCTGAGTAATGCTCCAGCGTGTGGAGCAATGCGTTCTGTGTCCCGGGTGCAGAAGCACACAGTGTTGCCCGTGGTTACCCGTCCGTCAGTTTATGGGTGTTGGGTTCTTCCCGCCTTCTGGCTACTGTGAGTAATACTGCTGTGAACATTCACGTGCAAGGTTTTGTGTGGATATAGGTTTTCATTTCACATGGATGTATGCCAAGGAGTGGACTTGCTGGGTCATACAGTAATTCTATGTTGTGGTTTTTTTATTGCGGGGAAATAGCATAACCTAGAATTAACCGTTTTGGCCCAGGCCAGGTAGCTCAGTTGGTTGGAGCATTGTCCTGAAGTGTCGGAGCTGCAGGCTGGTCTCAGGTCAGAGACGACCAGTAAATGTATCAACGGACAGTGCAACAGATCGCTGCTTCTCTCTCTCGCTCTCTCAGTCTCTCCTTCCCTCCCTTGCTCCCTCCCTCCTTCCCTCCCTAAAACCAATACATTTTTAAAAATTATCATCTTAACCATTTTAAAACGTACAATACAGTGGTAACTATATTTGATGTTTTGTGGAACTGCTGAGCTAGTTTCCAAAATAACCACACCATTTTACACTCCCACAAATAGTGCGTGGCTTTGTGCACACTCTCGACACTTTTTACCGCCTGTTCTTTTACGTCTAGCCGTCCCGGTGGGTGTGACGTGGTGTCTCGTCGTGGCTGCACTTCCCTGCTGACTGCCGATGTTTAGCATCTTCTCCTGTGTTCACCTCTTATTCTTGTCTCTCTTTCTCTCGTTACACCTGGAGCAAAAGTGCACCCTGGGGTGTTTCACTTACCTCAGATTTTCCAGTACTTCCTCCCATAAGATGTCCTTCTGTTTCCCTTCCCCTCCAGTTAGGATGTGAGACAGTACAGAATTCTAAAAGCATGTAATCCAGTTGCTAACACTCCGGCCCTATCTCCGGAGGTATGGGAAGTCTGAGAAGGTGGTTTTTGCCTAGGTAGAAAGAGTATTTTGCTTACTTGGTTCATCTTGAGCTCCGTTGCCATCTCAGTGCTTTGATGGAGCAGCGCCCTGGACGTCCCCCTGCAGAGGGTGTGAGAGGGTCTGTCTGTGATTCAAGGTGACTGCGCAGCTCACCGAGCACGTCCTTTGTTCCGTGGGCCCAAAGCTACTTTGGCTGTTGCTAGCCAAATGTTACAGCAAAACATTTTTGTCAGTGTGTGAGACAAAGGATGCAGCCAAAGCAGTGCCAAGAGGGAAATGTATAGCACTGAACAGTCATGTTAAAAATGAGGAAAGGTCTCAATTTATCCACGAAGCCAGTCTTACCCTAATACCTAAACCAGACAAAGAGAGTGAAATTAAAGAAGACAAACCTCACTCCGACCCATATCACTCAGAACTTGGAATCAAAGCCCACAGCAAAATATTAGCAAACCCAACCCAACGATGTCTGAAAGGAATCACACAGCGTGTCCAAGTGGGACTGGTTCCCGGTGTGCGAGCCTGGCTGTATGTTTGAAAATCAGTCTAGCCCACCACATGACCAAGCTAAAGGATAAAAACAATGTGATTCTATCAGTTAACCCAGACAGAGCACTTGATAAAATTCAGTGACCATTTATGATAAAAATTGTCAGGAAGTTGGAAAGAGAGGGGAACAACCACAACTGGATGAAGAACATCGAAAAAATACCTACAGCTAAGAGCATATTTAACTGTGAAAGGCTGACTGGTTCCCCCTAAGTTCAGGAATATTGACTGATAAGTTATTAATATTGACTATTGAAGTTCTAGCCATCGATTAAGGCAAGAAAAAGAAACAAGTGGTATACATGTTAGAAAGGAAGAAATAAAACTGTCTTTATTTGAAGATGACATGATTGTCTATATGGAAAGTCCCAAATAATATAGAAGAAAAAAAATTAACTTCTAGAACTGATAAACCCATTCAGCAAGGTCACGAGATACAGTATCAACACAAAAATCAGTTACATTTCTCTAAGCTGACAAGGAACGTGCAGGAACTGAAATTAAAAATGCAACGCCATTTACAGTTGCTCCAAAGATAAGGACATACCCAGGTGTTCAGCCAACAAAACACGTGCGGGATCGCTGTGTCTAAAACTGCCAGGTGCTGGCGGGAGAAGTCCAAGGTCTAATGAACGGGGAGGCTGCCTGTGCTCATGGGATCGAAGACGCGACAGCATCCGTGGGTCAGTTTTCCCTAAAACGACCCGCAGGTTTAATGCAGCCCCTATTAAAGCCTGAGCAAATCTTAGAGTAGTCACACTTCTCCTGAGATCCACGAGAAACGGCACAGGCCCGGGAGAGCTAAAACGGTCCTGGCAGAGTAACGGTGGCAGGAGTCACCGCCTGCTGTGAAGACAGTGCGGAGCAACCGGGGAGCGTGGCGCTGGCGGACCGACGGGCCCAGAGACCGGGGGACTGAGAGAGAAGCCAGAAAGACCCACGCGGATGTGTCGATGGATTTTTGAAGAAGGTTTAACGTACCAGGCAGGAAATAATTCTCTTCAGACTCGTGTTCAGTGGCTCACTCACGAAGCCAGCTTGGGAAGTTCACGGCCACACTGGCTACCGTTTGTCTCTCCTGCACTTTCTTAGCTTGTACATGAGGTCTGTCCGGGAAAAGTCCAGCCGTCGTTAATGTAACGGGACCGTTTGCGAGAGCAGAGACAGCCGAGGAGAGTAGACCGGAGCGTGCGCGCGGGGACAGTGCCGCCTTCACTGTGCCGGCTGCCCACGCAGCTTTCTCTACAGCGATCACTGCGCATCTCTCCAACGAGATGGTTTTCTAAGTTTCACGAAATGCAATAAAAAGTGCAGTCCTTACAGCTATGCATTCAGCTCAACATGTTCAGAGCGAAACTCGAAAAAGAGTTTCCCACTGCAGAATACATTTGTTTTTCTCCTGCTTAGCACTTTTCGGGGCGCTTTTCTGAGGAGTTCTCTCTAAGGCAGTCGCCTTGCAGTGTGTTGCCGGCCACCCCTCTCTGGGACGGCGGTGCTTCTCTGTCCAGTAGCTGCCAGACCTGGGCATGTGACTTGCTCTGTTTGTAAAATAAAAGCAAAAGTGACGTGTGTCATTCCTGAGCTGAGGCTTCAAGGCAGCGCACACAATGTCTCCTGATCTCTCCTGTCAGCACAGCTGGCCACCGGGGAGAGGCCACCCCGTGACGCCAGGCGGCGAGTGGCAGAGCGGCGTGATGGGATGCAGTGAGGACGAGAGCCGAGCCGTGCTCGCTGTGGGCGGTGACCCTGGGGGACGTTGTCACAGCACCCCTTGTCCTGCTGCAAGATGTGCAGGGCTCGGGTAAGAAGTAAGAGGCGGCTCTCACGAACCCTGACCCACGCGACTTCTGGGGTGGGGGCAGGCAGTGAGGAGGCGTCCACTGGAAGACGGCGTTTGGCAAACGGTGCAACATTTGGCAACGTTGTCACCTATGATCCCTTGCGAGGCAAATAGCGTCCTAATGAGCTCGGGCCGCAGGCTGGCCAGGGCAGCAGGTGCTGGACCGCGCTCGGGTCACTGCGGCCGCCAGGGGACAAGGTCCCCTGACGAGAAGCAAGCTCAGGCGGAGGCCGCTGGCGTAACCTGCCCCGGTCACACGGTTTCGCGTGAGCACCACGAGCCGTGTGCCGGCCCTTTAGTTTTAGAGCCGGGCTCCTGACCCTGGGCCTCAGGGAGGTGGCGCCCAACCTCTTTCTCACCCCTGTGTTTGGAGCTGTGGCCGTCAGAGCCCCCACTGGGACCTCCCATCTGACTTAGCGCCCCTTTGCAGAGACGCTGCGGAGCGGCAGGAGGGGAGGCCAGGCCCTCAGCCCCGGCCGTGGCAGCACCTGGGGGCCTGGCCCTGCAGCCTGGGGGGCGCCAGGAGGGCCCAGCTGGGGCCGGGGCTGCGGCATTGAGGTTGCAGTGCCCACAGGAGGCGCAGGGACACTCGGGTCCCCCTTCCTCCCACGCTCTGTCAGCAGTGGTGTCCCTGGCGGCCTAAGCCAGGGCAGTCTGGTGGCCACCAGGACCCTCTGTGGAGTCCCGTCCCATAGGGCTCTGGGAGGCAGCACACAGAAACCCAGCGAGGGGGCATCAGGGAGCGGAAGGCAGAGCCGCCAGCTGTGTTCTGACGGAGCCGGGTTGGAGAGCGAGGCGGCACCGGGAGCGGGTGGGCCGTGGGGCAGGGGGAGCAAGGCCCGGGGCCCTCGGGTGCGGAGCACCACAGGTGTGACGGTGAGCGCGGGGGGAGGAGCTCACCCTGCACCTGGAGCGTGGGAGGCCCCGGGGTGGAGGTGCAGCACCTCCGTCCCCAGCACCAGGCCAGCTGCTCCAGTTCTCAGCAGCGGGGTGCCCGGCTGTCCCTGACAGTCCCAACTCAGCAGGTGTGCAGGGGCCGTCCCGATTCCTCCCTTCCTGCCTCCCACCCCCCGATTCCAGCCGGGCCTGGGCTCCCTCCTCCCCCGTGCCCCACACACCTGCTGTGGTAAGTTCCCGACCGCCCCCGCTGCAGAGCTCCCCTCATGCATCCCCACTGACTCCCCTTATCTCACTACGATGCAGTCTGAACGCGTGACCCCCCTGGGCCTTCACTGGCTGATAACACGGCCACTGGGCGGGACCGCCAGGGCGCCCCGTGAAACTCAGGAACAGAGAAGCTGCCGCGCACGATGGCGTGTGTCGGTCGGCCGGGACGCAGCAACAGCGTCCCCTGTGAAGGCGGCGACTGCCTGTGGGGAAACCCGGGGAGTCGGCGAAAGGAAACTCGCTGCTGGGGCCTGGAGGCGGACGAGGCGGCAGGACCGGGCAGAAAGGCACGGGGCGTGGAGGGAGAGGCGGTGAAAAGGGCACAGCACCCGGGACGGCGGAATAACCGGGTGCGAGATCCAGACGGGGAAAGTGGAGAAACGGAAACGATGGGAAACCCCGTTCTGTGGAGACGCCACGCCTCCTCCCGCTGACGTGCACGCGGAGAAGGTGCTGTCAGCACCCCCAGCAGATCGGGAGTTCTCAGCAGCTGCACGAGGCAGAAGACTCCGTCCTCGTCGCGCAAGTTTGAGGAGGAGCAGTAAGGAAGCCCAGGCCTCACCAGGCCCTCGGGCGTGTCACACAGACACAGTTCAGAAACGTTGTGTGGACGCAGAGTGGAACAGAGTGACGGTGAAAGACTACTTCCAAAAGCAGACTGGCACACGGGAACTCACACATGATAAGAGACACGCTAAGGCCACGGCAGACTCTCGCATGATTTGCTGGGTGCCTGTGGTGGGTCTCCGTGCACCGGCGCCGTGCGCACACACAGGGGCTCTGGAATTCAGCAGCCAAGCCGTGCAGGCGTGGGCGTGGAGGAGGGTGCAGACACGCTGACGCTGGCGTCGTTCCGGGGCAAAGCTTCTCCAGACAGCCTGCCAGGATGGCGGGAGTCTCCGGAGATGATCCTCACAGGACACAGCAACCAATCCCGAAGTCCGGGGTCTTGCGAGACTTCCCAGGGGAAATCCGGAACCAAGATAGAGGGCGGCCCACAGCGGGGAGGGAGCTCCTGCCAGTTTTCCTACTGGACAGGGACCCAGCAGGACATGCGCGTGGATGTCCCCAAAATGGGGCCTGTAGGGGACAGCCCACACAGCTGCAGGGGCCACCACCTTCGTTCCTTCTTTAGGCTCCTGTCTGTGGGGGGAGCTTAATTTTTTAAAAAATCCTAACCCGAGGCTGTTTTCTCATTGCCTTTTTTTTTATAGCAAGAGAAACATCGATCAGTTGCCTCTTGTACCTGCAACCGAGGCACGTGCCCTGAGTGGGGATCAAACTCGCGGCCTTTCGGTTTAGAGGATGACACTCCGACCACCCGAGCCACACCAGCCAGGGCCTGCTGGTGGGTTTTGATTGCCAAGACTCAGTGTCTAAGGCCGACCCTGGCCTCACTTCAGTCAGCGTCACAGCCAGGCGTGGGCAGACCTGATCCGTGACCCGAGGCCATAATCTGCCATCAGGGCCGCTTCCTCCCGAGGCCACAGATGCAACTGTCAGGGCTCACGTGGTCCGACGCCGGGCTCAGGCCACGGGGCGTCTCCTGCTCGATCAGATGGCCGGCCGAAGCATCTCAGTTCTTCACGAAGGGCTCCCGCTGCGTTTTGTGGGGGAAATTGGAGTAGAGAGCTCTTGACCTCTGCTTTCCTGCAAGATAAAAGGGACCCATTCTCGTACGTTGCCAGCGGGTAAGATGGTGCGGTCGCTCCGGAACAGCCGGGCGGTGCCTCAAACGTAAAGCTCCCGCATGGCCCAGCAGTTCCCCTCCCGGGCGCCTGCCCGAGAGGGCGGAGCCCTCTGTCCACACACACACTTGTCCAACCGTGTCCACGGAGCCGGGAGGTGGGAGCACCCCGGATGTCCGTCCCCAGAACAGGTGGACGTGGCGCGGCCATGCACAGTGGGGTGTCACCCAGCTGTGGAAAGGAACACAGCTCTGACACAGTTCCATGTAGACAGCCCTCGAACACACTCCGTGAAAGAAGCCAGTCTCGGAAGGCCGCGGACCGTGTGGCCCTTTTATTGGACGTGTCCAGAGCAGGCGAAGGTGGGGGACGGGAAGTCGGTTAGTGGTGGCGGGGGGGAGACGGGAATGGAGAGTGACAGATGAAAATGCTCTAGAATTACACAGTAGGGGCAGTTGACTGAGCGTGTGAATTTACTAAAAATCACTAAACTGTGCACCTTAAAAGGGTGAATGGTCTGTGAGTGGTATCTCAATAGTAAAAAAATGTAAAAGTAATCAGTACTCCTTGTAACAATTTTTACAATTAAAGTTCAGAACAAATGGAGCCCCAACTGATGTGGCTAGAGGGTTGGGTGTTATCCTGCAAAGCAAAAGGTCACCGGTTCGATTCCCAGTCAGGGCATGTTACCTGGGTTGCAGGTTCAGGTCCCAGTCGGGGTACTTACGAGAGGCAACCAATCAGTGTTCTTCTCCCTGTCTTTCTCCCTCCTTTCCCCTTGCTCTAAAAATAAATAAAATCTTAAAAAAGAAAAAAAAACAGATGGAAATATGGGCACGGAGTTTCAGTTCGGGAAGATGAAAACCTTCTGGAAATAAATGGCAGTGATGGTCACACGACACTGTGAACGTACTTAATGCTGCCAAATGGTGCACTTAAACATGATCAAAAGGATAAATTTTAAGTTATGTATATTTTCCAAAAAAAAAAAAAGGAAGGAAGAAAAACCCTCAACTAAGGGAATACGTATCTGAATCGTGGACGAGGCGTTTCAAAGGAGTGCCTTCGTCACCTGCTGTCGGGACGCTAGGCTCTCAGGCCGCTGTGCCTGCAGGCTCAGTGCAGGCTCAGTGGCCCTTACAGACACCCCGCACTGCCCCCCCGCCTCCCCCCAGCTCTAGAGAGTGGCAGCGGGCAGCCCGAGCAGTAGGTGAGCCTCCCTCCCTTCCCCTCCTCCCCGCTGTTCTCTCCGACAGCAGGCTAGTTCTCCGCTGGCCTTGCGGCCTGGTCCGCGCTCCCGCAGAGCTGGGCTGTGCCCCCGTGCCTGGCTCGCAGCACGTGGGGCTGCCCAGGAGTCTGGCCTTGGCTGAGGCCAGGATCTGCTTCCAGGAGTGGATGGGTTGGGGTCTGCACTTCTTCCCCTTGGTCAGCTTTTCAGAGGCCCCTCCCAAAGAGCTATCCCGCTCTGCATGCGAGAACCTACTAGGGGACCCTCAAAAAAACAGAATTACTTTCTGGAGGACGGGCCCCTTGTAGGACAGGCTTCCCCACTAGGTGAATGTTCTAGGAACCCATCTGTATCAGTGGACCAGCTGGTGTTGTTGTGAGAGGCTGCGTTTGGCTTCAGTGAATTTTTTGAACGTTTTCAGTGCATTTGCCCACTTCAAGATGTGTGATTTACGAGTGCACCTGCCCACACCGAGCTGAGTGTTCAGCAGTTTCTAACCCAAAAAAGGCATGACCCTGTGCCCCACCCTCCCTGTTCACCGGATCTCGCTCTGGGGGACTCTTTTTGTTTCCCTGGATGAAAAAAGTCCTTAAAGGGAAATGTTTTGCTGATGTGGAAGAGGTGAATCAAAAAACGGCAGAAGCACTGAAAGGCATCAAAGTCGACGAGCTCAAAACTGTTCTGAGCAGTGGGACAACGTCCCGATAGGTGTGTTGCATGAAGTGGAGAGTTCTTTGAGGGTGACTGAAGTTTCAACATGGAAGAGTAAATGCACAGATTTTCATAACTAAATTCTGGGTTTTTAGGGGGGTGCCCCTCACCTGTCCTTTGCATTCCTCAGTAGGGGACTCATTTTTGCCAGCCGCTCCTTGAAAAGCCGTGTCTGTGCTCTGCATGTGCACCCTACAGGGCTGGCCGTGTTCTGCCAGCCAGCCACTGCGACTCGACCTCTAAGTGGTCTGCGTGCACCCTCTGCCCGGCGTTCTGTTGGAGCGCCTTGCTCAGTGACTTGTCCAGGGTCTTCACGTGTTCTGGACAGCACCCCATTTCTCCTTCACATGCTAGCGTGTAGTTTTTAATTGACTCTTACTTTTCTGCGATGCTTTTTGTCATACTGAATTTTAGAACTATGATGTAGTAGATTATTTCTTATGTATGATTTGTATTGTTTGCATCTTTCTATCAATACTCTTCTGTTAGTGGGACTTACATTCTTCTTTGTTTTCTTTCATTTTATTTGCCTTTTTTTTTCGTGTGTAGGCCTTTAATCTGTCTGGACTCTGATTCTGTGGTTTGGCGGCACATTGAAAACGAAGAGCTAACTGGTTTCCCCAACATGGCAAGCCGGTGGTCCCAGCGAGCTGTGCGGGACGCCCCCGCCCTGCCCCCTTCACTCTGAGCGCGCCCAGGCCCACGGGCCGGGCCTGCCGCCAGGCCTCCCGTGCCGCTCCGCACAGATCTTTGCCCTCACCCTTTCACATCTTCTTCAGGACTTATTTTTAAATTTTTAAAAATATTGTATTTATTCTGAGAGGGAAAGGAAGAGAGGAAGAGAAACACCGACTGGCTGTGCCCCCACTGGGGGCCACACCCGTAGCCCAGGCCCGTGCCCGGACCAGGGGTCAAACCGGCGACCTTTCGGTTTGCAGGGTGATGTCCATCCAGCTTAACCGCACCAGGCGGACATTACTGAGTTGTGATTCACTAGGCATTTGCAACCAGAAGTTGGTTTTTAAATTGTTTCCCAATTATTGTGCCTCTAATTATTTGGCCGATGCTTCCGGAATGATGTTAAATGACAGTGGAGGTGGTGGCATCCCTGTGTGGTTTCTGGCCTTAGGAAGAAGTCCAAGAAAAACTGTCAGAACCAGTTCTGTCTGCCCTGGGAGACAGGCAGCGGCTTCCAGCCAAGCAGACGCTGCATCCAGCAAAGGGCGGTTGGGCCCCGGCCGAGCAGCGCGTTGGGTCAGAGTGTCGTCCCCATACGCCAGGGCTGCAGGGTCGGTCCCAGTCAGCGCACATGCCAGAATCACCCAGCGGCCCTGGCCGGTGTGGCTCGGTGGGCTGGGCATCGTCCTGCAAACGGAAAGGTGGCGGGTTCGATTCCCGGTCAGGGCGCGTGCCTGAGTTGCGAGTTCTGTCCCTGGTTGGGGGCGTATGAGAGGCAACTGATGGCTGTTTCCCTTTCTCCCCCCGCCCCCGCCCTGCTTCCCTTCTCTCTACGAAAAGAATTAAGTTTTTTTTTTTTTAAAGAATCAACTAATCAATACGTGAATGAGTGGAACCACAAATCCGTGTTTCTCTCCCTCTCTCCCTTCCTTTCTGTCTAAAACTAATAGATAAAATGTAGAAAAAGAAAAGAGCAACTTGAACAGTGGGAGAGCTTGTGTTTTCGCGTGGCCCGCCCCTCCGACTCGGCGGCCTTGTGCCCAGCACAGGACCCTGTCGGTCCCTGGTTCGGGGGAGAAGCCCACCTGCTCGCAAAGCATCATGTTTGTGGGTTCTGCCTTGCCTGGGGGACGTTCTGCCCGACCAAGCACGCAGTCTGGGGCAGGCGGTGGCCGACACTGCTGAGAGCACCGAACGGTAAACGGCCTGCCGGCGACAAGGCCCTGAAAGCTCGCGGAGCAGCGGGGAGAGACCTGCGGGAGACGGGAGCAGGCAGAGGCCCGAGGGTGCCCGGGGCTGCCACCCTGCTCAGAGGATCCCTGAGAAGACCCTGAGCTTTCCCGTCAGTCAGTGGGGCCGGTGGCCGAGCCGAGGGCGGGCCTCGTCCCCGCCTTCCCTGCAGGGCCCAGCCCGGAGCCAACCCCTGCGCTTGGGACGGGCTCCTTCAGCCGGTCAGACGGTCAATGTGGCCGGATCCTTATTCTGAGTACTTCAGCCCCGGCCGCGCTCGGCCACCCGGCCGCTCGCCCGGTCCCGCAGGCAGACCGGAAACAGCCGCGGGAGCAGGCCTGCTCGCTGAGGCGCCTCCTGGCTCAGTTTGTGGGCGCTCCGGAGCTGGGCCAGCACCTGGGCGGCGGGCGCGTGCCGAGGCGGGTGCCGCAGAGGCAGGCGTCGCCCCACTGGTGTGAGAGGCTGACTCTGAAACAGTGAAGTCCCCCCACCATGCAGGGCTGGCGATGCGTGGGCTTCGGGCCCGGGCGGCCCCTCCACAGCCGGTGCGACGTGCCCCCTTTCCTGCAGGAAGGACGTCCCCGCAGACCGTGTGACTCACGCAGACAGGGAGCGGACCAAGAAGGTGGTGTACTCCGTGGTCTACGGGGCAGGTAGGCTGCGGCCCAGGCACGGCCCGCGTTCACGTGCGGCCTCGGCCGGAGAAATCACCGTGGGCCTGGGGAGCTCCGTGTGCGAGTCCTGCGCGTCTCCCACACACGCGGATGGGGTTCGCCACGCCCGCTGGGACACCCGTCAGACCCCTCCCAGCCCTCGCTCCCCGTGCCCACATCTCCCTGTCAGGTGAGGGGACAGGCCCAGAAGTGAGCGCCAACCAAAGTCCCGCACCCGGAGGGGCACCGCAGGGCCCGCCCCTACTCTGCGCAGCACCGCGGGGATGGGGGGCGGTGGCCAGCTCTGTGGAGGCCCTCCCCCCCCTCCTCGCCCTCCCCCGCAGCCCCAGGGCCCAAGGCAAGCTCCCTTCCACTGCCCCTCCCTCTCCCCTCCCTTTGACTTTGGGGCCTGATGGGCCCGCAGGAGAGGAGGGGAGAGTCAGGAGAGGCTGGGGACAGCCAGCCCCTGCCTGAGGAAGGGCCCCAGGGGCTGCCAGCAGGACCCTGTGCCCGCCTCCTCCTTCCTGCCTAAGGAAGGGCTCAGGACCGACACGGGTGAGGGCCCACTCCCTGCCCTGGGAGCCTGTGCACAGAGGAAAGGCAGCAGGACCACCCGGGCAAACGCCCATCGGTTATACGCAGGGGCCACCTTGTGCCTCCAGAGCGCCGCTTCCCGGCCTCGGGCGACTTGCTCTGACAGGTCTGGAAGCCACCCCTCGCCCCTCCGCCCCGCCCACTGAGCTCACCCTGACTTCGGTCAGGTCTTCACTCAGCGGCCCCCTTCCCAGGTGTCCTGAGCAGTGAGGCTGGCCCGTCCGTCGTCTCCTAGTCCCTGTGGGCCAGGAGTCTGGGCACAGCTTGGCCGGGTCCTCTGCAGGGCTGTGGTCAGGGTGCCGGCGCAGCTGGGCTGGGGGAGCACCCCTCAGGGAGGGCCCCATGAGGCCGGGGAGACCGCTTCTCTCCGCTGCCTCCCTCCCCCCGAGCCCGGCTCTGCTGTGCTCAGCACCCACCCTACCTCGCTGGGCTGCAGGAGGCCTGAGCGCCTCCCTGGTGTGGGGCACAGACAGCCCTGCTTGCGGAGCGAGGGAGTGAGCAGGAGGCTGTCCGCCCTGCTGGGGAGCACATTTTGCGTGCACAGTTTTGGGGCGACAGGCTGAGCAACTGAACTGAGTGGGTGGCAGCAGGGCGGCACCGGCTGCTGCCCCGTCGCCTGCTCCCCGCCTCCTCCCTCCGGTGCCCCTGAGCCTCCCCAAGTCTCCGCCTGGTCAGAACCAGCGTTCCGCTCTTCCCGGTAGATTCTGGTGCCCGGCGACCTTGTCCAGAGTCACGTGCCACAGGGGCGCCACTGGCTCTGGCTCTGCCAACAGACGCTGCCTCCTCTTCCCCGGCCAGGCAGCCTGGCCGAGTCCTGACTGTCCCTCCTGGCTGTGTGACCTTATACAAGGCCCTGCACCTCTCTGTGCCCCGTCACCGGCTCAGGTGATGTGGAGGCAGGTTGTTGGAGCGGCAGCTGACACCAGCTAAGTCCCCATCGGCATCTGCCACCACGCCTGGGGCCTCCTTCCATTCGGTGCCAGGCCAGCGCACGCCCCCGGTGACTGGCGGCTCTGTGGGGTGGTGGGGCCACCGTCCCCAATCCAGCTGGGAGAGAGGCCGCAGGGTGAGGGGCTTCACGAGGCCAGCAGGGTGTGTCCCCACTCTCCCAACGCACCCAGAGTCCCTTCTCAGCTGTCGGTTTGGCACCTTCTGGATTTTCCCTCTGTTTCTCCTGGAGAGGAGAGAGCTCCACTTCGTAAATAAGCAGTGAGTCATTAGCCGTGATGTTGGTGAAAAGGGTAATTTGGCTGCTTTTAGCCCTGGCGGTGACAGGGCTCCTACCCCAAGCCTCCGCCTCTGCAGCTGCGGCTCTCGTTGTCACCGCCCAGCCTGACAGCCGACCCCTGTGTGTTCGCAGCGGCACACAGGCCCGAGACCGCTCCCGTGTGACGGAGCCTGGTGGGCAAATGTGGCTGCTCTCCTGGCTGCCGGGACCCTTTGGGAGTTGCGCCGAGGGGCGTCCGACCAGCCAGCTTTCTCCGGTTGCAAGGACATGTTGTCACATAAATGTGCCCCCGAGGGTCCGCAAGCTGCTGCTCTGGCTGCTGGGGGCCCAGGGCAGAGGCAGACTTGGTGGCGTGGTTGTCGTGAGGACCACGGAGAGAGACAGCATGGGGAGCAGCAGGCCTGGGCTGCAAGCACCGAGGATGCTCAGGAGGCCGCCACGTCTGTGCAGCCCACTGGGGCCTGCAGGGCAGCCCGGCCCCACGCCTCCCACAGACCCAGGCCTCTGCAGGGAGGGTGGCACCCTGCTTCTGAGGCAGCTGCGACCACACGGCCACAGAGCTGCTGTTCCCCAGGGCCCACACACAGCACACTGCTGCCCCTGCCCTCGATGAGTTCAGTGCCTGTCACTAACGGGACACCGCCCACCCTGGCCCTCTGCCAGCCCCTCTGAGCTCACCGGGAGGCACCACCTCCAGGAAGCAACTCCCAACCCCTCCGGTCCTGCCCGGCGCTCCCGCTGCTCCGAGAGCCAGTTCACCTCTTGATTCTTCCCAGACAGCCGGCTCCACGTCTCCTCAGTCCCACCCCGCCCAGCCTCGTCTGATCACGAGGGATCCCCGCGGCGTGCCAGCCTCGGGCTGCACAGTGGGTGCCGGGTGGGCCAGCCCGAGGGACCAGGTGCCCGGTAGGCCCTGGAGTCACCCACCAGAGTGAGGAAGTGTTAGCAGTTGTGCGTGGGGTGGGACAGCACTTGGCGTGAAGGGAGCAAAGAGGGTTTGTGAAGAAGTAGAAGTCGCAGCACACGCACGCGCACACGCAGGATGTGATTGCCGTCTGCGGGAAGAGTCCACCGTGTGTCCACGGCAGATGTAAGAGCTGGGGGCCCTTGCTCTCGGGGAGGTGGCCCGGCCTGCGACCACAGCCCACACGGCAGAAGCCCGGCCCTCGGAAGCAAAGTGCAGAGCGATGTGTGTGGAGAGGGGGACCAGCCGACGCAGGCGGGAAAGAGAAGCCCTGCAGAGCCCGAAGTCGTCCTGCTTGGGGGGCAGGGGGCGGTGGCCTCCAGTGGGACACACCACCGACGAGGGTGCAGGGAGCAAGGATCCAGGGCCTGGAGGCTGGAGTGGATGCTGGTCCCTTGCAGCCTCTGCCTCCCTGGAGCTGCCGCGTGGTTGGTCCTTTGTCAGCAGGCTCCCCGCAGGTGCAGGGACCTGGGCAGGCCGCCTCCGTGCGTCCCAGCAGCTAGCCAGGGAAGGAAAGTCCTCCTCAGCTGCAGGTATCGAGAAGAAGGGTGGCCTCTGGTAACAGCCAGGGAGCTCCTGCAGCCCACACACTCCAAGGTATCAACTCTGGGATACCTGGAGCTGAAGTGTGGAAAACACAATAAACGACAACCTAGAGGTTCTGAAAATGGACCGAAAGCAGACAGAAGGGGCAGGTAGGTGGACAGTTGGAAAAAGGAGTGGGACAGGGTGAGTCTGCCATTGTGTAGCCCTTCGCCTGCCGAAACGCCAGCAGAGACGCATCCTCTCACTAGCTGGAAGAGCCAGATGCCGAGTTTGGAGCAGCCTGGGGACCGGCACAGGGAAGGGAGAGATCTCAGAGGGGAGCCGGAGAGGAGCGCCCGGCTCGGAGTGCGAGCTCTGCCCGGGTCTCTGGCTGACCCGAACCTCCATGGCCAGGGCAGGCTTCGGACAGCCCAGCCAAGGCTGGGAGGGCTGCCCAGTCAGAGGGACCGAGTCTCAAGTTTAACTTCGGCCACATTAACTGCCCATTTAAAGAAGAAACCAGCACTCACGAGAAAAACGGGAGAGAACGCAGAGGG
Organism: Trachops cirrhosus; assembly: GCA_028533065.1. Lineage (NCBI taxonomy): Eukaryota > Metazoa > Chordata > Mammalia > Chiroptera > Phyllostomidae > Trachops > Trachops cirrhosus. Next base: position 714,079 of record CM052538.1, on the reverse strand, counting down.
TCTGCGACACGCCGTCCACAATTACCGAGCGCGGGCGGGAAGCAGCAGGTGTGGCTGGACTCGCACTCGACAGGCGGCCGTGGGAGCAGGCCCTGAGGTGACCCCGTGGCTGGAGCTCCCAGACAAGCATGTCAAAGCCACTTTTATAACCACGTGCAAGGATGTAAAGGAAATATGCTCGAAAGTAATGAAAAATAGGGCATCTCAGAGCATCAGAAGACCCGATTGAACATCTAAAACTGGAAACTGCAGTATCGGGAATAAAAGTGCACGGAGCGGGCCTCACAGCCGATCAGACTCGAGAACCGAGAAGAGGGCTCGCGGCGCCCCGCCGGACCTGCCCGCGGCCCGAGCCACGCGGGAGCCTGTCCGAGAGCCGGTGCGGCGACTGGGCGTCGCAGAGATGGAGGTGCAGGCGATCGGCTCCGCAGAGCGTGTCCGTGAAGCCGCCGCCTGGTCTGATTGCGTCTGAAAGGGAAACCGGAGGCGTCTCATTCCCAGCCGAGCCCAGGGCGCGGCAGGCTGGGCAGAAGCCCCGTGAAGCGGCGGGCGCCCGGCCTCCCCCACGCTCCCTGGCCGGGCAGTGGAAGCACTCCGCTGTGCAGAGCCTCGAGCCCGCGGCCAGCCAGGGCCAGGAGGGGCCGGGCTCCGAGACGCCCGTCGGCCCCTCCTCCTGCGGCCTCGCCTCTGGTCTTCGCGTCTCCACCTCCAGGCTGTGGCTTCTGGACCAGTTGGTCTGAAGGCCCCTGGGGGTGCCCTCCAGTGCGACCCCAGAGCCGACGCTGTGCAGAGGCAGCAGGTCCATCCTGGTTCCAGTCGCTCTCCCGGGATTCGGGCCTTCACGCGACTCGTCTCCTGGGGCTCCCCCCAGAGACGCAGCCCCTCGGAGCCCCGGGCCGTCCCGTCGCCCCGCCCCGCTGGCGGGCAAGGCGCCCACACCCGTCCTTGTGACCCCTCATTCTCTCTGGGAAGCCTTCCTTTCCGGAGGCCATGGCAGAGACTCCACACTGAACACCAGTTAGGGGCCAGTCCGCTTGGAGCTCTGCCTGCCTCAGCTCGTGGGGCCCCCTACCAACTTTAGGGGCAAGGATGTTTCTTCCTCATCCACAGGGAAGAAATGGGGGCTTAGGGCAGGTCAGGTGACTTCCCCAAGGCCACACAGAACCGCCCACCCTGATGGAGCTGGACGCAGGCCCAGGCCAGGGTGGTCCCTGCACCTTCATCCAGAAGGCTGTGCTGGGACTCAGGGTGCCGTCCTGACCACAGTCCTTGCTGTAAGAAGGGTCATCAGGGTACCTGCGTCCCCTAGGAAGCAAATACTGGCTGGACCAGAAGTGCTTGTCTCACAGTGGAATTCGAAGGATGGAGCTCCTGGGTCCCGTTTCCCCCTAAGGTGGCAACAGGCCGTTCCCTCCTTGTCCTCCTCTGTGCCCGGCCAGCTGCCCGAGGTTCTGCACAGGCTGAGTGCCGGGCTGCACCTGCTCCGGGCACGGCTGCAGCTGCAGCACCTGGCAGGCACTCAGCCGACATGGGGAGTAAACACACGGGTGCTGCCCCAGGTGGGCCAGCGCCTCGCACTCGGTTGTTAAAGCCAGAAGCCAACACCATCCTGACCAATCAGAAGAGACCAGTGGTGCGGGCTGGTCCTCGACTCACCGCGTGTCCAGGAGGCCTCCTGTCGGCTCCTCCGCGCGTGGGGGACCCTGCCTAGGGGCTTGTGCTCTTGGTCCCCACCATGTGGGGGTCAGGGCTGCCTCTGATCTTCGTGTTTCTGCTCTCACAGGGAAGGAGCGGCTTGCTGCTTGCCTCGGAGTGACTGTTCAAGAAGCCTCCCAGTTTTTGGAGAGTTTTTTGCAGAAGTACAAGAAAATCAAGGACTTTGCCCAAGCAACCATTGCCGGGTGTCGCCAGACAGGTAAGCCAGCGGAGCGGCAGCCGGAGCCATCGGCAGGTCCTCCCCTCCCATGTCTGACCTGCGGCAGCTGGCTGGCCGGTGGCTGGACAGACGGCAGGGTGGTGGGTTGGCGGTGGAGCCTGGAGGGTGCGGACGGGGTGAGTGTCCAGCCCCTGCTGTATGAGTGGGACCGAAAGGTTCCACTTGACAAGGGCCCAGAGCCAGGCTCTGCCTGAGGCCCCAAAGCCAACAAGCTCACGTGAGAGAAGGGCCACTGCGCAGACACACGCGGAGAAATGACTCCCTGCACCCAGCAACGGGGAGCACGCGCTCCCCGAAAGACACGTGCGCGGTTACACCACCAGACGGAGCGAGCTCTGCGGCCTCAGCGGGACACACGGGCGGTCTCACATCCGTGTGCACCTGTGGCCGTGTGCACGCCCCCTTGTTAGAGATGTGCCACCCTCCTCGGTGACCCGGCATTGAGAAAAGTCCCGGTAAAGTTACAAGTGACGGCAAAGCATCTCACACGAAAAGCAGTGAGTCGAGCTGACGCTGGGAGTTGAAGGAATGCTTCGCGAGAGTGTTTTTAAGAAAGACGTTGTGAACACGAGTGGTTTGTGTTCCACACAAGATCTTTGGAAAGAGGAGCTGAGCGAACTTGAGAGAGGAGGAAATAGACGTAAAATGTGCCACCAGACAAGTGACGGCCCCCCACCCCCGCCATGTGTGTCTCCCAACACAGACCGGCTGGCCTGGCCCCCAGGGCGCCACGCTGCCCGTCTGCTCCCGCCTCACCCCCTTCCCTTGGTGCACCCCAGGCTACGTGACGTCCATCGTGGGCAGAAGGAGGCCGCTGCCGAGGATCCGTGCGCGGGACCAGCAGCTCCGGGCTCAGGCTGAGCGGCAGGCGGTGAACTTCGTGGTGCAAGGTACCCGCGGCCCCCAGCTTGCCTGCAGGCCCCTTCACTTCCCGGGGCCCGCGGCCGCAGGGCCGGTGACCCCGACCAGGTCCTTGTCCCGTATTTCCTGCTTCTGTCCTCCCCGGCAGGTACTGTCGGGAGGCAGTGGTGGAACGTGGCGGAAGGTGAGAGGTGTTCAGTACGCGGTGATCCTTGTGGTTACAACATTGCCCCCGAAAGACGGTGTGGAGCAGGGCTGTCCCTGCGTCTGCACAGGGACCTGAGGCCCTAGGAGTGTGTCCCGCTGGGCGTGAGGGCCGGACCTGGAGCCCAGCCCCCGGGCCCTTGGCCGGGGACTGTCTGGTGTACCCTTACGCCTGGCAGCGTAAGGGCTCGAGCAAGGCACCCACACACAGCGTGTCCCCGGCACCACAGCCCCCAGCACCCACGGCAGGAAGCAGCTGGCAGTGACACCGCACCGTCTGCCTCCAGTTACGGGAACGCCTTAATCATCCTCAGCCCCAGCACACAAACAGCTCACGCGTCTGCGTGGAGCTGCAGGGGGAGATGTAGTCATGGGCGTCTCGCCCCACGTGCAGTGAGCTGCCCCAGCACCGCCTCGGGGTCGGCTGGGAGTCGGGCGTCGTCCCAGCCGGGACTGCACAGGGCGCAGAGCCGAGGCCCCAGAGCCCAGCCCTAGGGTGCCTGCTGCGCCACCCTACCTGCAGAGAGCTGTTCTGCAGCACGAGGGGGGCCAGGGACCCCAGCAGGTGAGGAGGACAAAGGTCGAGGCCCCGGCCAACCCCGCAGAGGGGCCCGCAGGGCGGAGCTGCTCAGTGCCGGTGCAGAACAGGGAGGGCAGCGGCAGCCGGCGGGACAGGCTCAGCGGGGAGCCTCCCCAGTCCCGTCTCCCAGCGGGACCAGCGGACGAGAGCCCTTCGAGTGCTGAGACGCCTCCGGCTCCGAGGCAGGCTCCCGTGTGTGAGGAAGCCGCCGGCCACGAGCACGGGTCCTGTCCACTAGGAGTGTGCGCGGTGTCGGGCAGGTGTGCGCACTGGGTTGAGCGAGGGGCTGTGGAAGCAGCGCTAGAGAGTCCTTCCCGTGAGGACAGCACACAGGAGAGCTGCACGGGCCACGCTGACCAGGAGGCCGGGCCGGCCCGCCCTCGGGGACAGCAAGTCGGCGTCTGGGGGCCCTGCCTCGGGACCACCACGGGCGGCCTGAGCTGTGGTCTGTTTCCTGGGATCAGACCAGCTCAGCGCCCACGGTGCGGCCGGCACTGAGGCCTGTGCCCTGCGCTGGCCAGCACCTTGGACGAGTGTGTGACCCAGTGGCCGAGTGAGCCGCCCCTGCCCCAGCCTAGGACGAGTGCCAGGGCCCCGTGCTGTGCGCGTGGGTGGGGGGCCGCTGGGGGCCGGGCGAGCCACGACCGCACTTGCTCACGCTGCTGGCTGGTGCGAGGAGCGGGATCCAGAGCCTGCCGCCCACACGCACGCCCCACGTGCACAGGCCGGGACGTCGCACAGATGGAGAGGTCACCCCGAGGGGCCCAACCTCACCCGCTGACAGAAGGGTCCGGGGTCAGGGTCGGGGACCGACAGCAGCAGGCGCCCTCCTGCTGGCCGGGGACAAACACGCTGTGCCCAGCGTGCCCGCCACAGCGGCCCGGGGCGGCCCCCAGAGCCCGGCACCCTCGCCAACGGCCAGCTCCCCTTGCAGCCCCCGTCGCTCGGCTGCAAGGACGCGCGTTTTCCCAGCCACCCGGGGTCCCTGGAAGTGGGCGTTCCCCTGGCCGAGTCCGCGTGAGGCCTCGGCTGGGTCTGCACTCACCTCCGGACCTGAGCGGGGCCACGAGGTGGCGGGCCCGCCGGCTGGGGCGTCCGCGTGGAAAACCACGGCAGCCGGCCAGCGCCGGGCAGTCCCTGCGGGGACCGGCCTGACACCACATGTGAGACCGCACCTCTGCCCGCAGGCTCGGCCGCAGACCTCTGTAAGATGGCCATGACCCACGTCTTCGCTGCAGTGGCCGCCTCCCCGACCCTGACAGCCAGGTCAGTGAGGGCACGGCCCGCGTGGCGTGTGCCCCTGCCTGTCCTGGGGCCGGGGTACGGGGTGGGGGCCTGCCGCTCTGTGGCTGGCCTGCATGCACACACTCCAGGCTTCCCGCCCGCCGTGGCCCTGGGTCATGATCCCGACAAGGTCACCACCCCCCAAGCAAAGGGACCCCTTGAGTCTGAGCTCCTCTGGGCCCTCCTGGGAGGGCCCTTTCCCCGCCCTGGGCTGGGCCATGCACGCATGACGGCAGGCCCTCCCCTCGGGGCTTCTGGACTCCTTTGGGTGCAGCCGCTGCCCGCCCACCCCTCAGACAGGACGCGGGCTCCTGCTGCCGCCCCTGCCGCGTGGGTCTGGCCACCCCTCCTTTGTCCCTGGGCACACCAGCGAGCCTGCTGTCCCTACCCTGCGGCGGGCGCTGCGCCTCTGGTTTCAGTGGGGACAGGGGAGGCAGGAGCAGAAGGGACGGCACTCAGCCGTCCGAGTCTCTCCTGCACAGCGTCCCGCGGCCGCCCGAGCCCAGGCAGCCGGCTCACGCGGGCGCCGCTGAGGGGCGTGCGGGGGGAGGGGAGGAGCGGCCGTGCCAGCTCGCCCTGGAGCCACGTCCTGCACCTGTGACAGTGCAAGTCTGGAGCCTGGTCTGTGCAGGCTGTGGGCAGAGAGAGGACGCTGCCGTGTGAGGGTTCGGGGCCTTGTTAGGGACGGAGTCCTGAGGTGAGCGTAACAGTCCTCACCCGGGAGACAAGCAGCCGGGCCGGCCACCTGTCCCTCGTCAGCCCTGCCTGTCTTCAGGAACGCTCTCCATAAGACAGCGCGTCGCGCTGCTCTAGAAATCGAGCGGCGGGTGTGGGGTTGGCGGTTCCGTGCCCTGTGTTTTCTGAGCGCGGCCTGTTCTTCCCAGAGCAACGGGAGGGCCCGGTCCTGTGTACGGGGCGGACACGGGCTCCGAGCGCCGTGTCTGCCTGGAGCGGCCCGGGCGCCGTGCGTGTCCGGGAGGCCCGCGGTCGTGCAGGGCCACGCCCCCCAGAGCCCCACCCCGTCGGCCCAGGTCCCCTGTGGGCCAAAATCTCGGGGCAGGCCCCTCGCTGCCCACGGGCCCACAGCAGGACGGCCAGGGAGCTTCCCGGCTGAGCTCTGCCCCCGGCCGGGAACTCGCT
>CM052538.1:634071-707574 GCA_028533065.1 Trachops cirrhosus | reverse complement strand
AGCGCCGTCCTCGCACTGCGCACTGCATGTGAGGCAGAGACTCGGCCCGTGGGCGGGGCCTCTGGCAGAGGCCTTGCGAGGCATCCGCGTGGTGGGGGTGGAAACAAAAACAAGAAGAAACTAAGCAAACAACTAGAACAGGAACGGAACCAGAGAAATGGAGATCACGTGGAGGGTTAGCAACAGGGGAGTGGGAGGGGGAGAGAGGGGGGAAGGTACGAAGAATAAGTAGCAATGAAGGTAGATAGAAAATAGACGGGGGGAGGGCAAGAATAGTAGGGGAAATGTAGAGGCTAAAGAACTTCTGACACATGGACATGAACTAGAGGAGGGGAATGTGGGTGGGAGAGGGGGTTCAGAGTAGAGGGGAATGAAGGGGGGTTAATAGGACAACTGTAATAGCATAATTAATAAAATATATTTAAAAACAAAGAAAGAAGCTTCGGGCGTTGTCGGCACCCACACCTGCGTGAAGAGGGGGACTGAGGCTCCGAGCACAACCTGGCGGGGTGCGCGGGCTGCGGGCCCGTGGGTGAGCGGGGCCACGGGCTCCACGAGAGGGAACACCCACCCGGTCCCGGCCAGACGGGGCAGCTGGGGGCTCCAGGTGTTCTGTTTTGCACTGCTGAATTCTGAGTGCACTTTCCAAATTTTATTAAGTAGTTCTTTGACTTCAAAAGTGAATTTGGAGAAAGGACTGTCCCTCCCATCACCTCCCCCAAAGTAGTGTTCAAGGTGGGAGGTGCCCAGTGGTCAGCGGGGACCCGCCTCCCGAGCCCACGCCAGGGCCCGACGCCCCCCCGGGCTCTTCTCCCACGCCGCGTGGGCCTCCTGCCCCCGTGCCCTCGCCAGGTGCCCCGGGCGGGGGCAGCCCTCCCTCTGGGCCCTCTGCCTCCGCTCACAGGTCACTTCTAAGCTGTGCCCCTCCTCCCTGGAGGCGTCCTGGCCACAGGTGACCCAGGCAGCAGGCCCCCGGCTGGGCCCTGCCACTCCCCACTGCGCCGCAGTCTCCCCGACACCCTGTGCCAGGCTTGGAGGGTGGCCAGCCCTCTGCGCACCCCTGTGCGCACGCCCCCCGGCTGGTGCCCCCGTGCTGGGCACACGGAGGGAGGCGTCCTCACTGCCCGGCTGCGTGTCTTTCAGGCTAGTCGCCCAAATTCACGACGAGCTGCTGTTTGAAGTGGAAGATCCGCAGATTGCTGAGTTCGCAGGTGAGCCCGGAGGAAAGCAGGGCTGCTTTTGTCTCACAGAGACAAGAGCTCCAGCGTCCCCCAGGTCCGGCCAGGAGTCTGCCTGGGGGGTGGGGGGTCACACTGCGTCCCTGCCTCGCGCTGCGTGTGCCCCGCACCCTGCCTGGCAGCCCGCAGGACCCGGCGCTGCCCCGGGGCCCCCAGCCTGGGGCGGCCCTGCGGAGGGGCTCTGTGGCCCCGACCCCGGAGGACTCCCCGTCTGGGCGGCCGCCTTCTCTGAGGGGTCTCGCCCGCTGGTGGGGGCGGGTGCTCCCACTCTGGCCGCACCGGCGAGAGGGGGCGGGCAGAGAGCAAGGCAGAGTCTGCCTGCTCCCGGGCGTTCCTGTCCAAACCTCTGTACGGAGCTGGCAGGCAGCTCAGGAGGACGGGGCGAAGCACCCGTTCGCTGACGAGGCAGGCTGACTCTGAGGGGCCCGAACCACGCTGGCCCTGCACCCCGCCCCGGCTGCCCCGCCCCGGCCCGGGCGCAGCTGCTCACAGTGACCGAGGCCCCGCCGGGCCAGTGAACGAGCTCTCGAGCGCCGTAGCCCGGACCCTCTCTGGGACCTGGGAGGGCGCACGGTGCCCCTGCCCTGGCTGCCTCCCTCCTCTGGGCCCAGAGCCTCTGCCCACGACAGCTGGGGGCCTGGGTGACACCTGCCTGCCCCTGCAGGAACCCTGCGGGGTGAGGGGGGCCCCAGCGGAGAAACCTGGGGGTGGGGCCTGGGCACTGCGGGCCGGGGGGGCCTTCCACACCTGGGGGCCCACCGTCGGGACAGTTAAGGGGCCCTCAAGCCTGCGCTGTGGACGTGGCCAGGGGCGCAGGAACGCCACAGAGCACTGGGGGCAGGCAGGGGTCCTGGGGAACTGGGGTTCTCTCGGCCGGACTCTGCCCTGGGGCTGAGCAGCACCCCTTCCCTCTCGCAGCTCTGGTCAGGGGAGCCATGGAGTCCGTGCGGCACGTGAGGGCCCTGGAGCTGCAGCTGCAGGTGAGGGGGAGGGGCAGGGGCCAGGGGGGAAAGAGCCCAGCTCCCTGAGGGCAGGTGAGCCAGGACAGGGCGCGGCCCCAGCCCTGCCTGCAGCACCTGAGCCCCCAGGCCGCCCGCCCCCGCCCACCACCTGGTGAGGAGCTAAGCTGCCCTGGGTGACGAGGTGTGGCCTCACTGCCTGGTGACAGCAGCAGTAGGTGTCCTCAGGGCCTTTGGGAACTGGGCCAGGTGTCCCTTGAGGCTTGGCAAGGAGGGTTGTCAGGCTTCCACCCAGGGCTGCCCCCACCTGCCTCAGGGGCACCCTGGGCCCTGCTGAGCCTGGTCCCAGCCCCACTCCTGCCCGGTCACCCGAGGGGCTCCCCGAGGCAGCGGGAGGAGGGAAGAATGATGAGGGGCGAGGTGGCGGGAGACCCCAAAGCCCGTGCAGACCACCTGGGTGGGAAATTCCTGCCGCTGTCCCTGTCTCTCTGGAGGGGGTGCTCCGGACCACAGGCCCCTGGGCGCCCCCAGCAGGCTACAGACAGGCTGCTCGCCTCCTTGAGCCCCCTCCGTGGCTGCAGGCCCCACCGCATGCCCCAGGACCCCTCAAGGCACCCCTTCACCTTGTCCCCTAGCAGTGGCTGATGGGTGCAGCCAGCCTCAGGGGGACTTCCACTCCCTGGGAGCCCAGGATCCCCGCCAGTACTCCTACAGCTGGCAGGGGCTGCGGCTGTGGGCGACCCCCACCCACCCTGCTGAGAGGGAGCTGCTGAGCGGGGCCCAGGGTCCTGCGCAAGGCCCCGGGGAGGAGGCCCTGGCACCTCTCAGGGTCAGCCAGCCCCCCAGGGAGCAGGGCCCCTTCCCGGCCCCACCCCTGCAGGCACGCTGGTCCTGGCAGGCCAGGCGGGTGACTCAGCCAAGTCGGCGGGGTGTGAACGTGGCGTGAGCCCATCCGCCTGTCCCTGTGAGCATGCGTCCCTCTGCGGCGTGTCTGTCTGTGCACGGTGGGGCTGGGCGGTGTCTGGGAGTGGCCGGGCCTGGTGCTCACCTCTGGCTGCCACCACAGGTGCCCCTGAAGGTGAGCCTGAGTGCCGGCTGCTCCTGGGGACACCTGGTGCCCCTGCAGGAGGCCCCGGACCCTCGGCCACGCCCACGTCCTGATGAGTCTCCAAGCAACCGCCAGGCCACCGCTGGGCCCCTGGTCAGCACCTGCAACCCGTGCCTGCATTTTCCCCCCTGAATTCTGTGTGTAGCCCCAGGCAACAGCGGGAAGACAGAACCGGTTTTCGCCAGCCCAGGCCGTGGCCTTGCCCACGGTCAGCGGCTGCCGGTCTGTGCCAGCTCCCGGCTGCAGAGGGCTCTGGGCCATCCCCTGGAGTAAACGCCGTACACAAAGCTGTCCTTGTGCCTGAGTGACTTCCGTCCGGGGGTGGGAAACGCCCACAGTCCTCAGCCCCCGACCCAAGTCAAGGCGGGCGCCCACACCGGCTGCCGGGGCTGAGCCATCTCCCCGTGCGCCTCAGTCAGGCCGACGGCCGGGCCCTGGGGACAGGCTGGATCCCTGAGCCCCGTCCCCTCTCAAAGCAGGTCTCCCAGACCCTCGGGGCGCAGGGAAGGGCCCAGCTGTGCACCCCAGCAGCCTCGCAGCAGCCTGAGACGCGACCCTGCACGGAAAGGCTGAGGCACAGGTGGCAGCGTGCAGGGCTGGTGAGAGCCCAGCTGGTGAGAGCCCGGCTGGAACCGCAGCCGGCCCCACCCCGCCCCTGCTCTGCGGCCTCTGCCGCAGCCCTGGGCCCCGGCGCCCCGTTTCCAGACCACCCGGCTCCCCGAAGGGCCTCGGCCCCTCCCACCAGCCTCCTCGTCTGGCCCTGGGCTCCGACCTGTGGGGGCGGGCAAATGTGCCGACGGGTGCCCAGACGGGCCCTCCCGCACGAGCCGAGGCCGCTCTCCTGTGAGCGTGGCCAGGTTTCGGTGCTGCCGCCTGTGCAGAGCCCGCCGGACACGGCTGGGTCTTCTCTGGGGGCCGCGCTCGGCCCAGCTCGGCCCTGCTTCCCTCACGGCGCCCAGACCCCATCACCAGTCCCGAGGGTGAGCCCGTCAGCCAGCCCAGAGCAGCGGGCCCTCCACGCAGTGCCCGTTCGAGGGGCCCAGCCTCTGGGGGCCTGGCTGGGGGCCGCCCCCTCAGGCACAGCCACGGGCCTCCGCCAGGGCTGTGCGGGAGTGGGGCCAGGGCGCAGGGCCCGTCCGCAAGGCCGGGTGACCTCCCTGACCTCTCCCCATGCCTCCTCCCCACGTCGCTGCCCCTCCCTTACCGACTCCAGGCCCCACTGCTCCTCCCACGGGGGCCTGAGGCCAGCTGGGGACAGGGCGCCTCGGCCCCTCAGCCTGCCGGGGGAGCCGCCCGGGGTCTCCAGAAAGTCAGCCCGGCCCAGGTGCCCAGCTGGGGTCGCTCAAGGAAGCTCGGAGCCGGTTCCGTCAACTCTGGCTTTATTGAAAACAGCGGCGCTGGGGCCCTGCAGGCAGCGTGGCCGGGGCTTCACACGCCCCCGCACGCCGCGGCCGCACCCCTCGGAGGCTGGGCCCCCACCCACGCCGGCCCTCTCGGGGGCTGTTTTGGCACATCCTGGGGTCTCGGGAAAGCCGCCCGATCGCGGGCGCACAGACGGGGAACCAGCACTGCTACAGGCTCAGGTGAACCCCACCGAAGACGCGGCGGCCACAGCAGCGGCGGCCACGCAGCCTGGCCGAGCCGACTCTGTGTCCCCAGATCTGATCTCGGCCACCCCCACCACGTGCCCAGAGACCCTAGCAAACGCTGATCTGGGTGTGGCGTCCCTGCCTGGGGGGACAGCACAGTCACAGTCACAGTCACAGCCACAGGGGCCGGCAGGCCCCACACCGCAGCAGCACCCGGGGCACAGCCTCCCGGCCCGGGCTCCCTGCCTGTCACCACACACGGGCACACGGGCGCACGTTCATGTCACACACGCACACACGGGCACTCACAGGCACGCCTGCACACATCAGAGGCACACCCCTTCTTCAAATGGCTACTTATTGCTGTTAAAAAAAATGCACCCAACGACAGCAGGCAGGGCCCGCACCCCCAGACCCTGTCGTCGGCACCGAGGAGCGCACAGTCCAGGGTCAGCCCCTACCCAGCCCGGACCACACCCCCCACAGGCCCCATGCAGAGGGCCACCTTCACAGGGACATGGGCCCGTGGCCAAAGCTGACAGAAGTGGCTTCAGATGGACACAGCAGCGATGCCACCCCCCTGGCTGGGTGCGCCCTGGGCGCCGGCCAGCCCCCAGAGCAGCCTCGGCACCGTGCCAGCCAGCTCCGGGGCAGGGGGCAGGCACTCCCGTTGCCGGACGCCCCGAGAAGCCACCTGGGGAGCGTGCCCCCCCACCTCCTCTAAGGGCCTTCTTTGAGGATGGGGACCCAAAGCAGGAAGGGGCCAGTCACCCACAGGGCTTCCCAGCCTGACCTTTAGCCCCCCAGGACAGGCCTTCCACCTGCTCAGGGCAGGCTGTCCCCAGCCCTCCACCTCCACCCAAGGGCGGCAGAGGGAGGCCATGCCGGACGTGGGTGGGGTGAAAGGTGGGACACCGCCATGGCCCTTCGCCGGGCCTGGCCGCAGCACCTGCCGCGCACCGACCCTGGGCGCCAGCCGTCTGCAGAGCCCGTGCCCTCGCGGTGGGACCTGCCTTGGGGGCGGCCCGGCAGCCACGTGCCAGGACCCTGTGGCGCTGGAGCCCTGGGCTGCCCGGGACCCACCACTGGAGCTGCCCGTCCAAGGAGGGCGCTCCGGAGCACTTCGCAGACAGCGGAGGTCCCGGCAGCCGGGACCCGAGCGCAGAGGCCTGGCCCGGGCTGCCTTTCCCTGAGCCTCACCAAGCGGCCACGGGGGCAGCCAGGAGGCCGGCGGGGAGGAGGGGCTCGGGCCGGCCAAGGCAGAGAGCTGCCCCGGCTGCCACTGCGCAGGGCCCCAGGAGGACGCGTCACGGAGGCAGAAGTAACACCATGATTTCTACGGACACAGAAAACCCACATGGCAGCGCCCAGGGGGAAGCGGCCAGCCAGGGTGCCTGGTGCCCGGTCTCCGGCCGGGGGGAAGGGAGGACGGGAGCTCTGCTCCCGGGGGACCTCGGGGTCTGCGGAGCCGCACACTGGCAAGGCCCGGTCCTGGGCGCAGAGCCCCTGCCCCTCAGCGGCCGGGCGTCAGGGCCCCGGACACGTGACCGCCTGCCACAGCCCCCCAACTTCTCTCCCGAGTCCCGGGAGACAAAGGGTAGTAGGGAAGGTCAAGTCCAGGCAGCGTCCACCCTCCCTAAGCTATCTGATCGGGGAAGACGCAGCAGCCCCCCACGTCCCTCTCAGATAGACAGGTGCCCGCAGAACAAGGAGTGGCCACACCGCTGTCCAGCAGCTACGTCCGCAGGGCGCCTTGGTCAGCGTCGACCAGACGCCGGCTGCCCCAGGGCCAGGCTCGGCCCGGCCACAGGCTCCCGCAGCCCCACCCACCTGCCCCCACCCCAGGGACCAGAGGCTCCAAAGGCACAGGCTGAGAGGAAGCTGGTGGCATCCCTGTGCCATCCCAGCGTGGGCCGCCCCGCTGACCCCACGAGGCCACCGCCCGCCTGCCCCGCCAGGCCCCACGGCGACGGAGGCTGCCCCGCGCCAAAACCAAGCCGAACAGAAAGAGGAAAAGGCACAGCTGTTTCCGTTTTGCTAAAACACTTTACGTCTGTCTGTATAATCCAGGTTAACAAAATCTGAGAACTGCAAGAAAATAGGGTGCCGATTTCTGTACAGTCTACAAAACTCCCTCCCCGAGCGGGGCCCGGGCGCCACCAGGGGTATGTACAGGGGAGCGGGGTCTGTACAGGGTTCTGCAAATACCTCGTTGCTGACAGCACAGAAGGCGCACGGGAATGGGCGTTCCGCTCACTCGCTCATTTCCGAAGGGCCTTCTAGAACGTCCCCTCCGTGGTCCCACAGGTGGGCCCTGGTTTGCTGGCCCACTCAACCTGCCACTCCCCCTTCCTCCAAACCCCCCAATAAAGGGGTCTCTGTGGCCGGGTCCAGGCTCACAGCAAGGCGTCCAGCCACCGCCAACCACCACCGGCCCGTCCCCGTCCAGGCCACCCCCGCCAGACAGCCCCGGCCTCCAACCTCCACAGCCAGCTGCACACAGCGGCCCCCAGCCACGGTGGGCGGCGAGGCCACCGGCCCCTCCAGAAGGCCGCGGCACGGCCGGGCTGGGTGGGGCCGCCCACAGCCTCCCACAGACCAGGAAAATGATGCTAGATCAGGGTCTCCCTCCAGATTCCGAACTTCGAAACCCTCCACCCACCCAGCCACCCACCCCCACCAAACTGGGCCAGAAATAGTGCATATTCTGGACCACACACAGGAGTGTGTGTGTGTGTGCGTGTGAAGGTATGAACTACCGTTTTGTCCCAAGGATTAAAGACATGCAGAGTGCTATTCTGTCTAAATAACTTATTAAAAAATAGGTCGGTTCCAGGCCGGGAGAAGCTGTGGGCTTGGTGGCAGCGGCAGCGGCCTCGGTTAGAAAGATTCACAGGGCAGAGCCCGTGGGCTGTGAGGCAGGGAGGTCCTGGGCGGGTGGGAGAGGCCACCGGATCTAGCTGACGCTGGGGGAGAGCCTCCCAACCCGCTCTCCTGAAGGGCCTTGACCGAGGCTGTGCAGTGGGTTGCTATGGGAACCACACCTGGGTGACGGCTCCAATCAGCAAAGCCCAGGCAGGGGAAGGGTAGGGACCGAAAGGAAAGAAGGTGATTGGGTGTCAAAGCAAAGCTGAACTGGGTGCAGCAAGGGGCTGGTGGGACTGGTCCTCCCGAGAGCGGGGGGCCGCTGGGGCGCTCTCCAGTCTGGGCCCAGTGGGCGGGGCGGCAAGGCGGGAGCCGTAGGCATGCAGCATGCTGCAGCCAGGCCACGTGCTCAGCATGCACAGAGCGAAGGGGCCCTCGGGGCGTGGCTGGCCAGCCCAGCAGGCCACGCCTCCTGGGGAGCGAGGGCTGAGCGAGAGCCTGGCTGGTGGCCAGGAGTCTGCTGGGCAGGGCCCCTCCGCAGAGGTTCTGTGCTCTGGCAGGCAAGGCCGGGCCCGCCTGGACGGCCTCGGGCCGGGGGCCCCGGAAGCTAGAGCGGGGCCCCTGTGTGGGAAGGTGGTGGTCGGTGCTGTCACTCCTCGGGGCGTGGCCCGCAGGCTGGGGAGGGCAGGGGCCCTGGCGACGGAGGACCCACCCCCCAGAGAGTCACGAGGAGCGGCAGCCCCGCCCCACCCCCAGAACCAGCCGGAGAACCGCGGGATGTTGAAGACGGGAGAACCCAGCAGGTGCGCCGAGGCGAGCGTCTGAAAGCGGCCCGGGCGGCGGGCGGGCGGGCGCGGGCGGAGGGCGGCCGGCGGCCGGCAGCGGGCAGGCGGCGGGCGGCGGTCACTCCTCGCGCAGCTGCAGGCGGTAGCGGTGGTAACGGACCTGGAAGAAGAGGCGCTCGGCCAGCGAGAGGGTCATGCCGGGCAGCACGTAGCGGTCACTGGAGCCCATGTGTCTGAAGCCCAGCGACTCGTAGAGCTTGTGGGCGGCCACCTTGACGGCGGTGGTGCCCAGCACGACCGCCGAGTAGTCGTGCACCAGCGCGAACTCCAGCACCTTGCGGCCCAGCGCCTTGGCGATGCCCTTGCCGCGGAAGCGCGAGTCCACGGACATGCGCAGGAGCTCCACGGTGTTGTCCGCCTCGTGGGCCCGCGCTGCCACGATGCCCACCACGTTGCCGTCCAGCACCGCCACCCAGAAACAGGAGCCTGCGGGGGACAGGGCGGTCAGGGCTGCGGGCTCTGCTGTGGGACGCGGCTGCCCCGGGGCCCAGCGTGGGCCCTGACCCTGGGCCCGAATTCCACCCCCACCCCCGGTGCCGGGAGCTGGGCTGGACACGGACACGGACACAGCCACGGCCACGCAGGCCCCTCCCCTGCCCAGCGACCCCCAGGCTGAAAGCCTGGAGAGCTACGGGGACCCATAGAGGGGCCACAGTGCAGCCGGCCCGCCCTGGCTCCCAGCCACCTGGAGCCCACCGCCCTCACCCCCAGGTGTCCACACCAGGGAGCCAGGTGCCGGGAGGGAGCAGCAGGAGGCTCCGTATGGTGGGTGCTGAGAGGGTCCGGGAAGGCAGGCCAGGGCGGCGGGGCCACCTCAAAGGGCCAGAACCTCGGGGGCCTCGGAAGGTCTCAGGGCCTGTGGCCAAGTCAGCCCCATGCACTCCCTTGCCGGGGTCGGAGGCTGCTGGGCTGGGAGCCCTGGGGAGGTCTGCCGACACTTGAGAAACCCAAGTGCGGAGCTGGGACGGCCCTGGGCGCCATCCCCCACTGACCCTGGCCTCTCCTGGGCAGCCAGCCCGGGGACCAGGCCAGCTGTCCCCAGCCACGGCCCAGACCCGTCGCAGCCCCATGCAGAGCAGGGAGGTCGGGGCAGGCCTCAGGGAACAAGGCCTCAGCAAGGAGGGGAGAGGGAACGAAGACCAGAGGACAGAGGACTGCAGGGCGCCGGCCACTGGGAGCGCCTGGGGCCACTGGCGAGCAAAGGCCCAGGGCAACGGGGGGCGGGGGGCACCCGCTCCGAGGGGCCTGGCCTGTATGCGCCCTGCTCATGGACACCCCAGCCCCCGTCTCTGGGCTCTCCCACACCAACTCCCCCTTCGAGCGGCCAAACTCTGCCCCCTGAAAGCTCTGCACCTGAGCCCTGCCCAGAAGACACTCCGCACCCCTCCACCGGCCCTGGGGGCCCCCGCTGCCTGGTCTCCCTGCAGCCCCCCATCAGGCCAGCAGCTCAGTCTGTGCGGCTTCCTGTCCCCGGCCACACTCCGAGACCTGACACGGGGCCGAGCGTGGGACGGCCGAACCCGGTGCTGAGGGCACAGCGCCCCGACTGTCCCCCCGCTGGCCCGCCCCCCCACCCACAGGCCAGGGCAGTCCTGGGAGCCTCGCCCCTCCCGGGCCTCAGTTACCCCACACGTGCTGCACGGCCTCTCAGCTACGGCCAGCCTGTCCGCCCCGGGGGCCCTTCCTCAGGCCCACGACGTCCCAGAGGGTGGCACAGGGCCCCTCCCGCAGCCCAGGGAGCCGGTGCAGGCCGGAGCGCAGGGTCCTCGTGCCACACCCTGCTCCCGGGAAGCCCCCTTCAGCTCCAGGGGCCCCACCCCCGTCACGGGCAGAGCCAGGCTGCAGCGAGGGCGCCACCAGGCTGACAGGGGGCTGTGTCTGGGCTCGGGGAAGGGTTAGGGAAAGCAAAGGTGCCCGAGGCCAGCCGGCAGTGCCAGGGAAGGCCGCCCTTGTTCTGGGACTTGTCCCCCTGTCTTGCCTGTCTTGTCCCCCTGTCTTGTCCCCCACTGTCCTTCCCTGACGCTCACCAGACTCTTGCTAGACCCCAACCAACCGTTTGGGCCAATCCTGTCCCCTCTCCTCAGCCCGGGGAGACCCTCACGCCCCAGAGGGCCACACTAAAAATCTGTCCTCCTCTCCAGGCATGGAGAAGACTGGGGCCTGCGTCCCAGGACCCAGCCTGCCTGGAGGACAGACAGGGCCCCCCGGACCAGGGCAGGAGGCCTCGCCAGGGGCCTGGGGCGAGACCCTCCGGCTCATTAAGTGGCCCACAGACCAGAAGAAGTGGCTGAAACATAGGGTCCCTGCCGCCCTGCCACACACGCCCCCACACCAGGACCCGGACGCGCCGCCCCAGCCCAGCAGCCAGCAGGGCACCAAGGAGCAGCTTGGACAGATGGGGCCCACAAGACTAGAGGAAGGCCCACCCTCGGCAAGCACCAGGAGAGGGCAGGTGGCAGCTCACCTTCAGGGGGTGACAAAGAGGCCCAGGGGCGCCCGTGTGGACACTCAGGGACCTTGGCTCAGCACCCCGGGGCCTGGCCGTTCTGCACCCCAGCTCTTGGCCAAAAGTCCAGTCCTGGGGCCCACCCTTGCCTGGCCCTCCCCCCAGGCCTGGCAGGAAGCTGCTGGGCTGAGGGCGAGCCTGGCTCTGCCCGAGGGGCGGCTGGTGGAGGCAAGAGGGGCAGAGAGAGGACGAGGAGGCGGCGGGGGCCTGCGGGGACTCACCGGGGGGCTTCATGTAGTACTGCTCGATGTCGGCCATGTCGGTGTGCAGGGCGCAGTCCAGGTAGGCCAGGACCACCTTGCGGCTGTAGTAGTAGCGCAGCCCCAGCAGCGCCGCCGTCACCAGGCCGGTCAGCAGCAGCGAGCGGGTGAGGGCGAGGCACAGCCCTGTGGGGAGACGGAGCCCAGCGAGGGGGACGCGGTGAGGCCACGGGCGGGGGTGAGGTGGTCAGGGCGAGGGAGAGGACCTGTGCCCCGGGGGCGTGCGCAGCCGGCAGCCACCCACGGCAGGGCCCTGGTACATGAGCCGGTGAAGAACAGGCGTGCAGGAGAGAGCCCAAAACGCCCGGACTGTTTTTTCCGGAGGAGCGGCGGCTCATCTCAGCCGTCTCTACCAGGCCACCCATCACCACCCCCGCCCCCTAGGACAGGCTGCCCATGATGGCAGGTGGGAGCAGCCCGGGGGGCCTCTGGGAGGGGCCCTCACCCACCACCCTGCGGTCTCCGGGGATGAGGGAAGGGCCCGCTCTGGCCGGCTGGGAAGCCAGGAGCTGCCCGGCCAGGCTTCTGCCTGGGGTGGGGGAGGGACCTTTAAACTGAAGGCCCCAGGACCACCCTCCCTGGGACCCAGCCAGAGCCTGTTTCGGACCACCTGCCCCCCACCCCGGCGAGGGATAAAGGCAGGGAGGCCCGAGGTGGCTCTCGCCCCATCTGATGGGCCAAGGGGCCCACGCACTGCAGTGACAGTTGCCTCTGCTCATGACCTTGGGAGAGTCGCACCCCACCCCCAAGCCTCAAGCGCCTCATCTGTGAAATGGGGAGAAACGCGGCAGGGAAAGCCCCCCAAGGAGGCCCGTGCGGGACTGCCCACTCCGAGGGCCCCAGCCCCCCGCTAGCGTCCTCCGTGCACACCCGCCCGGCACCCCGGGAGCTGGCGGTCGTCCCTCATAAATTAGCACTTGGAGCCGCGAGGCAGCCTCCCCCGCCGTGCGGATTATATTTAGTCACACGCGGCCGGCGCGGAGCTTCGGCCTCGGAGCTACCTGCCGTCGCCGCCCCCACCGGGACGGCCCACAAGGACAGGCGGGGACGCAGGTGGAGACCCCCGCGCGCCGCCCCCGCCCCGCTCTCGTTCCCACGCCCCCGCCCGGCGCGCCCTGGCCGGGAGCCCAGCCCGCCCCGCCGCGGGAGGCCACCGCGCCGGGCCGCCGCAGAGCGCGGAGTCGCGCGGGTGCGTGTCCGCTCCCCACCCGGGCTGCGTCCTCGGCCGGAGGTGGGCGAGTGGGGCCCTGTGCCTGTGTCCCGGAGGGGCCCGGCGGGCACGGACTGCGGCAGGTCTCCGCGCACTGACCGGCCAGCAGGGCGTAGAGCAGCTGCGTGCGCGGGTGCTGCCGCAGGCCGCGGAAGGCCGTGTTGGGGATGCGCTCCATGATGCCGTCGTAGAAGATGCGGCGCGCCGCCTCCTGCTCGGCCGCGCGGAACTCGCGGATGTACACGCCGCGCCCCTCCGGCGGACCCGCGTCCCCCGCACCGTCCAGGGGCTGGGGCTCGGGTGGGGGCGCGGCGGGCAGCGGGGGCCACATGGCGCCGGCGGCGGCGAGCAGTGCGTCCTTCTTGGCCCCCGGTAGCGCCTCATGGTCCTCGGCGGCCACGATCTTCGTCTCGCAGACCATGTCGGGAGGCTCACAATGCATGCACCCGGCCGGGAGGCGCAGCGCGGGGAGGCGGGCCGGGCTGCGGGCCGGCACAGCCCCGGCCCAGGGCAAGGGCGCGGCGCCCTCGGACCCGCGGCGACGGCAGCGGTGGCGGCTCAGGAGCGCGGGGCGGAGGCGGCGGGCGGCCGGGGCGCGCGCTGGGAGCTGCGCCGCATTTTGGAGAAGTATTTATAATGCAGCGGCGCCGGTGCAGTCGCGGCGCCCGGGGTCCCGCAGGGTCCTAGCGTCCACTGCATTGGCTGCCGAGGGTCACCATGTGATCTCGGGGGTGGGAGCAGACGCCGCCTCCGCGCCCGCCCGATGGCACACTTGGGCGCTGCGGCGCGGCCGGGCGCGGGCAGTCAGCGGGGATGTGCCCGGGCGGGGGCGGCGCGGGCGGCCGGGGGAGGCGGGCGACGATTGTGCGCGCGGCCGGGGTTCCCGGCCCGGAGGGGTCGCTGTGTGTGGCTCCGGGCCGGACGCCTCCCGCCGGGGCCCTGCGTCCCCGCGCCGCCGCCGCTCCGCGCGGGCCTGGAAGCGCCGGGACTTGGGACCCGGCCGCCGGATCTCTCAGCACCGCGTCCTCCTCTTCTTCTGCCGGCGAGCGTAGTCACGAAACCACTTCCACCTCCCGCCCCATTGTCTGAACGCGGCGCCCCGCGGGGTCCTAGGAGGGGGCGCCCCGGCTTCCCCGGCCCGGCGCCCCTGGGAACGTGCGCCCGGGGCCGCACAGGCTGGGGGCGCGGGGATGCGACCGGAGCGGGGTCGGATGTTCGCGTCGCCCAGCGCTGCGCCCCTCGCTCGAACAAGAGACACCCGTTGCGGGCAGCCGGGAGGGAGGTGCGAGGGCCCGCAAGACCCCTCCCGGACCGGCCCCCGCCTTCCGCGGCCCGCGCATGCGCCCTACGATCTCGGTGCAGGTGCAGGGGGTGCGCCGACGGAGTCCTCCGGTCCCTGCGAGCCGGGCCGGCTGACGCCGCGGGCCACGGGCGAGGGTGGAGGTGGGGGGACAGGTATTCCAAGAACCCCCCACCACTTGATGCACTCGGCCCCCTGCAGCTCTGCACCCCCTCTCCTTGACGCGCATTTCCCCGGAGGTGACCTCCCAGGGCAGCCCGGAGCGAGGTCCCTGTGCCTGCGCTGATGGGGACGACACCCAGGGGTCCAGGCCTGAGGACCCTCGGCCCGCGCGGGGGCCCAGCGAGGCGGCTGCAGTCATCCAAGGGCCAGCAAGGGACTGACTGCCCTTTGACGTGTCCCTAAGGGACCCAGACCGAGGAGCCGAACTTGTCCGCGGTCAGGGCTGCCGCGGGGGGAGGACCCAGCCGGGCTGGAAAGTCACTCCTACACCGTGTTTTTGAGATGCCAGACTTGTCTAGGCCCTGGCCGTGACCTTGCAGGAGGTTAGAAGCGGAATCACGGCAACTGGGGGATCCGTTCAGGACCCATCCACGTGCTGCCTGAGCACTGGTGCCGGGACCGACGCGTGGGGGGCGGCGGGCCGCCCTGCAGCAGCCTGAGCTTGGCCTGGTGGGCGGCAGGACATGTCCCAGCCCAGCCGACAGCAGCAAGGCGCCCAGGCAGGAAAAACCAGCGCTGGGGAGGGCGCCGCTGGACGGAGCAGGCCAGGGGCTCCAGAGGAAGGGGAGGCTGGGCTTCCCGGCTGGCTCTGATCGCCAGGTCTGGAACTCCGGGAGCACTCCCTCACACTTGGTGACGGGGCCTGGGCTTCCACTCCGTGGACCTGGGTTCTGCAGCTGCGCAGCCCGCACCTCCAGGGGCTGGACCGGGCCGTCAGCCCCACATTCCTGACGGCCCCTGGGGGCCAGAATGCCCAGTGCCCCAGCTCCTGGAGGGGGTGGGGACAGGGAAAGTCAGGATGAGATGGGGGGGCAGCCAGACTCAGAGGGGACAGGGCTGACTCTAGGGACAGACGCCTGGAAGGTCTCGGAGACTTGAAGGTGCTTGGAATGGGGGGGACCTGTGTGGAGACAGCGGGGCGGCCCCAGGCCACTCCTCGGCACCTCGGAGACATGGGGGTGCCCCCCACCCCAGGGAGACTGCGTGCTCAGCCCACACCAGGAGCCTGTTTTACAGACAAAAAAAGCGAGGCCGGGCTGGTCAGGGCTGGTGGGCTCTCCTGGCGCCCTCCCTCTGAAGCCCACCTGTCCAGGAAATCCCACCCACCCCAAGATTCCACGTGGTGCCCCCCTCCCTGCATCCACCACCTTCATCAGAGCTCCGTGGGCTCCCACCTGAGGGGCTGTGGGAGCAGCAGCCAGCCCCCCACCAGGTCCCACAGGCTGACCCCCCACCCAAGCAGATGGACAGTGCCTCCAGCAGGAAGCCAGAGGGACAGGTGGGGCCTGGGAATTGGGACGGGGCAGGATGACAGAAGCAGGTGCTGGGAGCGCTGGAGGAAGTGAGCCCCAAGGCCTCGGTGGATCGGAAGGAAACAGGACTCGGGCAGCAGGCCCAAGGTGCAGTGAACGGGGTCCCAGGATGGGCAGAGGAAGATGGCAGTGAGGACTGTCCCCACGCTACAGGCCGAGACTCCTGGGCACTGGCTGGCCAGCCTGGGGGGCTTCCGGGGAAGGGAGTGCAGACAGCTGCCGGCCGTGGGCAGCTGGAGGCCGGATGGGCTGGTGCCCTCGTGGGGGGCACCCTGGCAGTGAGGGTGCAGAGGAGGCAGGTCCTAGAGGAGGTGTGGGGGGCGAGGCCGCTGACAGACCGTGCTGGCAAAGGAGCCTCCAGACCCCGGCTCAGAAAGGCGACTCGCCATTCCGGTTTCTGGGAAGCCACTTGGCTGAATGCGTGTGACAGAGAGATGACCTGGGGCCCAGGACACAGTGGCCCCGAAGCAGAGGAGGGAAGGGTGGGCAGTGGGCTGGGAAGGCCCAGCTGGCTGAGGACAGGGGACACGGGCCCAGCAGGGGACATGGGGAGGATGAGCTGGCGTCTGCAGAACGGAAGGACGAGAGGAGGGCGGGGCACGGGGACCACAGGCACGCGAGAGGCCCAGGACACGAGAATCGCTCCCGACAGGTGACGGGCGCAGTCCTACTCGTGTTTGTGCACAGGACAGGACCTGGGTGCCCTTGGCCCGGGGCACTTGCCAGGCCTGACTCCTCACAAGTTGCCAGTGCGGACTGTCCGCTTTTGCCCCCCAGCGGAGTCCCCCCCCCCGCCGCCAGCCATTTGGCGACAACCAAATGCAGGGGTCCGGGTGGGGCCTTGCTCCACCTTGGCAGCAGGGGATGCACTGAGCCCTCCCCTCCTGTGGCCTCGCCCACCTCCTGGCTGCCCCATCTCCCCTGAGCTCCCTCGCCCCCTCCACAACCACCTCTCGGTCCACTCAGGCCGCAGGGACCCCAGCCGGCACCAGCCCCACCTTCTCTCTCCAGCCCCCTTCCCAGTGCTCCACCCAACACACGCAGCTGGGACCTATCCGTCCTTCTCCCGAGTACACCCCCGCCGCCCTTTCTCTCAGACCCGCCAGCCGGCCAGTCCCGCTGGCCCTTTCAAATACCACAGCTTCTCCTGCCACTGTCCCCACCCAGCTTGACCCTGACCCCCACTGTGTCTCCCTCATGGCCCATTCTGTCCCTGCCACCCCAGGGTCCATCCTCTACCAGCGTCCTACTCAGACGTCACACTGCGTCCTTGCTTGCTCACCACCCCCCCAGGCTGCTGAGAGACCCTCCATCAGGACGTCCCAACGCCCTCCTGTCCCCCTGCAGCTGTGGGCCAGCTGCACAGCCCACTCACAGCAGCCTCCTGGCCCCACTTCCTCCCAAAGGGCAGCTCCCGACAGGCTTTCTGCGACGGGCACCCTCCACTGTTCTGTCAGCGGGGCCCCTACCCCCGCGCCAGGCTCACAGCGCTCACCCTGGAGCTCTCCGGTCTCACACTAGCGAGTGCCCCTGGGCCTGTGTCGGTGCTGGCTGAGCCCCACAGCCCAGCCCACAACAAGGCCGTGGGGTGGGAGTCCCCTCGCACCAGAACGGCCGGCCGGAGCCAAGGGTGGACCATCAGGCGTGAGCGCTCTGCAAGGCGACGGCCTCGGCTGCCCCTCGGCTCCTCTGGGGCCCCCGGGCAGGAGCGTCTGGGCCCTGCTGCCACATTGTGCTGGTTCCCTGGGGCCACCACGCTGGGCCCACCCTGGCTTCAGTGCCTGGCCTGCTGCGGCGTTCACAGCTCATGGCCACCTGGCTCGACACCCCACCTGGACCACGGGAGGACCCTGCTTCCTTCCCACGGGTGCCGACACCTGGCTGCCTGGTGCTTCCAGGAACAAAAGAACCGGGGACAGAGCAGTTGAGGGGCTGGGCAGCCAGTGGGGGTGGGGGCAGCAGGGCACACCCCGAGGGGCCTGGAGGGCACCCGAGCAGACACGGATCATGCCGTGGCCACGGCAGGGACCCAGCAGGGGGTGCAGGCTGTGGGGAAGGTCCCAGCCCCCCTCTGGGGAGGAACCCTCCCTCCCCTGGCAACTGGGGCCCCTGGGCTACAGCCGGCTCTGCGGGGTGGGGTCCGCTGGCGGGGCCTCCGAGGACAGCCGACCCCGCCACAGTGCAGGAGGGCTCGGCGCTGGGGCAGCTGCTGCTGGGACCGTGTCAGCTGCTGTGTTCCCCGCCCTGGAAACACGGCAGGCAGGCAGGCAAGGGAGCGGGGCCTGGGAGGCGCACCGGCCGCAGTGCAGCGCCCAGGGGTCCAGGCCGCGGCCCTCGAGTGGGGCCGGACGTGCACGTCCCCACTCAGCATCGGCGAGGGGGCTGCACCCTCACGAACAGCTGGGACATCCAGGCCCGGGAGGGGCCCCGCCAGGGACTCTAGGGACGCCGCGGGTGGGCTCTGGTGGCCAGAGGAGGGAGAGGACACAGTCGTGCTGAGCTGGGTCTTTATTGACGGGGATGGTGCCGGTGAGCGTCCTCAGGGGCCGGCGGGCCAGCAGGCACACAGGGCACGGCGCTCGGCCTGCAGCAGGAGGGCCTCGGTCTGCAAAGAACGGGTCGCTCAGGGCACACGCCCCCGCCCCGCCCACTGCTCCCAGGGTGCTGCGCCTCCCAGCAGCCCACTCACTGCAGGGACCCCTGCCCCGCCCAGCCTGGGTCCCCCACTCTCCTGTCCCCCACAGGTTCTGCCTCCACACCAGTCCTGCCCAGGCACCCCGGGCACCCCAGTCCCTTCACCGGGATTACTGTTCCGGCTTCTCCAACCCTTCCAGCCCCTCCCCACCCTCTAAGGCCCCCATCATCAAGGGTGGGTGGGGCTGCTCCCCTCAGGGGCCCAGCTCTGGACCTGAACTCGGCCCTCGGGCCTTGGGGCCTGCATCTGGGCGCTTTTGACCTGGCCAGAAAAGGGGGCCAGGCTGGGGCCGCCCCTCCCTTCTACTTGTGGGAACTCTCCCCGCCCAGAAGCAGTGAAGACTCCTCAGCTGAGCCCTGGCAGGGTGGTTCAGTGGGTCAGAGTGTCTTTGAGATGCACCAAGGTTGCGGGTTTGATCCCCGGTCAGAGCACATACAGGAACCAACCAGTGAGTGCATCCGGAAGTGGAACAACAAATCGATCTCTCTCTTCTCCCCCAAAATCAATAAACTTAAAAAAAGACTCTGGCTAAAGCACAGTGAGGGCTTTGGGGGGGCTCACTGTTCACTCCACACTTGGGGGTCACCCCCTGGTGCCCTGAGCCAGCCTATGCACGCACCCATCGCTCCCAGACCCCCCTGCCCAAGCCCACCTACCATGCCCAGCACTCCCGCCACAAGTGACCCCCCCCCCCCACCACGTTTCCTCTCTGCCCCGTGGGGAAGGCTGGATCAGGACGAGTATTCTCTTTTAGGCTCTGGCTTAGGGTGGGAGCCAGGGAAAAGTGCCCAGTGAGGCGTTCGGGAGGTTGCTGGACAGCCCGCATCCCGCTACACTGGGGCTGCAACCAGTGTGCTGGGCGCCCGAGGCGGCGCTTGGTCCAGAATACCCGGGGATAATCGGGACCAGAAGAGGGCGCTGCGCCAGTAGCAGGGCGGGGAGACTGGGGACGCAGACCCACGGCCTCTGCGGGGCCCCTCACCCGAGTGTCCAGGCTGTACGCCGTCTTCCTCAGATCCTGCAGGGCGCGCTGCATGAACTCGAACGCGTGACAGTCCACGCACGGGCGACCTGCGAGGACTTGGGTCAGTGTGGGGGCGCCCCAGCCCCGCCCCCATCCTCCACCCCCCACCCTCCACCGAAGGGGCGGCCGGGCTGCAGGCGGGGCGCGGGGACTGCCAGGAACAAAGGCGAGGCGAGGCGCGGCCTCCCGCGCGCCGGGCGGGGCGGGGACCGCGCACGCGGCACCTACTCTGCGCAGGGATGGAGCTCCCGGTGGTGGGCTCAGCGCAGGCTGGGGCTCCCAGCAGCGTCAAGTTCAGCAGCAGCAGCAGCAGCAGCCACGGCCTTGGGGGTCTGCACAGCGATGGTGGGGCCATGGCCAAGTGGAGGGAGCCGGCCGCCCTGCAGCGAGCGCTGGTGGGTGGGCACGCCCGCTCTCCACCCCCACCCTGAGACCCATCATCTAGTGAACTCTAACCCGTAACCCCAGCCCGTACACCCCACCGTGCCCCACGGCCCAGCGACGCCCCACTGCGACCCCAACCCCGCCCTTACCACGGCTCAGGGACCCGCGAAAGCAGCGCCGGCGGCTCGGGAAGACTCGCCGCGTTCGGTGCGCACAGCGCATGCGCTCCTACTGGACCCGGACCGGTTCCCTTCCGACGTCGTCGTCATGGAAACTCAGAGACTGCGCGAACCGCTTAGTTAAAGGGACCCTGGTGCACAACCCTTGCCCCGAGCACCGTCTGGTCCACGGGAGGAAGGAGGGCAGCCTGGAAGAGGCGGCGTCTGGGTGGAACCTTCGGAGTCATTGCCGGAGGGGGCAAAGCTGAGGACTGGGGATCTGTGGCTGGAGCGTTGCAGGAGCTGGCGAGTCCCTGGGGCCGATCCCGAGGTAGGAGCTCGGCGCCCGCGAAGGGCCGGGGCACAGTGAACGCAAAGGTGCGCCTCTGTTCCCTGCCCCCCGCCCCGGCAGGTGCGTCCAATCGGCTTGATTACCCCGGGGGATCGGGTCCAGGAGCGACTCAGGCCGGTGGGCAGGGCGGGCCCACCTTCTCTGGCCCTCATTGCGTCCGGCCTCGCCCCCGACCCCTTCCGTCCCCTTCCCCCACCTTCGCGGTTCCCCCAACTGTGTGACCTCAGAGCGGTTGCCAGGCCTATCTGTGCCTTTTTCTCCCCTGTGAACGCACACGGTTGTTGAGAACCGCGTGTGGCCTCCGCGGACACCCGATGCGCGCGTGTCTCAGGTCCGTTTCCGACGCGTGAGTGCGGGGAGACAGGTCGCTCTGAGGACCGGGGACCCACTTGGTGTCCACTGGCCTCTACACAGCCCAGCAAGGGCGCAGAAGCCGCGACCCAGGGAAGGCGCCCAGGCCCACGTCCTGCTGGGGCAGCTCCCGGCCTCAACCGCCACCCGCGGGCCTCTCTGGTCGGTGGTCGCCCAGGCACGGGATGGGGACGCGCGGCGTGTGTTCTCTGACCCAAGGCGAGGGCCCGGCTCGTCGCACCCACTCTGCTTCTGCCCGTGGAGCGCTCGCGGGGCCGAGAATCCCGTCCCGGGCTCTGGGGACAGGGTCTTGCTACAGCCCCACCTGGTGGGTCTGGCTCCCGAGGGCGCCACACGCGCGGCCGCGCCCACGTGAGTAAAGGGAGCCCCCGGACTCCAGAGCTCGGCTCCGCCCAGATCGCAGTGCACCGGCTCCCACTCGCCCCACCCCCAGCACCTCTTCTCGCCGCTGTTCCTCCCCTTTTGTCGCCAGAGCCCACTCCTGTCCCTGCGCTGCCCCTACCCGCCCATGGCGTCCAGGGACCAGTTCTCCCCCCACGGCCGTCATCGCCCCCAGGCCCACTCCCCGCCCCAGCCTTGCCCCGTGCAGCGGGCACTGCTGGGCAGCCCTTTGCCCCCCACCCCTCCTGTCCCTGTCCCAGGGTCCTGTACTTGGGCCCCTCCTCCGTTGCACCCCATACTTGGTGGCTGCGGCTGTGCAGACCAGGCAGCAGCTCCAGGTCCCCTGAACACGTGTCCCTGCCTGGAGAACAGGCTTCTTAGAGTCGGGAGTGCAGAGCTGACCTGACTCTAGTCTCGGTCTGTGCCCCTCCTCCCCCAAGACGGAGCTCAGCGGCTTTGTCCATGGCCTTGGACCTGGCCATCCAGGCAGGGGCTCTGAAGGACCTACAGCAGCCCCAGACCCAGGCCACTGCCCCCGCCCACCTGCCCTTGCTGGGCTCCTCCTGCCCCCACCAGGCCATAAGACAACCAGGACTTTTTCTTGTAGATCCTTTTTAAAATTGTCACGTACACTCATGTATTTAAAATATACCATGCAGTGCACACGCAGTGTGGGCAGCTGTCCCCACCCTCACCTCCGAGGCTCCTCCATCTCCCCACACTGACGCTCCATCCCCGATAAACTCCCCGCCTGCCCCAGCCCCACACCGCCCGCCCCCGTCTCTGCAGATCTGACTCCTCTGAGCGTCTCACGAGTGGGGTCGACCGTGTGCGTCTCTGTGCCTGACCGACTTCACCTGCCAGTGTCCTGCAGGCCACCCACGTGGTGGCCACAGCAGGACCCCCTCCTCTTCAAGGCTGAGTGACATCCACGGCGTGGTCAGACGCGTTTGCTTGTCCACCCGCCCTCAGGTGGGCACTCGGGTCGTGTCCACGGCTCTCACCTCGGGACCGTGCACCTCACCACACACGCGACTCTTCGTTGGGCCCAGAGTTCAGGGTGCCGCTCTGCCCTCGGACGGCTGACAGCTCTGGAGACGCTGTGTGTGGGTGCAGCTGGGGTCCTGCCCTCTGCTGCCGGTGAGGCAGTGGGTGGGGCGCCCTGGTCTGGGTGGTGTCCCTCAGAGGCCAGGCCCTGGAGGGGGTGGGGGGGGGTCTGCCAGACAGATGGACAGATGTGTGAGGAAGGAAGGCAGGGACCAGGGGAGCAGACGGCAGTGCCAGCCCAGGGGGCGGGGCACAGAGAGCGGCCGCTGGGGGGGACTGGGTCACAGATGGGGCACGGGGCGTGGAGGCTGCAGACCCTGCGGGCCCAGGCCCAGAGCTGGGGGCCCTGGAGGTGGGAGTGTGGGCATTAGGGACACCAGGAAGCTCAGGGTAGTGAACCCTCCACAACCTCCCCAGGGGCCACCACGCAGGGGCCGCGGTGGGTCTGGGGGCATCGGGGCCTGGAAGAGGCCCACAGGCCGCCTCACACTCGCCTGGGCGCTGCCTGGACCATCGCAGGGACCCTCCCCTCCTCCCAGAGACGCCTCACCCGCAGCCCCTCCCCGATAACCCTTCCTCACCCTGCCCTCGCCTTCCCAGAAGGGGGCCTGAGGTGGGCAGGGAGAGCCCGGGGGTGACACCCACGGACACAGGATGGGAGGGTGGCGGCAGCAAAGACGGCATCTAGTGTGGGGGCCTGGGGCTGGGCCCCGGGGCAGAGGCGGAGTCTGGCCACCGTCAGGTCCGGCAGACTGGGCTGGGCGGGCCGGCGGGCAGAGAGGTGGTCCAGGGCCCAGCCAGCGGTGGCCCAGGCCGAGGGGCCGGTGTGAGCCTGCCCTTCGGTTCCCGTGGAAGGGCCTCCGGCTGCGGGTCGAATTCCCTGCTTCTGTGGTTGATGACAACTTCCGCTGGGCGGCAGGCGCAGCAGATCCCACAGCGCCTGGAGGTTCTCGCCCTCGCTGTGTGTGAGAGCTTCCTTCCAGAACGCAGTTGAGTTACCTGGGCCTTTCAGTTTCGTCAGGTGAGCTCAGAGCAGTCTTTAGGCCGGTTCAGCCCCACCTCCGGGGCCACACTTCCTGAGGGGATGCCTGCGCGGGCCCTGGGCGCCCCCCAGCTCCCCGCCGGAGTGTGGGGGACACGCCGCGGGGCCCAGAGCTCCGGCTCTCCAGGCCGGGCGCGCCAGCTCCGCCCCGCCTCCTCCTCGAAGTCCTGAGCCGGGTCACCCTCCGGGGTGGGCTGGGCTCCGGGGGGCACTGGGATGGCACTGCCTGTCGTCGGCGCCTGCAGAGCTCTGCTCGTGACTCTGTCCCGGGCCGTGGACATCTCCAGCGGGAGACGGCAGACGGCAACAAACCACTCGGGGCGCCTGCCCGGAGTGAGCTGAGTGAGCGACTCTGAAATTAATGCGCACGACTCAGTAACAAAGGGTAACCAGAGACACCAGTGGACGAAGCAAACATGCCGATGACTTTTATTCAGTGCTAATGGACAGAACGTCACAGTTAATAGACAAACACTGTCATCACCCTGGAAAAAAGCGAATCCGGCACAACTACACGCTGCCACTGGCGAGGCCCCCTCCTGCCCTGCAGGTTCCAGTTCGGGGTCCCGGGCAGCCAGTCCATCCCGACAGTTTGGAGTGCAGGGCGGGACCCAGCCGGGCAGGACGCCCTTCCGTCTGTCACTGGGCTGCCCACACCCACCGCATTCACACAGGGACAATGGGGACACGGCAGGGAAGCCGAGGACCCAGAGGAACCGTGGGCAGACAAGGGAACCGTGTGCGCTCCTCACAGACGGGCCCAGCCGGGCGGGATTCTTTCTTTTATTTTTCCAACGTCCTTCCGCTCCTTGAGGACCAGCGTTGCGGCCGCTCCACCACTCGGTCACTGCAGCTGTGCATCACGCCCCGGGCTAGGCAAAAGTGAAAGGAAGTAAGATACCTTGTGAAACGTTAAGTAGTAAAATGAATATAATGAAATTTAATTTTTACTAATGGCTGTTTAACTGGCAGGCTTATAAAATTCCCTGCGAGCCCACATCAGCCGGCTCCGGCACACAGCTGGCGGGGGATGGGGGTGGTGCAGGCCCTTTGGCGGCTAGGGTGCCCTCTGGCCAACACCCTTCCTCTGGGCAGCGCCGGCCACCGTCCAGGCGAACCAGGGGCCTCCGCACAGACTGTCCGCACGGCGGGCACCAGCGGCGGTGCGAGGGTTTAACCCCGGAGGGTGGAAAGGCAAAACGCGCCGCGCCACGAGGTCTGGCACAGTCTCAGCTCTGCCGCTGAAGACGTGGGCAGACACGCGCGTCCGCTTTACGTCTGCCAAGGACACAGACCCGGACGTGCTCCAAACACACCCGAGTAGGAGACGTGTTGAGGAACAGAAGCTTTGGGACTGATGGTGGAATAAGAAAAACAGACTCAAGCACGATGGCAGCCGAGTGGACGAACCCCCCCCCCCGCCTGGATTGAGGGCCCAACGGCTGACCTCCCGTGCCCGCGTGTAGGCAGAGGACGAGCCAGGGCGCCTCCAAGCTCGGCCAGAGCCCCTGGGTGCGGTGGGGGTGGGAAGTTTGGGCACAGGCAGGCTCCCCGGAGGGGAGGTCCAGGGCAGGGATGCGGAGGGCGCTCCTGGGCCTCGGAGGTGCTCCCTGTCACCTGCAGCCCCTTCCAGCCGTAGCTGCAGCGTCACCTCCTGGAGAGGTAGCCTGGCCAGGAGTGGTAAACGAGCTCCCAACCCTCAGTCTGCGGCCGTGCTTAGGAGCGTCTCCAGCTTGCTGCCCCGCCCACCAGAGGCCCCGCGCAGACTCACCACCTGCCAGGGAGGGACGCACCTCCCAAACGTCCGAGTAATTCTCCTAACAGACCCCGCGCGTGGTTCCGGTGGCGCAGCATCTCGTACCTTCGACTGTCGCACTAACCTCTTCCGGACCCCGCGGGCGGTAGATGTTGGTGTATCCCCGCGGCACCCAGACGCGGGATTTCCCGCGTTGCCGGCTCCGGCCCCCCACCACCACCACGACCGAGGAACTTCCCGTAATTCCTAGTTCTCTCCTTTGACACTAACGGCGCGAAGAGAACTACACACCTGCCAGTCTTTGGAGCACTTCTCAACCCTCTGAGGTTCTGCTTCCGGGTCGGCCCGCAGACGTGCCCCAAGTGAACTCGTGAGGTTTGGACTTTCGTGGGCACGGCACAGCGCCGGACACACCGTAGGTGCTCAGCGCGTTAAGGAAGGAAAGAGAACTGGACCCTCCCTGACTCTCGTGGACGCAGGTGTCCCTTAGGGTCTTTCTGACCTTGAAACTCTCTCCAGTGCGCCGCCGTTGGCGCCCGCCCCGCGCACAAGCCTAACGGCTCCACGGCCGCCTCCTGACGTCACGTCCCGCAGTCGTCCCTAGAGCTGGCCGTGGCCGCCGCCATGTTACGTTACGGCATCTAGCCGAGGCCCCGCCCCGCCGCAGCGTCCCCGCGGACGCCCAGGCGGGCGCCGCCATGTTGGGGGTCCTCGCGGCGGGCGCGTAGGTGTCTTCATAAGATGCCGGCTCGGCGGCGGCGCTCAGCTTTTCCCCCCTCAAGATGGCGTCCATGCGGGAGAGCGATACGGGCCTGTGGCTGCACAACAAGCTGGGGGCCACGGACGAGCTGTGGGCGCCGCCCAGCATCGCGTCCCTGCTCACGCCCGCGGTCATCGACAACATCCGCCTCTGTTTCCACGGCCTCTCGTCGGCCGTGAAGCTCAAGCTGCTGCTCGGGACGCTGCACCTCCCGCGCCGCACCGTGGACGAGGTAAGGCGAGCGGCGGTGCGCGGCGCGGGGCCGGCCTCCCGTAACCGAGCCCAGACCCGGAGTCCCCCGCAGCCCCTCGGCCCCCACCGGGCCCCCTTCTCGGGGAGGGGCGCGGCGCCCGTCAGCTGTGGGGGTGGGGCTCCAGGCGGCGAGGATAGACGCGGACACTTGCTTGCACCGGGTTTGCTGGGGCGAGCCGAAGTTCGTCCGGGTCCGGCGTGGGGAGCGGGGCGGGCCGGGCCGGGCCGTGCGGGGCCCCAGGCTCCGCGGGACTTCCCAGCGGCCGCACCAGCGACGTGCAGGCCCCGCGTCTCGCCGGCCCTCTCCGCACGCCCGCGTCCTGCTCGTGGGTGGGGGCGTCTGTGTTTCCCCAGCGGTGCGTTCTGCTGTTTTGGGGCGAAGTGAACGGTCGTTCGTCAGAGTGTTGGGGCCACTGTTGGTGGAGCCTTCCCAGCTACGCAGCGATCGCGACCACGGTCCGCCGTTCACAACTGTTTGTGTTGTGAGGTGTTACGTCCGCAGCGGCGCCAGCGAGGCCCTGGGTTCCGCTCGCCGCGAAGTCGCCGCTCTGCCTGCAGGTTCCGGCCTTCCCGCCCCCTCCCCCCAACTCGCTTTTCTGTGTAATCTTATCAGCGGCGCTGGCGGTCCTTCGCTGCACAGCGGGTCCCGGTGGTGTCGTGGCCTGAGTGCTGTGTGCGCGCGGCTGTGCGCATCGTGGGCGTGCGTGTGTGTGCATCGCGCGTGCGTGCGGCGTGAGTGCTCGGCCTTCCTGTGGCCCACGCCTGCATCGTCGTGCCCGCCCCCGAGCACGCCGCCGCCGCTTCCTCGCTGGCGGACACACCCGGGCTGGCCAGCCCCTGCCGCTGGGAGTCCCGCTGTGGCCAAGCCTCACGGCGCTCGGTTCGGCCGATGGCTTTGTGCCAGGTTGTTTTTCAAAGTGGCTTATCAGATTGAACTCCTCCCCCAAGCTCGCCCGATGGCGTTCGGTGGATTTTGTTTGTTTTCCGAAGGACCTGCGCCGTTTCTTCCTGGGGTGTAACCGACCTACAGCGTTCTATTGGTTTCCGTGTGCCACGGAACGACTGGGTGTTTGGGTGTGTTGTGAAATGCTCACCGCAGTGTCTCCCTCACACCCTCTCCACACGTAGTTACAGAAATTGGGGGGCGGGGTGGGGGAGTTGATTTGTTAACTGCAGGCGCCAGGTGCCTGCTTCCCATGTCATCCCAGATCCCTTCGTGTGTTCATTCACTGTTTGAGGTTCTTTTTTGTGAATTGCCTGTTCGGATCTTTTGTTTCTGATTCTTGCTGTCGTTGTCGTTGCTTTGTAGGAAGTTTTTAAAAATCGAGGCTGGGTAGCAGTCCTGTCTCGGTTGCATGTGTTACGGGTGCCCTGCAGTGCGGCTGCTTTGGGGTTGGGGGGCCTCGCACTGTGGAGTCAGAGCGTGCAGTCGTGCCTCGCACCCTGGCGTCCACCCGGAACGAGTGGCCGACCGTGCGGAGCTGGGGTCTGGTTCTGTCCGTACAGGTGTCTCATCAGCCAGGCACCACTCATTTACTGAGACGACTGTCTCCGTTCTTCCGAAGGGACTGCTGATCTGCACTGTCGCTGGGGCCACGGGTGTCTGTCTGGGCTCCGCTCTGCTGTTCAGAGACAGATCAGGCGCTAGGAGCCCACTAGGCCCTGGTGCCGCCACCCCGGGCCTCAGTGCGGCGCTGACCGGGCGAGCCTCCCACTCCGTCTTCAGGAGGAGCCTCCGCGCCCCTCGTTCCGGCTTACATGCGCACCCACACGCAGCCAGGGGATGCTCATTAAGGCCGAGTTGAATTTATAGTTCATTCTGGGGAGAAATCATTTCAATATTGAATCTTATAAATGTGGGTAAAGGCATATCTCTCTACTTAGATCTTCTTTAATGTTTATTATAAAGTTTTATGATTTTCTCCATAGAGGCCTTCCATCTTCTGTTAGACAAGTTTCTAGATATTTCACATTTTCTCATGCTGTTACAAACACATTAGACTTTTATTTTCCTTCCTTTTTAAAAATATTTTACGTATTTATTTTTAGAGAGGCAAAGGGAGGGAGAAAGAGAGGGAGAGAAACATCCACGTGTGGTTGCCTCTCACACGCCCCCTACCGGGGACCTGGCCCCCAACCCAGGCATGTGTCCTGACTGGGAATCCAACCCGCAACCCTTTGGTTCACAGGCGGGCACTCAATCCACTGAGCCACACCAGCCAGGGCGAGAACTTTTTATTTTCTTTTTAGATGTGTTTGTGAATAGCATCTGTGATGAAGTGTTACTAATTGTAATTATTTTGCCAGGGAATTTTTTTTTTCTGTGTGCTCTCTATCACTGTTTCTCTCCTGCACACCCCCCGCGCCCCCCCCCCCCGTGTGTGTCTGGTTTCCGATGACAGGGAGAACCTTCGGTGTTTGGTTCCCTGCTGCTTTCTGTTCCCCGACAGACCCCTTGTGCCTGGTCAGGGAAGTTCTCTTGTACTTCTGGATTTTTCAAGAATTATTTTAATCATGAATGAGCTTTAATAGCTCTATTGAAATATACTTCAAGTACCATATAATTCACCCACTTAATACTCTCCAAGTCAGTTTCAGAACATCTTCATCAACTCAGAAATAAACCCTGTACCAATCAGCAGCCTCCCCCACACCTCCTGGCCCCGGGCAACCACTTGGCTACTTCCTGGGTCTGTGGACTTGGCTGCTCTAGAAGTTTCCTTCCAAATGCAGTCAGACAGCTTGTGGGCTTGGGTGACCAGCTGCTTTCCCTTTGCAGAGCATTTTCCCGTTTGTCCACCGAGGCAGGGCAAATAGCTATGGTCATAAATAAATAAATAAATAAATAAATAAATAAATAAATAAATTTTAAAAAAGGCACTTGGCCGCACCCCCCTGCTGCGCTCCTTATCGCCTTCCTCGTGGGGCAGCAGCGCCCCCCCTCGGAGGAGGGGCGCCTGGCCCCGGGGCGGGGCGGGGTGGGCCCTGTGGGGGGGAGGGGCAGGGGCAGAGTGGCCACGCCCCAGACGCCGTCTGTCTTCCCGGACAGATGAAAGGTGCCCTGACCGAGGTCATCCAGCTGGCCACCCTGGACTCCGACCCCTGGGTGCTCATGGTCGCCGACATCCTCAAGTCCTTTCCGGAAACAGGCTCACTTAACCTGGATCTCGAGGAGCAGAACCCCAACGTCCAAGATATTTTAGGAGAACTTAGAGAAAAGGGTACGTGTGTGGATTTGGTTTGTGCGGGGGGCGGGAGGGGGGATGGCTTCCGAAGAGAAAATTATCTTTTCAAAAAAGAATGTGACTTTCAGGGTGTCACACTGGGGACTGGCCGATTTTAGGACATTGTGGAAGGATTTTAGAGCCACAGCGCGCCCGTGGGTCCCCACCCCCGCACCTGTTTTTCTGACACTTTCTTTTTTTTTTTTTTAAAGATTGTATTTATTTATTTTTAGAGAGAAGGGAAGGGAGGGAGAAAGAGAGGGAGAGAAACATCAATGTGTGGTTGCTTCTCACGTGGCTCCCACTGGGGGCCTGGCCTGCCACCCAGGCATGTGCCCTGACTGGAAATTGAACCAGCGGCCCTTTGGTTCGCAGCCCACGCTCAATCCACTGAGCTACACCAGCCAGGGCATGTTTTTCTGACACTTTCCACGTACTTCTCGTGTTCCTGCGCGCTCTCCCCAAGCAGCCCCCCGCCCACTGCCTGTCCAGGCTGTGGCGGAGCCCAGACCGCGCACGCGCAGACTGCACGCCCAGAAAACGCCAGCAGTTCAGTCGTTCAGAGCGGGAGCAAAAACCACTCAGAAACTGCGTGCAGGTGTCAGAGAGCCTGCGAGGGTGCAGCGCGCTGCTCCTGCCCAGTCCCTGTCCCAGCGGGGGGGTCGGAGCCGGCAGCCCCCAGCCGCGCAGGCGGGCCCGTGGGTCCCTGCCCGCGAGTGTAGACGGCGCGCGCGCTGAGGAAGGGAGACGCCCCTCCTGACCGTGTGCTGCTCTCGGACAGTGACCGAGTGCGAGGCGTCCGCCATGCTGCCGCTGGAGTGCCGGTACCTGAATAAGAGCGCCCTGACCACCCTGGCCGGCCCCCTCACGCCCCCGGTGAAGCACTTCCAGCTGAAGAGGAAGCCGAAGAGCGCCACGCTGAGGGCCGAGCTCCTGCAGAAGTGTGAGTGCGGCCGGCGGGCCGGGGCTGTCCGGCCGACGCCTCTGCCTCCGTCCGTGGCTTGAGCCTTAGGCTGTGTTCCGATTTTACGGGGCCTGAGCTGTCTGTCGAGGACAGCAAAGGTCCTACAAAAAGTTTTGGGTTTTTTTTTTTTTTTTTTTTTGAAATTTTAGTGCTATGCTGAACTGTGTTCCAAAAGTCTATTTTACAAACTTCAGAATAATCTGGTCAAAGCGTCTGTGACCTTTGTATAAAACTGAATTTGTACCAACCGAGTCACACTGGCAAAGAGCCAGGTGGCCTCGCAAAGGCCAGCTCTGCTCCCGCAACTTCACCGTCATCTCGATCTCAGGTTGGCTTTAAAGACACCTGGTCGCTTTATTTAATGTTTTCTTGGATCGTGGCGTCAGGACCAAGTGTGGGAGGGACCTGCCAGGGAAAGCAGGGGGGAGACTGCTTCGACCAGACTTCAGGGAACTGACTTTGCGTGGCTGTGGGATGGGCGTTAATGACAAGAAAATGGCCTGTTTCCAAGGGATCTGAGTAAACCCGGCAGTGTCCTGGGGCCAGAGCAGTTCTGGCCTCCCAGAGTGGGCGGGGCGCGGGCAGTGGGCGGGGCGCAGGGCCCTGTCCCTCCCTGAGCCCCGCCCCGAGCACTCTCGGGTCCTTTCGCGAGCTTCTGCACCTGTGCGGGAGGACGCGAGGGCTGCCCGCGGCCCAGTGGGCGTCACACAGGGCCAGGTGTGTGCGCGCGTGCGCGCACACATACACCATCAGAGTGCCCGGGACCCCAAGCTGCACCGCCCACGGCTCTCCTTTGTGTGCAGAACACGCCGCTGTAGCCTCTGCGCTCACCGCGGGGTCAGGGGGTGGGGCACACCCCCGTGAGCGTGGGAGGGCTTGCTCGGAGGGCGGACCCTGCATCTGCAGGGACACAACTCCCCACGTGTCAGACGGGTGGGGTCCGGACTCAGGGGCAGCGGAGGCGTGGAGTCTTCTGGGGTGTGCTGACATGCATGCCTCCTCCTTACAGCCACCGAGACTGCCCAGCAGCTGAAGAGGAGCGCGGGGGTGCCCTTCCACGCCAAGGGCCGGGGGCTGCTCCGCAAGATGGACACCACAAGTAAGGCCGCGTGCCCCTGGCTGGAGTGGCCCCTGGGCTGCGCCCGGAGCTGCAGGGCTTCTCGGCTGCTGGGCCGGCGTGTGGCCCAGAGCTGCCTGCACCAGTCCGCCAGGCGGGTCGGGCCTGAAAGACGAGGTTTTTCCTTGTGGGCCGAGGTGCGGCCTCTGAGCTGTGGGCGGGCGGAGCGGAGGGCAGAGTGCAGGGCGGGCCCCGGAGGGCGTGCGGCCTCCAGGGGTCGAGGGAGGCCCAGGGGCACCTCAGCTCTGTCCACAGTTGGTTCCGGAACGCGTGGCAGGTGCTGAAACCCGGTGCCAGGTGGCGAAGCGTTTTCTTCTGTGGCGTGATTCGTACGGGTCCCAGCAGGTGCAGCGAGGCCCGAGCAGGTGCCGGTGCTGGAACGCGTCTTCCTGTCCCCCCCGCCAGCGCAGGGTCTGATCATCTCTGAGGTCCCGGGCCTGAAGTGCTGCTCCCTAGTGGCGGGGCTGTGCCCTGCCCTCCTGCTGCTGCCCTCCACCGCCACTTCCGGGCTGACCACTTACAGGCTGGCGGGAGGGGAGGGCGGTGCCTGGGAGCCAGTGGCCCCAGCTCGTCCTCCTAGGCCTGCTCTCCCTTGGGGTCCGGAGCACAGAGTCCCAGACGCACGACCCAAGCAGTTGAGAATTCAGGGTCCCCTGCAGCTTCCCTCCAGAAGGCCTGGGCCAAGAGCCCACAGGGAAAGACTGGCGTACTCCCATTCCCTGTCGCCATGTGCCGCCCCACCCCCCACACAGCTCACTGCCAAGGGCCCGGCACACAGCCGGGACGACAGGGCACCGGAGGGCCAGAGCCCGAGGGAGGCTTCAGGCAGCTCCGTGGGCGGGCCTGCTCCGGTCCCCTGCTGTCTGCCGCGCCAGGCCCCCAGTTCTGGACCTGTTGAGTGGGACCTGGTGTCTGGGTGCCAGCTGACTTGTCACCGTGTGAGGGATGGTCCCTGGCCCAGTCACTGCAGGGCGGGCTATTGCCCTTGTGGCCATGGAAGCACAAGAAGTGTCGGTGCCCCCGGGGCGCGAGTGGCAGTAGGCCCGTCCCGGCCCTGTCGGCCACACTGTGAGGGCCTGGGTGCTGGGGCAGGGCCACCAGGGCTGGGCCAGGCTGAGTTCAGGGGGAACTGTCCCGGGTGTGTCCAGCGACTTGTCCTTGACAGGCGCGGGGCCCGGCCTGGGCAGTGAGGGAGGCGTGGACCGGGCAGCAGGCCCGCCCTCCGGGAGGTGCGGGTGGATGGCTGCTGGGCTGTTTTTGCTCAGTGTCTTTTGGCGAAAATGTCTCAGGTTGACAGTGACGTCTTTGCTTGCCAAGGCCTTGTTCTGGGTTGGCCAGCCCTCACTCCCCAAGGACGGGGGCAGGTAACCCGGGGGTGTCACCTCCAGGAGATGCGGCAAGTCTGTGGGGGCAGGGCTCAGCTGGCTCAGCAGCCAGCAGGGCCTCGTGGGCCAGCGAGGGGGCGGCGAGCCTCTTCCCATAGAGGTGCCTCGCCTGGGAGCGGAGCCAGGACGCACGCGGCTGGAGACCAGCCGTTTCTGCCGGCCGTTGCCGCTGACGGGCGCTGTCCTGTCTCAGCCCCACTCAAAGGCATCCCGAAGCAGGCTCCCTTCCGGAGCCCCACTGCACCCAGCGTCTTCAGCCCTGCTGGGAACCGGACCCCTGTCCCGCCCTCGAGGACGCCTCTGCGGAAGGAGAGGGGCGTGAAGGTGGGCGTGGCCCCTCTACTGTCTACAGCCCCTGCACAGCGGGCCTCGGCGTGCTCGCACTATAGTTAAGGGCGGGCTTCTGTCTGTCTTGGCAGCTGCTGGACATTTCTGAGCTGGACATGGTTGGTGCCGGCCGAGAGGCGAAGAGGAGGAGGAAGACGCTGGGTGGGTGCCAGGCTCCTGGCAGGGACCTTGGGGCGGTGCTCCCGGCTACCCTCCCCTGCCCTGGCACCCCCTCCGTGAGCATGCCTCTCGGACGGGAGCCATGGGTGGCAGCCCTTCCCCGGGGGTCTTCCAGGTGGAGCCGGGTTGGAAGGGCGGCCCCGGGCAGCGTCTCGGGACTGGCCTGCTGAACCCATGTGAGGGCCCGCCAGGGGCACTGACCAGGCTCTGTCAGCAGATACGGAGGTGGTGGAAAAGCCAGCCAAGGAGGAGACAGTCATTGAGAACGCCACCCCCGACTACGCGGCCGGCCTGGTGTCCACGCAGGTAAGGCCTCGGTGCAGCTGTGGCTCCTCCCTCTCCTCCCAATTCTCAGCCGCCAGAAGGTGTTGTCGAAGAGCGTGTGTGTACGCGCGTGCACGAACACGAGGGGCAGCTGGCTGGGGCCCCCGCCGGGGCGGGGGGGGGGCGGCGGGCGGGGAGAGAGGGTGAGGGAAGCCGCACCGCGGCTGGGTGTGGCCCCGACGCAGACTGTGCACAGCTTGCGGCTGGAGCTGTCCCTCCTCCGTCGTGCATGCCCGTCTCCCGCCGTGACCCGCCGTGCGTGACTAGAAAAACACGTTGCGCTTTCTCCTCTCCTCAGAGAGGCTGGTGTGCCGGCTCCTTAACCAGACAGGAGCCGTCCTCTGCTCGGGCAGGTCCAGGGTCGGAGGTGTGCTGGGCAGGGGCCTTGGGGCCGGGGTAGGGGCTTGGAGGTACGTGTCCACAGCGTTGCCTGCTCAGCGCCCACGGGGGAAGTGCTGGGACCCAGGCCTCTCCATGCACCGTCTTCCAGAAACTCGGGGCTCTGAACAGCGAGCCTGCACTGCCCTCCACGAGCTACCTGCCCGCCACGCCCAGCGTGGTCCCAGCCTCGTCCTACATCCCCAGCTCTGAGACCCCAGCAGGTGAGCAGGCGGCAGGCGGCACGGCATGCCGGCCGGCCTGCCCGAGGGGCCCCTCCCGCCGCTTCCTCGGGTGTCGGGGAGGGTCCCATGCGGTCCTTCAGCCCTTACCGTGCTGGCTGGGGACACAGGTTGAGAAGTAAGCCCGGCTTTCCCTGCTCTGCCCTTTCTGGGGCAGTAGGCAGCAGCCCCGTGTCCAGCTCCACAGCACTGACTCCAGCTTGGGCGTGGGAAGGGGGACCAAGGTGACAGCACCTTGGGGCCCACGAGTGCCCCTCACAGCCCTGGAATCTGGAGAGGTGTCAGAAGGAAGCGTGGACTGGGCCCGCAGGTCCTGCTCTGCGGTTCCCGCTTGGTGGGGCTCAGCTTCTTCTGCCACGATTTGGGCCCCAAGGTGGGCAGACCTGGCCAGATCCTGGATATCTCGTCTGCCCATCTGAAAAGGCCTGAGACCTGGAGCTCCTGGGTGGGGTGCCCTGGGGCCCCGGCTCTGGGCTGGGAGGCCTACTGAGGGCCCAGAGACTCGAGGAGCTGAGGTCTCAGGACCCATGGCTGCCAAAGCTGGTGGTGGGGGCTTGGGCCAGACACAGCTGGTGTCGGGGTGGGGGTGGGGCAGAGCGCACCCCCTCCGGGGGAGGCAAGGCGAGACCTGGCACAGAGCCCTGTGGGAAGGGACCTCCGGGTCCTGTCCGCCTAAGCCGGCCCTGCTGTGCTTACAGCCCCGCCTTCCCGGGAAGCCAGCCTGCAGGCCAGCCGGCCCCCCGAGGAGCCCAGCACCCCAGCCCCAGCCCTGCCGGCTCAGTTCAAACAGCGCGCTCCCATGTACAACAGCGGCCTGAGCCCGGCCACGCCCACACCTGCGCCTGCCGCGCCTGCCTCGCCCCTGACACCCACCACACCCCCCGCCGCCACCCCTGCTGCGCAGGCACCGCCAGTGGCCATGGTGGCCCCACAGGCCCAGCCCCCTGCGCAGCCGCAACCCAAGAAGAACCTGTCCCTCACGGTAGGTGTGCCCTGGAAGGCCGCATGCCACCGGGTAGGTGCTGTGGCCTCAACCCTCTACTGCAGCCTGGGTTCCCCGGGATCCCGGGCTGGGCCTCGCAAGAGGGGGGACGCCGGCAGGGTGGGGGGCCGGTGGCCCAGGCCCTCACCCCACACCGCACTTGCAGAGGGAGCAGATGTTTGCCGCGCAGGAGATGTTCAAGACGGCCAACAAGGTCACTCGGCCCGAGAAGGCCCTCATCTTGGGCTTCATGGCCGGCTCCCGAGGTGGGTCCACGTGGCAGGCCGGGCGGGTGGGGAGCCGGAGCCCTGCGGGGCTGGGGGCCCTGGCCGCGTGGCCACGCCCCTCGCCCAGAGCGCGCCCCCTCCGCAGAGAACCCGTGCCAGGAGCAGGGCGACGTGATCCAGATCAAGCTCAGCGAGCACACCGAGGACCTGCCCAAGGCGGACGGCCAGGGCAGCACCACCATGCTGGTGGACACCGTGTTCGAGATGAACTACGCCACGGGCCAGTGGACGCGCTTCAAGAAGTACAAGCCCATGGCCAATGTGTCTTAGGGGCCGCCGCCCGCAGAGGCGGGCCAGGCGCAGGCTCCGGGGGCAGAGGCGCCGCGGCGTCACCCGGGCCTGGCCTCCGGCGCCCTGCCGCGCCCCAGCCTGCTGGCGCTTTAGATTCAGTTCTCCGAGGTGTTTTGGACTTGTTTTTAAATTTTAGTATGGGTTACTTTTTTTGTGATCTGAGACATTTTTTGGACTCAGTATTACATTTTTGAATGTTAAAGTTAACCGAAAAAGTTATAACTTCCTAATTTTAGTGAGAGTTCTGCCTGTTAAACTTTTACCTTTTTTATTTTTCTTAAATTCCGCTGACCGTGGGGAGGGGCTCTCCCCACCCACGAGGCCGAGGGGACCAAACTTGGGCCCGCGGCCGAGCCCCGCCCCCCACGCGGGTTTCCATTTGGCTTTTGGGCGGTCGTGAGCGCCGGAGACCAGGTCTCTGCCACAGAGGGAGCCCCGAGCGTGTCTCGGGCCAGTTCGTCCTCGGGGGCGGGGAGGCGGCGGCAGCACCTCCCTTCTGACCACCTCACCTTTAATGGGGATTTGGAACCAACCTGTTTTTAAAATTAAAAAGACAGTTTTCCAGAATCAGAACTGTACTCACTGCGCCCAGTAC
The DNA here is from genome assembly GCA_028533065.1 of Trachops cirrhosus. Lineage (NCBI taxonomy): Eukaryota > Metazoa > Chordata > Mammalia > Chiroptera > Phyllostomidae > Trachops > Trachops cirrhosus. The sequence continues at coordinate 671,640 of CM052538.1, read as the reverse complement.
TCGGCACCGCCCCCCACAGGCCAAAGGCGGAGCGGCTGTCGTGGGCGGCAGCCCTGCCCCGTGCGCAGGCGCCGACTGTCTTGGGGGAGAGCCCAGCACTGCAGATGCAATCCCACATAAAACAAGTGTGAGGAAGGGGCCTTTAAAAACGTTTTAATATAAAAATACAGTTTCCCAAACAACGTCCCACTTGAAATGCTATTTTCCCCAGCATCGGTGACTTCCAGTCTACACTCCAGCACATTCCCCCCAGACGTGAGCTTCACGCTTCCGAGTCTTGTCGGAGCTGGGGACGGTGCCCGGGCTCCCTGAGTTCAGACGCCGGCCGGCAGGTGGGCGCCCACGCTGGTTCTTGGGAGAGTGCGGCAGACGGTGCGCGCGCGCGCACCCACACGTGCGCAGGACACCGAGACTGGCGGGGCACGGGCGGTTGCTCGCACGGACTCCCAGTCAGATGGGGCCGGTCGCCTCCGACTGAGGTCGCTGGAAAGGGCGGGCACCACGGACAGCGGCCACTGAGAATACTTTGCGAGTGCCAGAAGCACGGACCTGAGTGTGTGGGGGGCTGGGAATGAGGGCGGCTCCTCCGAGCACAGAGGGGCCTCACTGGGAGCCGCGCTGGCTCCCCCACGGGGGCCACGGGCTGCCCCCGCGCCGCGGACCCCGCCCGCCTTCCCTGGCCAGGGCTGGCATGGCAGGTGTGACCAACACAAGGGCACAGGCTCCTGACCCCAAGGAACCCTGAGGGTCGGGGCAGTTTTTGTTTTGTTTCTGCTTCACATTAATGACGACAGGTTGAAGTGGAGGTTGGCAAGGTTGCGCTCCCCCCACGTGAGCCACCGCTCAGGCCCCCCGGCCCAGGGGGAAGGCCCTTCACGCTCAGCTGCTACTCCAAAAGCTTGGTGCAGCTCAAGATTCTTAGACTGGTTTCCTAAAGATCTCCCAAGTTAGTGTTACTTGCTCATTAATTTAACGGCATTTGGAAACAGAGCAACCACACGGAAAATGTTTTTTCTGCTGTTTTCCTTCAGAAAGACCATTTAAAAATTTGGCAATCTCAAAGTGACTCAAAACCCACAAGGTTTTACTTCTGTCAAACACAAAAATAAGTCCATCTGCTCCCCAAAGTGCGAAACCCATCTGGCGGTGACCGACACCAACGTCCCTCAGCCGGCTCCAAAGGACGAGTGTGAGCCCCGGCCGGTGTGGCTCAGTGGGTTGAGCACGGGCCTGCAAACCGAAGTTGCTAGTTCGATTCCCAGTCAGGGCACATGCCTGGGTTGTGGGCCGGTCCCCGGAGTGGGGCGTGTGAGAGGCAACCACACATTGATGATGTTTCTCTCTTTAAAAAAAAAAAGGATGTGTGTGGACCATGGCCCGCAGTGGGGCCCCACCTGAGCAGCCGTGACCCCGAGGGCCCTGGGTGCCACCTGTGCCCACGTCTCAAACGCAGGTGCGTGGCGGCCTGCATCCAGGCCTTGGCGCCCATCCTGGCTGAGGACACGAGGAGTGGACGCCTACACGTGTTCCCCCAAGACAACTGTCCCCTCAGGCAAGTGCGTTTCCAGGCAGACTAGGCCACGCTTGGGAGCAGTTGGCAAGTGACAGCTCTTGGCTTTCCCTTCTGGTTCCATGTGTGGCTGCTCTGTCCAGGGTCGTGGAAGAAGGGCCAAAGAGATGGCCAATCAGTGCTCCGGAGACGCAGACCCCACTGGCCCCAGGGGGCCGCAGCCTGGTAGATGCCCCCCCAGCCCATGTCAAAAACCCACTGACCGGTGGGGAAAGAGGCCTGGGGCCGTGACGGTCCTGCCGTCCAGGGCCCAGCAGCCCGAGAGACAGACAGGAGGCCTCAGCAGCAGCACTGGGGAGCAGCTGTGTGGCCTTCCCGCCGAGCTGACGTTCTCCTTGTGCTGCTTTAGGAAGAAAGGCTCAGAAAAAGAGTCTGCTGCTAGTGGCCCCTGCCCTGTGCACACAGGGACAGGCAGGCCTCTCTCAGCACACGTGGGTGGCAGGGGGGTGCTCTCCCCTTTTCAGGGGGCTCTCAACTTCCAGGGTCAAGAGGGACCCCGGAAAAGAAGAATCACATCTTCCACAGAGAACTTAGTACTCTGTAGAAGTTTCTCGCCCCCTGGGGGTCTCCTAGGGGCCTTCCAGGGAGGTGCTGCCCTGGCTGAGCACGTCTGACCAGCGCACCTGTCCTCCCTGGACAGACCGCACGGTGCGAGGAAGTGGACGCTCAGGCGGCCAGTCCTGGCCTCCGGGTCTCCCCCCCGCCCTGGACAGAGCACTCCACCGGCGTCAGCGCAAATGCCTGCAGGCCACACCCCCACGGAGTCCCGAGGTCTGGCGGGGAGGACTTGGGGCGCACCAGTGAATACACGGTTCAATCAGTGGTAATCGTGAAACGAGTTTAGCAAAAATATATTGAGAATAAAAACAAGAAACCACTAAAGAATAGTCAAATGAACAAGTACAGTCTTTTCCCGAGTGTTGGTCAGAACCTAGTGCGGTGGGCGACAGCCCGGCGAGCCGCCTCCGCCAGCCCCCAGGAGGGGCCTGCACTGGGCAGGCAGGCCCGAGGGCGGCTCTTAGTTCAAATCTACGGAGAGAAGAAACGACTCAAGAAATCTTAAACTACTACCACTGTCACCACTGCTGGGACAGCTTTTCACTAAGATGAAAAAGGAGCGTTCTGAGGAAAAATTTCACATTAGTACCAAAAATACAGCTGTTTCATAAAAGCAAAAATAATGATCAAAATTATGGTCTCCGAGCGATTCGGGGTCTGAGCCCCTCCCCGCAGGCGCCAGCCAGGCCCCTCCTGAGTGAGGACCACAGGGAAGTGGCCCGGGAAGCTCCTTAAGAGAACAAACTATTCTACGTGTTTCGGGATAAAAACTTCATGTGCCAATTAATTTCGATCATAACTTGAACCTAGAAGTCAGGGGGAGAGAACCTGGACGCTCCCTACAATTCAAGTGTAGCCCTAATGCGGCCGCAGGCGTGTGTCGCCACGCCCCCGAGCGCACGGCCTGGGGGCGGTCAGTGCAGAGGCGGCACTGCTGGTGGCTCAGTGGTGGCAGGCGCTCCCGCCCAGGGAGGCTAGGGAGGCTGTGGCTGTCCCTGCGGAGGTGCCCTGGGCCCCGCCAGGCCCGCCCACCAGCAGGTAGCCCCCCCCAGTCGGGCCCCCCGAGCTATTTGCCTTCCGTGAACCTCCGCCAGCACCGCCTCCGCCTCCTCTGCCCCCTGGGCTTCGAGGGGTCTGGGCGGGGCTTTGCAGCCGGGGCGCGGGCGGCAGCCTCCGTGCCCAGGTCGTGCTCGCCGCAGCGGGGCCGCCCATCCTGGGTGGCGCTGAAGGCTGTCCCGACCTGGTGCTCCTTGCAGAACGAATTGGGGCAAAAGTGGCAAAACCAGGTGGAAGGCTTGCCGCACACGTCGCAGTGGTGCCACGGGCACACCCACTTCCCTGCAAGGAGACGCGCGGGTCAGCCGGCGGGTCAGGCAGGAGGGACACGCCTCCCTGCAGCTCGTGGGCCCGGCCAGATGGACCCGGACGCCTGCGCTGACCCCTAAGGGCCCTGCGTCAGCGGGGGGAGGGCGCCACGCCCCCGCAGACACCTCTCCCGGACGCCTGCCCGCTTACCTGGCTGTGTCACCTGCCAGCGCCCAAACTTGCACTTCTGTCTCGCCAGCGTGCCTGACTTTCCCTGTCGCGGTGTTCCGCTCTCCCACCTTTGCACCCGGAGGCTCTCCTCCCGAGGCCACCGTCCTCCTTCCCCACAGCGCCCCGCCCCCCGTAGGGCCCGCACGCACGCGGCCGGGGGCGGGGACTCACCGAAGGGCCGCTTGCGCAGGCCCAGGCAGGCCAGGTGGTAGGCCTTGGCGCAGGCTTTGCGGTCGCACAGCACCAGCTGGCCCCCGTCGCCGCAGCGGAAGCACTCGTCCTCTGACACCTTCTTCCCTTCCCCGCGCATCCGGCGCCGCCGGCTTTTCTTCTTGGTCTTCTTGCCCTTTTCCTCTGAAGCGAGCGCCGTGGAGTTCTGGTAGGAAGAGTGAGGCCCGGGTCACGGGAAAGCACGGCGTGGGCGGAAGCCGTGCTCCGGAGGGAACGTGGGCGCCTGCAGAGAGCTGGCGTCGGAAGAGCAGGGGCCCCACACGGGAATGGCGGGGGTCCCTTACCACAGCCGCCCGAACCGCTCCCTCACCGGGAGACAGTCAAACCCAGAGAGCAAAGCAGGCACACGCGCTTTGGGGGGAGTGGGGGTGGAGGGGTCGTGGTGAGCGCAGGTGAGAGGAGCGGTGCCTCCCGACTCATGTCCTTCCCGCGGCGTCACAACGCAGCCCCCCTGGGAGGCAGTCCCTGCGGGTGTGCCTGAGTCACACCGCAGCAGGGGCCACAGACCCAACCGGACAGGGGTCCCTGGTAGAAGAGGCAGAGGCGGGGCGAGGCCACGGGCGGCCAGCGGCCCCTGAAGCCGCGGAGTCAGGCTCTCCCGGGAGCCTGGGCGTGGCCCTGACCGCGCTGACCTGGGGCTTCCGGCCCTCAGACTGTCCCAGACGGGAGCTCAGGGGCTCTGCCGGGCAGCCCCGGGGCGCCGTCCCCACACGGGGCTCGAGTGACCGCGCCCTGTCCGTCCTGGCCGCTGGCCGGCGCGGCAAGGGCCTCACCTTCGGCCGGTCGCCCAGGAACCCGCTGCAGTTGGGGGCCCCGCAGCGGCACACGGTCTTCTCGTTGCCCAGGCAGTCGAGGTTGTAGTTGAACGTCAGCTCCGTCCCTGGGAGAGGCAGACACGCCAGGTGGGGACACCGGCGCACCTCGGACGGCGGGCCCTCCACATGAAACACAGCCGCCCCCGGGCGGAGCCGGTACCTGCAGGGATGTCGCACACGGCGAAGAGGCCCACTCGGGTGTCGCCGTTCACCGTCCACTTGAGGGTCTCGCAGTTGGGCTGGCAGCTGTGGTTCATGAACCGGGAGTAGTTGCCTTTGGGGCCGGCGTCGATTATGCGGTCCTGGAAGGCACAGCTCGGGTTTCAAGTAGCATGGACTCCCGGCCCACGCTCGGCCACTCGGCTCATTTAAAAGGGCCTGTGCGGCCACAATGTGTGCTGGGCAGCTCGTGTAGCACCGGACACTGTGGTGTCCCGTGTCCACTGGGACAGGACACCCCCAATCCGGTCCAGTTTCTGTCGCTCGCAGAGGGCAGGTCGGGGCCACATGGACAGGACCGAGCCCTCGGGAGCCTGGGGCGGGAGCTCACGCCACCCGCCGGGGGGACAGCTGAGGGAGCCAGAAGGTCGATCTGACAGCACACCCATGCACACCCACGCACACTCAGAGAAGACAGGGGCCACCCAGGGACGAGGTGGGCAAACAGCACAAACACGGCTCGACGCGCGAGCCCGGCCCGATGGGCAGGAGGGAAGCTGCCCACACTCGTGAGCGGCTGAGGACGTGCGACCGGGACCCTGGGCTCCGACCTCCCGCCGTGACGCGGTCTGTCCTGCGGCCAGAGGCCCAGCAGGAACAGTGTGGAGGGAGCGAGCTAGGCGCCCGCCTGCTGTGATGCAGGGGCCAGGGCGCGAGGGCCCCGCACCAGCTCGGCAGCAGCCGAAGGAGTGCTCCGCCCGGCCGCGGGGTGAAGGGGCCAGGCCAGAGCCTGCGCCGGGGTCCCCGCTCCAGGGTGGCTGGGCACCCAAAATAAGGATCCAGCAAGTACCGGTTGTGAGTGGATGCAAAGTCACATCTGTGATAAGGACACGTAAGTGTGGAGCTCACGGCCCCTACGGGCTCCCTGACCACGTGGGCCAGCTCGGCCGCCCACACACTGTCGCACACGCCCCGGCTCTGAGGCTGTGCTTTCGGGAGCCCCCACGCTCCACGTGTGGCAGCCAGAGGGCCCCGGACTCTAGCGCAGGGCACTCGCCTGCCCCCACCCGTGACTGCCGAGGCCACGCCGCTGCCCCGTGACGGAGGTGGCCCTGAGCTCAGCGGGGCTGGCGTCTGCACAGACGTCTCCGCCACGCCTCTCGGGACGCAGGGACACCCTGTCCTGGCCTCCCTGTCGCTCTGTCCACCCCTTCCCCGGTGGGGTGTCCGGCACTGTCTGTGTCCTCTGAGTGTCCAGGCCTTCCTCCCTCAGCCGTTTCTCGGTTTTTGCAGCTGTTTCACCGGCTCTGGGCGTCACCCCAACCCTGCGTGGCGGCACCTCTCCCGAACCGTCCCGGCGCCCAGTCCGTGGGAGGCGTGGCCGCTCCTGAGGGCTGGGACTGTGCCCGCCTGCTGCCCTCAGGGCTTCAGGACTGGGCAGGGCTGACCAAGGACAGCGGCCTGCGTCCGGAACAGGGGCGCACGCCCTCACCAGGCTCCGCCTCCGGACCAGCAGAGGCGCGTGGACACCCCTCTGGCTGCCCACAGTCCCTGCCGGGTGGCGCTGCAGGCCCTTGGCTCGGCCTCTGCTCTGGCAGCTTCTGCCACAGACGCCCGCTTCCCAGCCCCACCGGGATGCCCGGCGTCCCCGCCTCCCCGGCTGTCCACACCTCCTCTGCGGGCGAGCCCTCTGCCGTGCGCTCACTCGGTTCCCGTCAGTCCTGGCCTCACTGTCTCGGGTTCTCACCACACCCACACCTCTGCCCGAAGGCTCTGCCCCCGGTGGTCTCGGAACACTTGCGCGAGCCTGTCCCTGTGAGCTTCCCAGCTGCTCATCCCGCCTCTGGGGGGCCACGGCTCTGCCTGCACTCTGGCCGGGGGCCCGAAGCACAGGCACCAAGGGCGCCACAGCACCGCTCACGACACAGGTGCCGTGCTCTGCCATGAGTGATGCAGTTTTTGCCCACATTTGTGAGGGAAAAATAAGGGTGCACGTTATTGCGTGGGTGGTACTGACCACATCTCTGTAAACATTTTTAATTCTCGTATTTATGCTTGTGCACGTGAAGTGTCACTCTAGAAAGCAACAATGACATCTGTGTGCAAAATTACACCCTGGAATACGGTAATCTGTTCTGTCTCTAAATATAAATAAATAAATGAGTTACAAAATTAAAGTGAAAAATTTTTTCCTAAAAATTTGGGCCGAAAGCGTGGGCGCACATCGTACAGGGCAAACACAGTGGTTTGAATTCACCTGAGACCCGGTTAGGCTCTCAGCTTCCACTGCCTTTGTCTCCTTGGCGGGGGCTCAGTGCTAATGAAACAGCCCCTCACCAGCCCACAGGGAGGGGGCGGCAGGGGCGTCACTCCGCTCTCCCGGGGCGGCGGTGACAGTGGGCGGTGTCGCCCCAAAGGGCCCCCAGCTGCCGGGCGTCCCTCAGAGGCCCGAGTGCGCTCCCGGGGCCTCCCGCCCGCCGCGCCTGCGCACGCGGGTCCCACCCCCCCTTCTGCCACGCCGGCCCGGCGGCAGACTCCCTTCGGGTGGTGGCCGCGGGCTTCACCCAGGGCGAGCGGCACCCCCGCCAGCACCTCCCTGCGGCGCCGAGGGCCCCGGGCCGGGACGCGCGCTCGGCACGGCGTTACCTTGTCTATGGTGAGCATGTAGAAGTGCGTGATGTCGTTCTCGTGTGCCCGCTTGATCCTGGCCATGCACTCCTCCTCGTCGATCAGCTCGCCCACGTACTCGTTCACGAACTCCCCCTGCGGGCCGGAGGGCGCGTGACGCGGCCGCCCCGGGCGGCACGCCGCGGAGCACGCCTCCTCCCAGTCCTTGCTGCCCGAGTGACCGCCCGATCCCAACGGGAGGCAGGTTTTAAGGCAGTGCAGACGCCCGGGACCCCGGAGAGCTGGCTGACCTTGCGGATGTCCCTCTTGGCCACCAGGCCCCAGCCTTTGCCGTCCGTCCTGATGATCTTGGTCTCGGGGTACTGGCGCTTGCTGAAGCACTGGTTCTGGCAGAAGGCGCCGGCCGGGCACACCTGCGGGTGGCACTCGAACATCAGCATCCGGTTCAGGCACTCCGAGTCGATGCCGCAGGGGCTCTCGTCCGTGGGCTTGCAGTTGCACTTGGGGATCTCAGAAATGTCTGCCGTGTGGATCTGCACCTTCCCGTAGGGCTTGTTCACCTGCGGGGACGGGGGCGCTGCCTCAGCCCGCACGCTAGGGACCGTGCCCCGCCGGGCCCTGGGGCTGCCGCGGCGCGGCCTGCCCCGCCCCCAAGGCCCCTGGGCACCGTCACAGCATCTGTGCCCTCGTACACGGGGCAGCGGACATTCAGTCCAGCCGGCGGGTGTGACAGGGAGACACACAGCAGCTCAGCGCAAGGGGCGCCGGCCACCCCCCGACCAGCCCGCACTCACCCCAGCCCCACGGCTGTCAGGCCCTCCGGACTGAGCCCCCACAGGCGCCCCCGGGGACAGGAGGCGCAGGCGCTGTGCACGGCCTCCACGTATGGCTAGCGGAACAGGAGCGGCCCGACAACAGGGCGGCAGAGAAAACCGAAGAGAAACCGAAGCGGGAAGGAGCGAGCAGCTCCCAGGACCACCTGGGGGACGCGCAGGGACACGCCTCCAGCCCCCGCCACGGTGCTGGGAACCCTCCCTAAGTGGCCCCGCGCAGGCGACTAGGAGAACGCCGCCCTCGCACAAGACGCTGGCGTCAAGAGCGCGACAGAGCCCGTGACCAGCCGCAGGGCAGCCGGCACGCCCGGGCAGCTGGCACTGGGCCCCGGGGACACGCTCGGGGAGCACAGGCGGCGTGAGGAGGGCACCCGCGCACACCCCGGAGCTGAGCCTGGGGCGCGTCCTGCTGGCCCGAGGCCCGCGGAGCAGGCGCAGGGCCACGCGCAGAGAACACTCCCTAGCTTGCACGCCCTTGGTGGCGGGCACACCATTTTGCCTCGGAGGCTCCTGCCGGGCATGAGCCCGGGCTAACCGCCCCGCTAGGTGACGGTGCGCTCCAGGGCTCGCTCTGCCCCGCGCCTCCCCAGCTCCAGGCAGCCTGGCGGGGGCTGCCGTTCGGCGCCACGGGCTGGCGGCTGGGCCTCGCGCGCACAGGCAGAACCTCGACCTGCTGGCCGGCCCCCACCCCGTCCCCGTGGGCAGGACCGCTGCCCCGCTGCCTGCACCTGCTCTGGGGAGCAGCGTGCTCACGACCCCGCTCCTCGCACACAGGGGGGCCCCCCGCTGCGGCCGCCCACTGTCCAAGGTCACCTTGATGTGCTTGTAGGGCGGGGGCCTTCGCTCACTCTCCTGTGTTTCCCTGGCTTCCCTCTGAAGTTTGATTTCACGAAAACGAGCCTCAGCTTCTTGCAGCGCTAAAAAGCCAAGGGAAGACCATGAAAGGGCTTCAGGGACCCAACACACCTGCCTGCCAGCCTGTGCCCTCTCGGGCTGGCTCACTTCCCCTCGCTGCCGAGCGCAGCAGCCGGTCTGAGTGAACGAGGGTGTGGAGCTGCGGGCTGGCTCTATTAGGGCAGTCGGGACAGCCACACCCTCGACTGTCACCACGACGAGGTGTCGGGCGCCGACACTGGGCACATGGGGCCCAACGCTGGCGGTCCCCACTCAGGGCCCCACGCGACTCCAGTTGGGAGCCAGGAGACGAGAAAGCTGACGCGGCCACGGCCCCAAGAGCACTCATCGCTCTCGGCCCCCTGGCAACTTCAGGGTCCCTCTCCGACACCTGCCACCCTCCCTCAGACCTGAGCCCCACCCCGTGCGGGACAGCCACGCTCTGTGGTCGCTGCGCCCTGCAGGTGCCCTCCCGCACAGCTGCGTGGGCGCTGTCCCCACTCGCCCCGGCCCCGGCGAGCCTCCTGCAGCCCGGGAGCTGCGCTCCGTGCCCGCCTGCCACCTGACAGCACCGCCCCCCCCACCCCGAGGTCTGGAAAGCAGGCCAGCCCCACGCCACCCCGCCCGTCTCCACCGTCTCCACGGCACAGACCCTGAGCTCCCCACCGCGGTGGTAGTGATTTGTTGTTGCGGTGCTAACCACAAACCAACGTTACGGAAGCACCGAACGGTCTGTCTTGTCCGGTGCCTCAACAGAGCAGCATAACTACTTTCTCCGTAGTTAAAGCACAGCCAGGGTGCTGAGTGCAGGGCTTTCTACAGAAACCCCACTTTCCAAACGCACGAGAGAGGGTTAGCACCGCGCCCGCCGCTCCCCGGCACCTGGAGAGGCCCGTACCGTTTTTGAAGACTCTGCCGATCCCTCTGACCCCCTGGTAGCGGCTGCCCCGGTCCCCTTCCATGTACGGGAACACTCGAGCCTGATGCGTCCAGTAATAATCTTTAGACCCAAAGAAAAACACAGGGAATTCTCCAACCTCGTGCTTCATTCTCTGAATATTTGGGGGAACATTTTTGGGATGGCAAACTTCTGCCGGCCACCATCTATTATAAATATTAAAAACAGGGTTCACAGACTCTTCAGCGAGAGGGACAGTGCGTCCGATGCTGCAAGCACTGCAAAGCAAAAGAACACGTGTGAACGGGCGGCGGGGGCGCGGGCGCGAGCGCTCCCACCTGTAGTTCCCGAGCTTGACCCAGACGATGTCCTGGTGGCGCAGCCGCTTCCCGGCCCGGCAGTCGTTGCAGAACCAGCTGCCGTCGGGCATGCCGATGCTCAGGCAGTCGGGGTGGAAGGCCGCGGGGCAGGCCTCGCAGCACAGCAGGCTGCCCCCTGCAACGGAGGCGGCGCTGAGCCTCCCGCGCCCGCCCCGCCGGCTTCCACGCGCCCGTCGCGTGACCGCGGCGACCCCGGGGACGCCACGGGGCACCGCCCGTGCATGCGGGGCACGTGTGCGGCCACGCCCGGCCCCCCGGCGCCCGGCCGGCCTCACCTTTGGAGCACACGAAGCACCAGCTGACGTTGACATGGGCGTGGTGCCGCTTCCCCTTCCGGGCGGTGAAGTGGCCCACGCAGACCATGTTGTGGGCGGTGAGCAGCAAGCAGCCCGCGGCCAGACAGGCGTCCCCTCCGTGATAGGCCACCGGGCAGCGGACACAGCGCACCATTTTACCTGAATGGGCAGAGACACGCTGAGGGCGCGGCCCGGGCAGCGGGTGGCGAGGGACTGCCGGCCCCTCGGGTCTGGGAGCGGTGCACGCAGTGCCCGACCAGGAGAGGACGCGGCGGGCAGCGGCGGCCGACGCACGCCCCGGAGCACGCTGCGTCGGACGGAGGCTCAGGACCCGCAGGCCAGGCTCCCCAGGCTGGGCGCCGCCTCCCCCACCCCAGTGCACACCCCCACACATCCAGATAGGCCGCAGGTCCCCCAGGGCCCAGCGGCCAGCGCTGGGGTCCAGAGGCACAGACAGCCCGCCCTCAACGCTGCACCCCCAACATACGATGGCAGACACGACCTCACTTTACAATCTCAGTCTGGTGTCTCACGAACCAATGAAGTAAAAGCGGGCAGAACCTATCAAAGGGCTCACAGGTCCCACCCCCAACCCTGAGATTAAGGATCTAAAGGCGACGTTTAGGGAAGGAAGAGGAGAACCGAGGGAGTGGGTTGCCAAGAAAAACCCTAATGCTCCCTGTGCCAAGCTGGCGAAAGGAAGCAGCAGCTCCTCCCAACACTGACGGCAGCGAGGACCTGCGGCGCCAAGCCGGCAGCTGCCGACCGCCCGCCCGCCCGCCAGGGGCCTGTGCGGGCCCCCCGCAGGCCGTACCTTTCGCAGAGCGCGGGTGCGAGGGGTTGGACGCGTGGCAGCTCACGCAGCTGTGCAGAGGGCAGCGGAAGCCTCGGCTCTCGAACACCGTCAGGGGGAACTTCCTCACGCAGTCCTCATGGTAGAACTTCCCGCACTGCGGCACGACGCAGCGCCTCACCTCCGCCCGGCTGTCCTTGCACACGAAGCAGGAGTGCATCCCTAGCGAGGGGTGAAGGGAGGGGCCGAGGGGGCAGAGGCCAGGGTCAGCCGCGGCCGAGCCCCCAACGCCGGCAGCTCTGGGAGGCGGGCGCGGCGGCTGCAGCACTTGCCTGAGGTACACTCGCTGCAGGTGAACCGTCCTTCCGGGGGCCGGGACCGCCCGAGGCAGGCCAGGTGGAAGGCCCCGCAGCAGGGGCCCTCGCAGAGCAGGAGGCCGCCCGGCTTCTCACACACCTGCAGGGCACGGCACGGCTGAGGCCCCGCAGCCCGCCCGCCCGCCCCCGCGGCTCCCCCAAGGACGGACGGCACATGCGCCGGACAGCCGGTCAGGTCCCCGACGCCAGGGGTCCGGCGGGCCGCGGGGCACACGCAGGGACCCCCGGGGCGGTTTCAGTGGGGCCGGAGAGCAGGCGCGCGCCCGCCCCGTGGCAGCCGAGAGGGCCGCTGTCGCGGGTGCGCGGCCCACCCCCGGGCCCGGCCGCCGGCGTGCGCCCCTCGGCTCCTCCCGCCAGCGTCCACACACGGGCGAGCACGCGTGCGGCACCCGGGGTCACGCCCCGGCGGGAGGGCATGGGCCGCCGCACGAGCAGCCCTCACCTGACACACGTGCTCCTTCCTGACGGCCGCTCCCCGCTCCGACCTCTTGGACGAGACGGACGCTTCGGTCTGCGTTTCGTCGGCGCTCTCGTCCGGGGACTCCAGGGGCTCGTCTCCCGGGCCGTCCGAGACCTGCGGGGCGGAGGCGGACGACAGTTCACGAGGCGCAGGCGCTCCGGGGCGGGCGCCCGGGCGGGTTCTCCGGCGTGCAGCGTGCGGACGGGCTGACACTCCCTCCGTGCTCCTCCACACGAGGCGAGGCTCCCGAGAGCCCCGCGTGCTCCCGGTGGTGCCGCCGACAGGCCGGGGCAGAGGACCCGGCCCCCGCGCCCCGCGCCCCGCCGGCTGCGGTGCGACTACTTACAGAGGGGCACACCGGCACCGAACGCACCTCTGAGAGCGCCGCGGTGCGCTCACGAGGGCCTTCGCACCGGCCCGCCGTCTGCGGCTGCTGAGCCGGAGGCTCCGTGTCGGGGAAGCACGTCGTGCGGCTGCCCAGGCCGCGGCGGGCCCTGTGCGTCCTCCGCCCGCTGCCCGCCTTCCCAACCAGGAGGCCGCGGCGGCGGCCCGCGGCCACAGGGCGGGTGTGGCGCTCCAGCCAGCGGGCGGCTCCCGCTCCTGGGCCCCACCGACCGGGCGACACCCTCTCCCCGCACCCCACTCAGTGGGCCCCTCAGTGTGTGGCAACAGTCAATCTTGAACAGAGATCAGCGAGTCTCTCGTCAGAAAACTTCCTCGTGCCCCAACGGGAGGTCTTTAGGGTGGGGCTGGAGGCGCTTATCTGACACTCGGTAAATGGGGAAAGCTGAGTTTCCAACAGAGCAACACGCAAGCCTCGTTTCCGTGCCCCGAGAACCACAGGCCGCTGTGTGGTGACAGGCCTGCTGCTTGCCCAGCGCGACGCGAGAAGGGGGCATCGGACCGCGTTGAGAAGTCAGACACGAGACACCAGAGCCCGGCCCACCAGGTGCGCCCCACCGCCCTGCCTCGCGGTGAGCCGTCTCCAGGTGCAGCTCGCCGGCGACACAGGGAGGAGGAGGAGGAAAAAGGAAGGACAGCAGACACGGGCTCTGCCGACGGAGCGTGTCGGCATTGCAGCGGCTGGCGTGTCTAGAGGGACCCGTTGCTCTGGCCGGTGTCTGTGGCTGCGGGGGGCACAGGTGTGGCCCCTGCCCCCACCCCCAGACTCCTACTGTCTGACACACCTGTGACAACGCAGCCTGAAGAGAGGGCGGCCTTGTGAACGGCTCCCACACATCTCCCAGGGAGGCGGAAAGAGCGAGGTGAGCGAACCCCGAGTTACAAGGCCTCCCACGGCAAAGCCTGGTCAGCGGGAGGCTGCCCAGACGGGGTCACCGGGGCCCACGGGCCCTCCTGTCACCTCACCTCCCGTCCCTGAACACGGACACCCCGAAGCAGCGCTCTGCGCTCAAACTCCCAACGTCACGTGTCCTTCAGACATGTTGGGGACAGGGCCCGGTGCTGAGGCTGCAGGGCACAGGGGACCTGAGGGCGGTGTCCCCAACAGAGCCTCCGGGCCCAAAGAAGGGCGCTCATGGGGCTCCACGGAAGACCGCCCGGCGCCCGCCCGCCACCCCGGCCCTCCCTCCCCGCGCCTGGAACCGGCTGAGACGCTCGAGGAGACGTGTGTGGAGAGAGACAGAACACACAGACCAGGCCGGGCCAGAGGGAGGAACAGCACCTTTTATTTACGGTTTACAGAGGCAGTCAGCAGCTCCTACATGGCCGGAGCGTCGAGGAGTGGACACGCACACGTTTCGGGTGGGAGCGGCCGTGCGGGCACACGGGCGGCCCCCGGGGAGCAGGCGCACACACTCAGCCCAGGCCTCACAGCGGCACGGCCGCGGGCTCCGCGCGCACCGGACAGCACTCACTCGGAGATGCGTTTGTGAGAGTGACAGCCCCCCGCACGGTCCCCACACGGTCCCACACCTCGGCCTATGACCTCTGCAGGCTGCTCCGCACCAAACAGGAGGCATTTGGAAAAGGGAAGGGGAGTAACTGAGGGCACAGACTGTCGAGAACCCCTGGCAGCTTCCCGCCGCCCCCGCCCCCGGAGCCCCGTGGCCGGGCCGCCACGCAGCCGCACTCCTCCCCTGCTCTCTACTCAGCGTGCGCCCGCGTGGCTCGCCCACTCGCCCGAGAAACACGCTCCTTCGCAGCCGGGCACGCATCCCCGCACACACCACAGGGTCCGAGGTGACAACCGCGAGCGCACGGGGACCTGGGGCCGTGTGGGGACCGGCTCCTAGAGGCGATGCAGCCGTGGAGGGTGGCACACGGCCGCGGGCAGGTCCTCCCCGCTGCGCCCCCGGGCAGTCCCCCGGGCCGCCGCGCGTGCTGGGACCCAGTGAAGGCTTCGTTCTCTGACAGACAAACCCCTTCCCGAGCCGAGCCCCACACCGTTGGGAACGCAACCGCGACCCCTAGCGACGGGCATTCCCGTGTCCAGCGGCACCACTGCGCGCACGCGCGGGGCCTCCGCAGAGAGCGGCCGGGGAGCCCTTCCACCCCCACCCCGTTCCGGACGCACAAACGAGGAGCCCGCGTGCAGCAGCCTGCGCAGCCGGAGCCCCAGGCCGGCCCCACACAGGCCTGCCAGGGGGACGTCACAGTGCAATGCCGCAGTGCGGCTGAGCCAACTCGTCCGTGCCTCGTTCACGCCCCGCAGCGCTCCGGTCGTGAGTTCTCAGTGACGCAGCTACACGGGCTGGCCCCTCGCCAGCGGCCCCTTGCTGCTCGGGCTACATCGGAGCCCCGCCCCACCCCGCCCTCCAGGCGGCTGCCACGTGGGCCCTGAGCCCAGGCCATACGCCAGGGCCAGCCCTGGTCACAGAGGACTCGAGCCCGTCGAAGAACCCTGGCGACCGCCTGCGGCCTCAGCGGGAAGGGAGCAGGAGGGCAGACCGGAGGACAGTCGCACGGCCTGGGCTCCGCCCCGGTGCAAGCGCAGGCAGCTCGGGGAGACGCCACCTGCCTCCACGGTCTATGCTCCTCAAACCACGCGCTGACGAACCATGCGCCATAACCCAAAAACGGCGTGCAGGACAGAGGAAGTCATGCACGTGGGCGTAAGGTGCGACCCTTTAGTGACAAAGGTGCCCCACGAGATCTGGCTGCTGGTCCTCAGCCCAACGTGGAGCCCTGCTGCGGGCCACAGGGACGAGGCCCCGGGGGCCCGCCCGGCACCGGACAGCAGGAGGAGGAGGGGGAGCAGAGGGTCCCCACACACAGGACCCCCTGCCGAGGCCAGTCCCGCCCCACCTCTGGCAAGCGGACGGGCGGTGGTCTCCAGAACCGCAGCCAGGGTCCAGCTCAGCCCCACTGACCCTGGCCCTAAAGCGCACAGTTCTCACACAGTTCTTCAACAAAGCCTGGAAACCACCAGCAGGTTTGAGAGCACTTCGAGAAGCCTCTTCTAATAACATAGTGACGTTCCGATTATCACAGCGCAAGGCGGTAACCTGGAGTCACAGCCCCCAAGATAAACGGCCGTCCTCGGCAACTGCTTTTCCAGGTTACGGATTTTGTGAAACCGAAGTAACGCAACCACTGGTTTTCAAAGCACGAAACCCGAGTCCCACGCCAGCCAGGACCGCCGGTGGAGCGGTCGGCGCCGGGGAGGGGCTCGCGTGTGCCGGGGTGCGTGAGCCAGGAAGCCTGCGAGGGAGAGACCGGGCAGACCTGCTGCCCTCCTCCCGCCGGCCCCTGCGGGTGGGGTGTCGCGTCGCGGGAGGTCGCCCAGCAGCGCCACTGAGCCCTTCGCTGGGCGGGGCCCTAGGGAGCGGAGGGCCGTCCTTCACACAGACGTGCACCCTGTCGCCCTCGGTCGGCACGCCCGGGGACACCCACTGAACCCTGGGCTTCTCAGCCAGCAGGAGTGAGCACGGCGGGCTGGACGCCCACGGCAGGGCACGGGACCGCCTGCCCTGAAACCCACGACTGCGGGGAACGGGCGCCCTGCGTGTGCTTGGCGCGAAGCCCTCAGGAGACAGGCGTGTGGGCAGCAGGCACCTGGCTCGCCGGGGCGGCTACAGTCCAGACCCTGGAACCCCCGCCCAGAACGACAGCGCCCTCCCCCGGCCGCCCCACCAGTACGAGGGCAGAGCGTGGGCGGCCTCGCTCCCAGGACCACCCCCCCCCCAGCCACCGCAGGGGGCGTGTCTCAGCACCAGGCGGCTCCCAGACTCGAGGCAGGAGCACGCCCGCGCCGCCAGGACCGCTCCGGGGCGTTTGGTGAGCCGAGCCAAACCGGCCACGGCCGTGGAAGCTCTCGGGGCAGAGCCTCCCATCCTCCTCCAGCGGTCTGCAGCAAGGCCGCCGCTGGCCACCGGAGGGGACAGCCCTGGCCTGGGCTGCTGTGACTGTCCCTCACGCGGCCCCCAGAGCACACCTGCCTCCACTCCAGCCACCTTCCCAGCTGAGAGACCCCGTACACGTCCAGCTGTGTCCCCCACCCCGCCTCCCCCACTCCAAGCCCGCCACTGATGCTGAGTTTACACTGCTCCGTGGGCTGGCCAGTTCCCGAGGGTCCCTCCCTCTCTCCTGCTGGAAAGGCGGGCACCTGTCACTCGCCAGAGGCTGGCGGCCACTGTCTGAACACACCACCCAGGCTGCGGTTTCAAAAGGAGCCGCGGTTCTGCACCAGAGCCTGCGCTCCCGGTGGCTGCGCCCCGTCTGGGGCCGTCTGCGCACCGCGCCCGCACTTCCCAGGGCGGTGACCGGCTGTCCCAGACCCACGCGTCAGCGCTGGGCCGCGGGTGCTCGAGGCCACTCGCCCCGCCCCTGCTGGGCAGAGCCCCGCCCTCGGCCACCAGCCCGGGGCCCCACGTGCGGGCTCCCCTCGCCCCCACGCGGGGCGCAGCCACGCCCACACGACCTGTACACTTCAGGGTGAGGGTGGAGCGGTGGTGGTTCCGTTACTTTATCGTTAGAGCCGTGTCGTCACAGGGCGGACCGCCGCGTCACTCCCAGGTGCCAGGCACCTGAGGGGCTTGGCATGCGTCACACAAAGTACAGGCTTGGAACACGAGTGTCAGTCAGAACTCCCAGGGCAGGGGAGATGCGTCGCGAGGGTCTGCGAGGACGGCCGCGTGCTGAGGGCGCGTGCTCTGGCAGCGCCGCTCCTGCCTCGCCAGCCGAGGACACCCGAGGCCGCGTCCCCGGTGTGCACCGTGCAGCCCCGGGCGGGGGAGGGCGCCGGCCGGTGACGACGCTGCGGACGGCACTGCCCACAGTCACCCTGCCCAGTAAGAGGACGGCGGCACGGCCCTCCTGCGGCCCGTGCCGGCAACTAGCGGCGTCCGCGGGGCTGCGGTGCCGGCCGCCCCCCGCCCAACCGCTTCGGGGACGAGCCTCCACCCAGCGAGTCTGCTCGCTGCTCCGGAGGTGCCGGCGCTTGTCGGGAAACGCCCAGGGGTGCCGGGCGGAGGAGGAAAGCGGCCTGCTCCTCAGATGGGACGGAGGGGCCGGGGGACGGGCTGGACCAGGTGTCTTACCTTGGTCTCACAACGTGTCAGGCTTCCCTCGCTGTGTGCGTGTGTGCATGCGCGTGTGTGCGTGAGCACATCAGGAACAGACACCGCATCTTCCCACGTGACTGTGAGGCGTGTCCCTCCGTGTGCTGACGACACGCCGCCAGGCCGCCTGCTGCAGGCCCCCCGGGAGCTGCCCCGTGTTAAGGGCAGCAGAGGGCAGCTGAGCTCAAGTCCAGCTTGACTGACGTGGGCCCCCGTAAAGGCTGTTAGCAGGGAAGGCAGACAGACGAGAGTCTGCCCTACTGAGGGAGGGAGGGGTGGAGGCACCGAGGCACAGACCACGTCTCCTCCCGGTGTGCCTGCGCCGGCTGCGGCCCCAGTGCGGCCCAGCGCATGCCCTCCTGAGAAGGGTTTAGCCCTCGGCAGGACCCTCCATGGGTTGCAGCCCAGCCCTGTCTGCTCGTTTGGGTCAAGGGCGAAGGGAAGCAAAAGCACAGACGAACGAAGGGCGCGGGGCCTGAAGCCCCCAGCAGCACGTCAGGGCCTCAGACCCCACCAGCCGCGGTCCAGCGGGCGGCAGGGGGCTCACGCCGCGGTGCTCTGCCTCCCGGGCGCGGGGCCCTGCGTGTGCTTCCGTGACGTGCTGCGTGGGCAGCCGCCCCGGGCACCTGCAGGGCTCTCCGAGAGGAGCGCCCCGCTGCGCACGTGGGCCCCTCCCCGCGCAGGGACGGCCCGCACGTGGCCGGCGGCGGTGGGGTGCGCCTGCCGTAAACCTCCGTGGTAGCTCGTCCGCTCCCCGAGGTAAAGAGCCGACAGTCTGTTACGGCTGATGACCCCCTAACGCTCCCCGAGTGCAGAGCCAGCGTCTCGGCTGTCAAGACTCGGCTCGCTAAAACGAACCGCAGGCCCTCGGCCGTCTGACCACGTGGCACCGCGCCCACGCGCAGGCCTCAGGGGCGCGGGGCCCGAGCAGCCTCGGTGTCCTCCCAGCCGCTGTGCCTGACCGCAGTGTAAGGCACACTCAGCTGGACACGCGCCCCGGACTACGACGGTGCAGAAGAGTCATTGAAAAGCCAACTCTACCGAAAGGGTCTATGGAACGGAAACCTTTTATTGTTAGTGCTCCTGTTCAGAACTGCAAGCCACCTTTCCATTCGACTTTTAGGACAAGGGGAAAAACCGTCTGTGGAGGACGGGCCTTGTGATGGTTCGGGCTCAGTGGAGGGCTCGGACTGTGTGCCTGGGCGTGCCGGTGGCACCCGCACCCATCAGAAGGCCCCGGCCTGCACTGCGGGCTGTGGCTCCCCACGGCCCGGCTGGCCTGGGTCCCCGAGGGAGCCCCCCAGGGGAGCACCCTGTGCATACAGCCCGAGGACCTGGGCAGTGAGCTCAGGCCCCTCTGACCTCAGCGACCGAAGACCCTCACACACTGGAAGGCCTGCCCCTCGCCTGACGAGAGGAAAACAGGCTGGCAGAGAGCTGAGCAGGCCGGTCCCACGGGGGACCGTGGCCGAGACAGGGCCGAAGTGCTGCTTCTGGCCCGGGGCCGGGGGTCTACCCTCTGCCGGCCCCACTGCTCTGCGCTGCGAGAGCCCGCGGTCAGCACCTCCTCCTCAGCACTCCAGAAACAGGACCCCTGTCTACAGCGGGAAAGGGGGTCACAGGGACAAAACAACACGTAGCTAAAACCGGAAACAACCTCCCGGGGAGTCACTGGCGTCTGGAGTCCCAGACGCCCTCCGGACCAGGACGGCGTCGCATCTGCGTCCTGGGGCTATTTCTCGTTTTGGTCCTCACGTGGCAAAGACTTGAGGTTTGCTGATGACGTCTAGGTGTCGCGGCAAACGACAGTCACAGCCTCGGCTGCCGAGCAGGCCGGGAGCACGGGGGTCGCCGCCGAGCCGGGTCCGACTCACCTCCATGCTCCCGCATCTAAGAGCGTGCCGCAGTCGGCAGGGCCGGGGAGGGCCGCGGCCCCGCAGCCACGTCCCTCGTGAGCCTCGGTCCAGGAGCCACAGGAGCCGCACGAGCGTGTCCCCGCCCTCGTCCCCCAGGGCGGCCCTCGGACGGCGTCCCGTCGGCGCCGCTCCGCGGGCAGCACGGAGGCCGTGGGGACAGCGGGCCGCGCCCGTCTGGCGGCACGAGCACGCACGTCCTCACGCATGCCGCGTGCGAGTCCTCGCGTCTCGAGTGCTCAACTAGACTAAGGTAGGGGCTTCTTTCCGTGTCACGGCGTGCACAGTTTGGAGAGCCTGGAACTCGCCTGGGTTTGTGGAGAGCCTCGAGGCCGTGCTGAGGAGGCCTGGCCCGGGCCGCGAGGGCCTCCGCGAGAGGCCGCGGCGCCAGTGCTACTACTACTTTACCTCATTCTCAGTCACGGACGCGGCGGGAGACGGGCTCTTGCTGACTGTGAGAGCTGGGGACGCCGCGGGCGGTGCCCGGTTCCGCTTCTTCAGGGGCTTGCACGCGTCGGACAGGTGTCTCGCTGCTGCAAGATAATCGGGGTTCGTGAAGTGAGCGTGAGGCATGAAGCCCCAGCCTCTGTCCCGCTGCGATCGGTCAGGCTCTGGACACGGCGCCCGTGCCAAGGGCCCCGGGGCGCTCACCCTGGCGCTCGGGCCCGCCTGCGCCTCCCACGCCTGCGGTCTGGGCGTGCCCACAACCCCACCATCGTGCGTGCAAGCAGCTGTCCCTTCCCAGCATCGCACACCCACTCAGTGTCCAAACTGCTCACCACTCGTTTTCTTAAGAGTCTGTTTCACTGATTTTTAAAAACCGGTCCAGCGCCTCAGGCGACCGAACCAAGGCCGAGCCGCTGCCAAACTCACTCTCTGACCCTGGACCTCGTCTCCTTCCCGCCTCAGAGCTGGACGCGGCAGCTCCTGCGACGAGCCACCAGCGGCCCCACCGGGGGACCACCGCCGCGCCTGCCCTTCCCCAACCCGAGGGCCGCTTCTCACACACGCTGTGAGCTCGACTCCCGCACGCGCGAAGCAGGGGCAGCGAGGCGTCACTGGCGTCTGCCCGCACGCGGGTGGAGGCTCAGACTCGGGCGGCGGGGTGCTGTCTGCGAGGACCAGCCCCCGCACCGGGGGTGGGCTGCCTCTGGTCCGCACCCTGCCCGGCACAGCCCGCCCCTCACTCGCTTGCTCCTGCGCTTACTTGTTCGTCAGTTTCAGAGACACACATCGGCGTGTCGTCCCACGCGCTGCCGCGTCACTGGTGATGCTTGCACAGGCCCTGCCCGGGGATCAAACCGGCCGCCGTGGCGTACAGGGGCGGTGCTCTAACCAGCTGTGCCGCCGGCCAGGGCCCGCAGTTCTGCCGTGCGGGCAGTAAAGCCGCACAGGAATCGGCGGCAGGGCGACCCCGACAGCGTGCAGCTGCGCCGTGCACACAGCTGAGGGTGAGGACGGCTGCCTTCCCAGCGCGCCGCGCGCCTGGCCCCTGTCCAGCCTCCCCAGGACTCGGGGCCTCTGAAGGCCCCGCCCCAAGCCCGGCCCCCTACCGGCGCGGCCCAGGACACCCGCCAGGAGCCCACGGGAGACACAGCCACATTACCTGCCTGGCTCTTCAGGGAGGAGGCCGCCTCCAGGGCCTTGCAGGAGCCTGTTCGGGATGGTTTGTCAGCGATGGTCTCTCTCTGTTATTTAAAAATAAACAACCAACTAAAAACACGCAGGAGAACAATGCAGAAAAAGAAGAGAAAAGGAGCAGTCTCCTAACCTGACCTCGCACAGGCTGCTGAGAAGCGGACCAACAGAAACCCCTCCGCGGGGAAGGGCACGGGACCCGCCGCCAGCAGCCCAGCCTCAGGCTCTCCCCGCGACCCGACAGCCGCCCCGCCCAGCCCCCGCCAGTGCCACACTGCCCGGGGCCTCGCCAAGCCTGACCTGACCTGACCAGGGGTGGGGGCTTCGGCGTGCCGCCCAGACTTCCCCTTGGGCTCCCCGCTGAGGGCAAGAGGGTGCAGCCCTTCTCCAGGCTGCCCGAGCTCGGAAGCAGCGCTGGGCTGAGTCGGCGCCACCACCGCCACAGACTCATACGCCAAGGCTGTGCGTTCGCAGAGAAGCTCCAGAGCAGCCTCCCGCCCAGGCCGCTGACAAACAGCGTCCGGCTGCAGGCGTGGCGGAACACGCAGCACTGGGCGCACCGACCACCCAGCGCTGGAACTGGAGCGACGCAGTGCAGGGCCGCCACGGCACTGCGGCCGACGCCTCAGGGCCCCGCCTCCAGCCCTCACCCGACCCCCAGGACTGGGCCCAGGATGGGACTCCAGGGGCAGCCACGGGGCTGTGGACGAGGCGTGCCCACACCTGGGACAGTGACAGCTGCACGCAGGAGGGACAGCACCCGGATGCCACACCGGAGCAGACGCCCGTGTGGCGAGGGCTGGTTCCTGCACTGTGCGTTAAAGGACACGTCTCTGTAACTACTTAGCGCAGGTTTTGAGGGAGCAACGTCGGCACCACTGTTCCGGGTCCTTTGCTTATATGGACACTGCGCAAAGCAGCCATGTCATCGAAGGGCTGCCAGCAGGGCGCACCACGGGCCTGAGCGGCGCTCCCACGAGCCCTCTGCATCGCCCTGACAGGTGGCTGGAAGCACCGCCTGTGGGCCGAGAACCCAGGGCAGGCCCGGCCCGGCCCCGAGCTGCAGGGACGGGTTTAGAGAAGGGAGGCAGTGACGTGGGGCCACCCGTGTGCACGTCAGCCACGGGTGACACCGTTTTCTGTCCTTCACAACACAGCAGCCGATGAAAGGAGCAACTTCCCACAGCTCCTCTGGAAAAGCTGGGGCCCCTCCCACTCGGGAGCCGGCACGGCTGCACCGGAGGCCGCGTCCACGGCCACTCTCCGTTCCCAACGGCTGGCACCAGGCTCCCACAGACGGGCCTCGCCACCGACGCCGGGACGGCGCCCCACCCTCAGCCCTCGGTGTGAGCACCACAGGGCGGCGATGAACGACCCGCGGCCTCCTCGGCCACGTGCCCTCGGCCGGCGTCCCTCTGCCGAGGGCCCTGCGTAGACTGCGCCCCCACACGAGGTGCAACACGCCGTGACCGCGAGGGCAGGCTGCGGCCTCTGCGCTCCTGCGGCCACCGCGGCATCCAGCAGGCCTGCGCGGCCACCCGGGAAGCCCATCGAACACCACGAGTCCCTGTCACACACGCAGGCTGGTGACAGCCGTTCACCGATGGACACCTCGCCCTGGCTGTGCACGCCGCTGCCACGACGGCAGCGCCACTCTCAGCCCACGACCCGTGGGGTCGGAGCGCCCGGTGCCGCTGGAAGGGCAGCCGTGTCTCGGGGCCTCGGGGGCAGAGCCGGCAGGCAGGAGCCGCCCTGCAGCTGCCTTCCTGGAGGGGCCGTGAGGGAGGTGGGCAGGGGCCCACCCGCCCGCACCCCCTGGCGGAAGTCAGGAGCACGGCGACACCACGGGTCGCTCTGCACGCAGAGGGTCGCCCACCCCCCCAGGCCAACCCCGATGCTAGTACCTTCCGGAGGCCGTGCTTGTCCGTCCTGAGTCTTTTCCTGGGCACGTCCTCGACTTCGACGTCACCCGCAGGGTCCTGTGTCCTCTTCGGGTGGGCCCTCCTCCTCCCGTGGAAGTAACCTGGCGGCGGCACGGGGGAAACGCGCATGAACACCCCCGCGGGCCGCCCGGGGCAAGGCCGGCAAGCCCGCCGGCTCCCAGGCCACCCGGCTTCGGTCCCCCCGCACACTGGGGAACCCCGGGCTGGTCCAGAGCCCATGAGACTGCGCCCTGCTGAGGACGTGCCCAGGTACCAGGCGTCCAGTTTCAGCGCAACGCAGCATTTTAAACGTTTCCTCTGCTCACTAACGTTCGAAGACCAGTGGAGTTTAGGCTGCACTTTGACAAACATACAACTTGCCCCGTCTCACACATTTCCTCAAAGCGGCACCTGAGGAGCAGGTCCAGGGCTGTGCCCCCCACCTCCCTGTGCCACGTGGGCCCCCGCCTCAGGCGCCCACAGAGAGGGACGGCTGACCTGCGCACCAGGTGCACTGCGACGCACACCCCTCTCTGGCCCCGCCGCCCAGGGACGGCGTTGGGGTGGGGCAGAGCGCACAGCCAGGTGACGTGCTGTCCAGAGTGCCTGGGGCGGGACGAAGCGCCGCACTGGCCACCAGGCCCACACTGCCAGAGGGCAGCGCCGAGCCCCGCCCCTGGCCGTGGTCCCTGGGCTCCCACCAGGCCCCCAGGAAGAGGGCTGTGGGCAGTGGGCGGAGGGCCTGCTCGGCCCCCACACTGCCAGCCGCCCACCCCGCCCCGACAGAGGAGGCGGCCGCCGTTCCTGGCAGAGACGTCAGCAAAGCTCCGTCCGAATCCCTGCTCCGAGATGACGGGCGGCTGACAGCGTGGGCGTGATGCCGGTCGAGGCGGCCAGCATGGGGTCTCTGACAGGAGGCTGAAGGGCCTCCAGAGACGAGCCACGGCAGACGCCCTCGGGGGCGGGGACGGCCTCCCTCCCAGCTCCTCGGTGCCCACGGGCCCTCTGGAACGCCCGTGTGGCACAGCCCCTGCCATGCGCTCCGAGGGCGCTCTGGACCGCGCCTGGGCTGAGTGGGGACACCTGCTCGACCCAGCGCACTCGCAGCGGCGGCCCGGACCTCTGCCTCCTGGACAGGACGCCGGGCCCCGTGCCCCCCGCTGCTCCACCTCGAGGTGCCCACGGCAGACACTGGGCAGACGGGCCAGACTCGGCGTCGGGGTCGCAAGGTGGTCGATGTGGAGGACCAGAGCGCCCCATCCGTCGAGATGGACGGCTGTCTGGGGGTGTGCACGCACAGGCCCCCCAGGAGCTCGCCGCCGCACTGGGCACTCTGCCAATGCGCCCCTCGGGTCTCCCCCTCCTTCTAGGGGACCCTGAGCAAACTTCACAGTCAGCCTCTCCAAAGCCCGTCGATAACAGACCTGGAGAGATGCAGCATTCTCTGCATTGCTTCTGATTTTTAAAAATACGGTTACTGATTTTAGAGAGAGAGAAAGGGAGACACACACACAGAGAGAAACATGAGCTGACTGCCTCCCATATGTACCCCCGACTGGGGACTGAAACGGCAACCCAGGCGTGTGCCCTGACAGGGAACTGAACCCGTGACATTTCGGTGCCAAGGACGATGCTCCTACCAAGTGAGCCACGCCACCAAGGGTGTTTCCATTTTGTATTCTAAACTGACACCCAAACGTCACACTTGTTTTTAATGTCACAGGTCAGTTTCCCGCCCCCACTGGTGTGGCTCCGTGGGTTGGCTGCCATCCTGCAGACCGGAAGGTCACCAGTTCACCTCCCCGCCCGGCACGCGCCCGGGCGGCGGGCCAGGCCCCCAGTTGACATTTCTCTCATGTCGGTGTTTCTCTTCCTTTCTTCCTTCCTCCTTTCTCCCTCTCTAAAACTAAAAAAATTTTTTTGAAAGCCCGTTTTCGCAACGTGCCCAAGCAGGCAGATGGGGGCATTGCTCGCTCCCTCCAGAGCGCAGTCAGCCGGCCCTCTTGCGCTGCTGCCCGAAGCAGAGGTGCTTCGGCGCTGTAGACTGACCGCCGAGTCACAGCCAGAGGCCACCCACCCCGCGCGCCCTCCAACAGGCCGAGAAAGCCCCTCGGGCCAGAGCCCACCTCCCCAGGACACAGGCCTGGAGTCTGACCCGCCGGTCTGCTCGGGCACAGGAGGGACCCACGGGCACGCTGGATCGTGGGGAACAGCTCTCAGGACACCGAGCAAGGACGCGCAGCCAGCAGGGGTGGCTCTCTGTGGCCCCGCGCACCCTGGTGGCTGGCACGGCACCGGGGGTCAGCGCCGGGGACGGGCACTGTCCTGTGCACCCCGCACCTCGGCCTTTACCGGTGTCATCCTCGGGCGGGGGCAGGGCCAGCACGGCGAACTTGGTGTTGTAGCGGGCCTTCTGCTTCTCGCCGAGCATGCTCCACTGGGACCCCAGGAGCTCTTCGATCTCCTCCCCGGAGGCGTCCGGGTGCTCGGCCACCACCTGTGAGCAAGCGGAGGGAGAGGTGAGGCGGCCAGGCACCCGAGACTCACCTGGGTCTCGCTCTGCACAGAAGCCGACGCGAGGCCCTGAGGACCAGCCGGACCTCTGTGCTCCCACGTCACGAGTGCTGTCACCAAAGCTGCAGAGAGCACCAGTGCTCGAGTGAGGCAGAGACCACGGAGACTCGCCCGTGGCGCCAGCGTGTCATGCGGACACAGGACAGGATGCACGGTGAGGCAAAACACACACCCAGTCATCACATAATCAGGAAGACAGTTTTCTAGGCTTCCTACAGACGTCAGCTGTGCTGACGTCCCCTGGAAACAGGACCTCGGCACATGGAGCGGGGCCTGGGCCTGCTGCCTCGGCAGCCGGGGCCCCCGCCCTACGCCTGCCGGTGCGAGGAGGTGCCGGCCTCAGACGCCCGGTGCTGGGCCCCCGCCGTGCAGCCGGCAGGCGTGAAAGCAGTGGCTGTGCCTCCCCAGCCTGGGGAGGACGGCCCCCGCGCTGCTCTCTCCTGGGGGCCGTGCAGCGGGGGCAGCGCCCTGGAAGGGCCTCCCTGGGCCCAGTCCCAACACCCACAGAGTGCTCTCCAGTTCCCGGCCCGCACGCTCCAAGGAGAGTCACGGCCAGCAGGCGACCAGCAAGAGCGCACAGGAGGCCAGCAGGCAGGACACACTGAAAGCCCTGGAAACAGGAGGGTCAGCAAGGTGCAGGAGGCCCTGCCGAAGTGGGAAAGCTGGGCTTACAGCTACCCCTAACTGCCACATCGCTGCTGCACGGCCACCGAAGACACCCTGCCTCCCACGGGACTTCCCGCTGCTGCCAGGGCGGCGCCCACACTCCGCCCAGACTCGCGGAGGTGGGCACTGCCCACGTGACTGCCATCCAGCCCCTGCCCAGCTGTGTCCCAGGGGCACGCGCTGCTCGGCCCAGCCGAGCCTGCTGCACGGACCGCCGGGCGAGCCCCCCAGACCCAGAAGCACAGCGCACTTCCTGTCTGCACAGGCGGCGCAGGAAGCCGACCTCAGCAAGCAGCACCTGAACGCGCTGCCCGTCCACCCTTGTCCCTCACCCTGGCTGCTGGCTATCAACCGACAGCCTCTCAGAAACACCCTTGGGTGCCACGAGCCACCCCTCCCAGAAGGAGAGAACAGCCCAGAGAGACCGGACTGCGCTGCAGGGTGGACTGGGCGCGGCCGCCCTCGTTCACATCCGGGGTCATGGCAGAGCCAGCACAGACTCGTGGTCCCCGGTCACTGAGGCCGTCAGAGAGCAGCTGGTAGTCACCCTTTTCTGATGACGAGGACGAGGACCGGCCAGCGCTGGACCCCGGAGGCCGGCGGGGCGGGCAGGGCCCTCACAGAGCAGGACGCCCGCAGCGGCAGAGCATGCACGGCAGGCTCTGGGGGCGCCGGGCGGGAAGGCGCCGGGACTGGCACACTGCCCCGTGCAGCCGCCCCTGGTGACTGGGACGCGGACCCCCAGCAGCACCTCTCCGCGCGGGCGCACGGCCACCCAGGCCCTTCCGCACCTGGTCCTCCCCACAGCCCCTCTCCCCGCGGTGCGGTGTCAGCCGCGGCCACAGAGCCTTTCCCAGGGCTCGGGGTCCTCCTGGCACGCGCGTCTTCCCTGTAACGGGGTCCCGCCCTGGGCTGTGATCTGTTTGGCTTGAGAAGCCGTCCCCTCTCCCGAGGCCACAACGCTGTCCCGCAGGGGCCCCGGTGTGACTTCGCAGGTGCGGCCCAGGGCTGTCCTGAGCCCCTCCCCACCCGCCGCCACACACACGTGCACTCTGAGCGTCCCCAGTGGCAGGCCCTCCCCACACCCCGTCCTCGGGCCAAGCCACGCCGCCAGTGGGGCCGTGACCGGCCACACGCACGGCCCGGAGCCCCCCCACGCAGGAGGGCCGCCTCGGCTCAGCGGGGCCTGCTTCCCTGTTAGAGCGGCTCTTCCCGAGTCACCCGTGCTTCGTCACGTCGACGCTGCAGCCCTCCCCTCCCGCTGTCTCCGACACCGCACGCCGTGTCTGCTGCGGCGCTCTGGGCCACACCCGGCGGCCCCGCAGAACTCGGCCGCCCACCAGATGCCGCCGGCAGCCCCCCCGCCCCTCTTCCTGCAGTCACGCCTTTTCAGCTCTTCTCGTCTCACTGCACTGGCCAGTCTTTCACTGCAACATGTTCCACAAGAGGGACGGACAGGCACACGGAACGCTTCTGACATCGCACTGGTAAGTGTGACGTGTGCCGAGAGGTTTGAGAGAAACCCTCAAACAGATCCAGGAAGTGCGCTCCCAGTCCCGGGCCGCGGACTGGCACCAACGAGCGATGGATGTCGTCGGCGCTGCTCTCCACTACCCAGACGGGCAGCGAGCCTGCCACGGCCACTCACGAGGACACCACCCACGCACCGCGGCGCAAAGCCCTGCCCCCTCGCTGGGACGGAGAGCGAAACCCACACTGGGGCCCACCCCTCAGCTCTGCACAAGGGAGCGAGCCGTCGCCCAGGCCAGCACCCCACAGACGCCAGTGGGGACCCTGCTCCAACGTCCACGCCGCTGTCCTGTGAAGCGTCGGGACTCACGGGCACGTGGGGCAGCGACGCGGGCCCGGCCCAGCCTCGGCCCCGACGCAGCCCCTGTGGGGTCCTGCACCGGAGCTGCGTCCCTACCCGGGGCGGCCCGGCGGAAGCCACAGCCCAGTGCCTGGAGCCCTCTCCCCTCACCCCCGTGAGCCGAGAGGGGGGCCGTGGTGACCACGGCTGTTCGGTCCAAACCGGCACAGGGCTCACTACAGACGCTCCTCAGACACACACACTCCCCAAGGCGGGGGCGACTCCCGGACCACACAGTACCCACCTCGTCCCGGTGCTTTTGACAGAAGACCAGGAACTGGGAGGCGGCGTCCCCCTTCCTGCTCCGCGGTGTGGCGGCCGTGGCCTTCCTCCTCCCGGGGACAGCGCTCACTCCTCGCCGGGGGTCGTCCTCGGCTGCCTTCTGAGCCGCTGTCACTGCTGCAGAGCCGCTGTCCTGGCTGTCGCCGGGGCGAGCCAGCTTCGCCCTCCCCCTTCTCTTGACAGCGGTGCCCTCTTCTCTCCGGGGCCCAGGGGCCCCGGCAGTGACTCCCACGGGCCCCGGCGCTGGCGCCTCACCCAGCACGCCCGCCTCCTTGGCCACATGCGGGTTCAGGTGGAGCTGGCCCCCCACGTAGAGGAAGGTGAACTTGGCCCTCCGCTCCTCCACAGACATGCGCGCAGCCTCCGCGGCCTGGCAGAGCCCCGTCTCCCACTGCACTCGCAGTCTCCCCGCGATGGGCTTCAGCAGCTGCAACGAGGGGCGCGGGGCGTGGTGAGTGGCCCTGTGAACACACTCGCGCTGACCCACCGTAAAGGACACTTTCAGAACTTCACACCAACTTAGAAATCAGAAACTATGAAAACCAAGGAACTTGAGGGTTTTACATGGAGTTCAGCCCCGTGTTTCTTAATGCCAGAAATAAGCTTAATCATGCTTAACTGACGTAAACACAGACACAGGCAACACGTCACGTGTGTTAGCTACTCACACCCACAAGGGAAACAGAAACGACGGGGCAAACTGTGTCTGGGGGCCATCAAACGAGTAAGAAGTGTGTTGTGTTTCATAACACAGCCTAGCAGCCGTGAGCTCCAGACGAGGTGAACAATTAGGAACACAAATCAAACTCGTGCTGGAATCGGGGTCAGGAGCGTCCGCCACCTTGACTTTCTCGGCTTTCGTGGGCGCCTGCCTGGCGCTCTCCTGGCGCAGCTTCTCGAACTGCCCTTCTCCTTCGAAGGCCACCAGGCTCCTCTCGAATATCCAAGCCCTCTCGGGGGCGTCGCCGAAGAACTGGACGTGGTACTGGCGTGCACTCTTCTTCTGACCTGGGTTCAGAACAGAGCGTCGGTGTTCGAGAGTGAGAACCGCGGCGCGCCGGCAGGAGTCGCGAGCCCTGGCCCCCCTCTCACCTGCCCAAGGAGGGACAGCCAGGTAAGGTTCGGGCTGCCTGGGAAAGAAAGCTGCCCAAATCACTCCTTCACCCCCCAGACCCACTCAAGAAGATTCCAAACGAGCACGACCAGAGAGGCCATCACAAAAGGGCCACTCGACTGCGAGGACAAGACAGCAGTGCAGGGGAGCCGGCGGGGCTCAGGCAACCTGGGCACGCAGCCCACCCTGCCTCCCCCACGCGCAGCGCTCAGAGGCCACGAGGGCAGCCACGAGGCCAGAGGAGCCCGAGGCGCCCACGGCTGCTACCCTGGGCAGAGAGAAGCCACACCCTCCCACGCAGTCAGAGGGACCTGCTAGAGGGAAGAGACCCCGGACCCCCAAACCCACGGGAAGGGTGCTGGACAGGGGTGAGGCGGGAGGGCGAAAATGAGGAAGTGGGCCGTGAGGTCAGACCTCTGTGCCAATGGGGAGAAAGGGTCTCCGTCAGGAAACCGAGTCCCTCCCCTCACACAGAACACTGGCCATGAGAGATCAAGGGACACTGGTCAACAGGCAACCAAGCCCTCAAAAGTGAGCTGGCAGCCGCCCCCCACACACACACACACGGGCCACGGGCCACGGGCCACTCGGAGGCCGCTCCCTCCAACACAGGCTGTCACACACACAGCCACAGGCTCTGCCAAGCCGCAGACACAGCGGGAGGAGGGCGCCCCACAGACTCGCTCGCTCACCACAAAGAGACAAAGACAGAGCCTTAGAAGTTTCAAAGGATGGCCCTGACCAGCAGGAGTCAGCTGGCTGGGCATCGCCCTGCAAAGTGAAAGGTCGCCGGTTGGACTCCCAGTCGGGGCACAGGCCTGGGTTGCAGGCCAGGTCCCCAGTAGGGGCGTGCAAGAGACAACCACACGCTGACGTTTCTCTCCTCCTCTTCCTCCTTTCCCTGGAGAACTACAGGACCAATCAAGGAGACACAAGACCCGACAACGAACCGGTCCCTCCGCAAGAGAAACTCATCCAACAACACAAGGACGTGCTCGGAACTAACGCACCCCCAGGGCCTCCCCCGCACCCACACCAGGGCACCCTCTGTGACATCCCGGCCGTTGGGGTGGGGACAGCACCCATGTTAGTGCAACGGCAGGCGGAACTCAAGGTCCTTCCAGAGCAGCTCTGGATGCTGGCAGGAAACAAAGTGACACCCAACGCTGCCCTGCCGAGGAAAACGACCCCAACAAAACTCGGCTCCCGGCCAAACCCGCCAGTCAGGCGTGCGAACGACGCCGGCCGCTCGCGCTCTCCCAGGCACCGGAAAGCGCACTCGGCAGAGAGGGAAAACTGGCCGAGACAGAGCGGGGGGCGGAGCCGCAGGGCCCTCCAGGGTGCGGGCAGGCGCCTGGAGCCCGCGACCAGGGACCACGGAGCCCGGAGAGCAGCAGCACAGACGGGCTGTGGGGGCAGCTCCGGCAGGCAGCGTCCTGGGGGGGACGCTTCCGCCCCGAAGGGAAACCGGGGCAGCACGGAGCGAGGGCGGACAGGCCAGGCCCCCGCAGCAGGGCAGGAAAACAGGCATCTCCCGACAGGAGACACCCGCTGTGAGAGTGAGTGCTTTTAGATGTGTTTATTGATTCTAGAGAGAAAGAGGAACACGGACGTGAGAGAGAAACACCCGTCGGCCGCCTTCCGCACGTGCCCCAGCGGGGGTGGAACCCACAACCCGGGTGCTCGCCCCGGCCAGGGATCAAACCTGTGACCTTGTGGAGTCGGGCGACACTCCAACCCGCTCAGCCACCTGGCCCGGGCAACAAGATCCGTTTTAAGGACGAGGAAATGAACACGCAAAAAAAAAGTAAGGCTGTACAGACAGCAAAGTACATGATCTTAAAAGAAAAGCAATAACTAACTCCAGGAGAACCAAGAGGTTGTATAAGCAAGTACAATGACAGCACCCAACGCGGTTTTCCTTAGTGGTGTTTACACACAGTCAAGTGACAGGAACACGTGTTTGATGAAAACAGTGAGCTAATTACGTGGGAGGCTGGCAGGGCAAGAAACAGGAAACGACCTAAGAGGTCAGCTTTCATCGTCCCTAATAAAGGTCAACAGGTGCCCTGGCTGCTGTGGCTCAGTGGACTGAGCGCGGGCCTGTGAACCAAAAGGTCGCCGGTTCGATTCCCAGTCAGGGCACGTGCCTGGGTTGCGGGCAAGATGCCCAGTAGGGGGCATGTGAGAGACCATCACACATGGATATCTCTCTCCCTCCCTTCCCCTCTCTCTAAAAACAAATAACTAAAATAAAAAAAAAGAAAGGCAACAGAAAATGCTCAAATGACAAATCAAAAACCAGCAGTTAAAACTGTAAAAAAAAAGTTGAAAGAATTAAGAATATGACCTCTTGGGAGCGGAGGTGCTGGTTTTCACTGCGCACCTCTCAGTGCCTGCTTGCGGCGTGCGCACCTTTCATCTCAAACCACGGACGACTCAAACGCGTGGCTTGTGGCATCGTCCTCGCAGCTCGATACTGGGAGGGACTGTCCTTGGCCATGACAATGACTCAGATGTGTGTCGGAGGGTCTGCAGGACGAGGGGGACCCGTTCCGTGCACGGAGGGAAGAACCCGGAGCTACGCATTTTTACAGACTTTCAGTGAGCGCTGCGCAAGGACAGCCAGCCTGTCAGTCTGTAACGCGTCCTGGACACGGAGGTGGGGACGGCGTGCAGCAGTGTGAATATGTCTGATGTCGCTCCACCGTGCACTTAAAACCAGTGAGCATGGCGCCCCGGCTGCTGTGGCTCAGTGGGCTCAGTGCCAGCCTGCGAACCAAAGGGTCGCCAGTTCGATTCCCAGTCAGGGCACAGGCCTGGGTTGTGGGCCAGGTCCCCAGTAGGGGGCATGCGAGAGGCAACCACACATTGACGTTTCTCTCTTCTTTCTCCCTCCCTTCCCCTCTCTCTAAAAACAACAAAACAAAATCTTAAAGCCGAGGTTGCAAACTAGTGGCTCAGACCTGAATCCTCAATGTTTAAATGGTTAAGATGGCAGATTTCAAGTCACACACATTTTAACACGATGAAAAGAGAGAGGAGGAGGAACCGCATTCGGGCTGCTGAAGGCCGAGTGCGAAAGCAGCTGGGAGGCGAGCAGGGCCGCGGCCGGCCCGATGCTGTACCTTTGAGTTTGGTGTAGCTGTGCAGGAGCGGGTCGGCGGAGACCATGCACGGCCACCACGGGTACCCGGACACCTTGGACCACACCAAGTCGCCGACGTTGTACTTCAGCAGGCAGTCTTTGTCTCTGCCGGCGCTCGGGCAGGGCTCCCTCGAAGCCGGGATCTGAACGTGAACAGGAGACATCTGCTGACACACCCAGAACCGCCCCCCGGGCCAGGCCTCTGCCCGAGAAGGGCCCAGCGAGGAGGCACCGGGCGGGAGCCCCCACCGTCACCCGCCACCATGGCCGGACCACAGCCCTGACACACCACCGACAGGCACCTCTCCCGCCCTCCGCCATGGGGCGGGCCCGGTGCCCGCAGAGCCCGTCTCACGTCACCACGGGGGCCTCCTACATCAACTCCCGGCCAGGTGGGCGGCCATAACGGCACTTCACTCAGCTGGGTCCCCACCGCCCAGCACGTGCCTCAACCAGGGTGGCAGAACCCAGGGCGCAAGGTCACCAGCAGGCCTGGCGGCAGGCGGCGGAAGCCCTGGGGCCTGGACCTCAGTCTCCCTGTCCCGGAATGTAGGCGGTCGGGGGCCGCAGGCCTGACCCAGGCCACCTGCTGCCTGGTGCCCCGTTCTGCAGGGGACAGACAGCCAGTGTGGCCCTGGCCTCCTCCTGGGTGTGAACCCCAGACCCGCAGGGGCCACGTCCTGGGCCAACCCCAGGACTTCATTCTCGGAGCTCAGCGTGCCAGGCACCGGGTCCACAGCACCCAGCCTCGTGTCACCATGTCATCTCAGCCTACGACACACCCATGAGGACGAGCGCCAGGGTTCCCGCTCTGCAGGAGGGGTCGGAGTGCAGGGGATCTGCCCGTGTCGGCAAAACCAGGGGGCGGGGCGGGGCGCCGCCCACAACCACGGGCCCCTCCAGAACCATCATCGGCCCGGTCGTTCCAGAAACTCACCGTTACAATGACACCAGCGAGGCTGAAACAGCCCCTGAGCACTCAAAAAGGCATTTTTTAAATCCTCAAAGTTCTTTGTTATTTTAATAATTTCAAGAAAATTTTAGCCACTTCCTCTCCTACCTGTGAATAAAAGTCTTCAATGATAATTTCAAACTGAATATTCCAATCTTGGTATTACAACACCAACCCAAACCGGTCGCAGCTTCCCTGTCCCCACTCCTGTAAGCAGGCCACAAGGCCATCACGAGGCCACCAGTGCCTGGTGAGCAGGGGAGGCTGCAGCCCCCTCCCGGGTCCCTTCAGCCACAGCCGAGGCTCCCCGGCTGCCTGGCTCGGCCCACGCTCACCTAAGTGGGGGGCCACCCTGGGTCACTTTAAGACCTGAGGACATAAAGCCCCACCCACGCTCCCGTGGGGTGGGTGAGGGCTCACACCCCTGCCTCTGATCAGCGAGCGCTAAGCACGGCCGAGTCTGGCTGGGAGACACAGCCCAGCCCACAAGGAGGCGGGCCCTGTGCTGCCCTGGCAGAGGAGACGCTGAGGGACAGCCACACTTACTCCTCCGACGGGCAAGGCTCGGTGCGTCTCCACTGGCCAGAGCCAGGCCCCGCCCACCTCTGGAGGAGAGGCCGTGAGACGGAAGAACCAGGGGTCAGGAACTCAGACAGCGTGTGACCGGTCTGTGCCACTCTGACCTCGAGGACATCGCCAACCTCGGCTGGCCGCACAGCGGCTCCACGACGAGCGGGAAGGCCTGAAGGAGGCCGTGCTCGGGGGTCCTGGAGCCGTGCCCCCCCCACGCCCACAGTGCACGTGGACCCTCCGACCGCCCGCTCCCCCCACCAGCCCTGAGCACGCGGCAGTATCTGCAGAGAGCCTCAGCTGCGCGGTCCGTCCCCAGGCAGAGGCCCTCCCAGGTACCTTCTGGTCCGAGGGGCTGGCGGTCTCCGGGCCCGGAGCGGCCCCCGCACGGCCCCGCTCCGCACGGCCCCGCTCCCGCTCCAGCAGGGCATCGTACTTGATGCTCCTCTTCCTGCTCCTCCTCGAGGTGCTTTCTGGCCTCTGCCCGTCTTCTCCAGGCGGAGACACAGCAGCAGCCCCGCCCCCACAAATGGAGGACTCGAAGAGCGGCTTCCCGTTCATGTAGGTCTTGGTGATCTTCAGCTTGATCTCCGGAGAGCCGTTTTTGGTGGGGCTGGCGCTGGGCGGGGTCCCCGTCCCTCTCCCCTCCGGGGACTCGAAACGCAGTTTGGCGTCCTGAGCACCAGGATCTCCATTGAACACGCGGGAGGTCAGGTCCCTCAGCTTCTCCGCCGGGAGAAAGGGCAGCGCGTCGTGGCCGTTGAACTTCTGCATGACCCCCTCCTGCAGGCCGGCGGAGAGCTGCGCTTTGCCGAGGAACACGGAGCACTCCCGGCTCACCTCGCAGCCCGGGGCCTTCCCGGTGCCGCCGCCGAGGGCCTCCGGGGCCTGCTTCATCCTCACGTACGGGACGGCCTTCTGCACGGAGAGGGGGCTCTTCTTGACGCTCAGTTCCATTCAGTCCCGGCGCTTCTGTGCCTAGAACACTACACTGTTAGGAGAACAAAGAGAGAGAAACATCACGTGGAAGGCCTCGCACAAGTGCCCCACATCCGGACACGCGTGCGTTCGTTTTGCTTTTTGAGTCAACTTATGATGCACTGTGCAAGGACTCATGTCACAGGAGGCAGTTCAAACACAAAACGGCGCTAAGATCACAAAGTGATAAAGCTGCAGAACAGAGCAGCCTCTAGGGAAGAGAGCACAAAAGCAGGCTCCACCTCTCAGGTCGGGCCACTGCCTCTCACCATCCAGGTGCCGGGGACACAGCGTCTGACCTGCTTCATCACCTGGAAGGGGACACCAGCGGCCGCCCCGGTGGGCCCGCCACAGCTGAGGCGGCCCCCCAGGCAGAGGCTCACTGATGGGCGCAGGTCACCTGAGAGCAAAGTCTGAAACCAGGTGCTCCTGGCCCTGGCCGGTGAGACTCAGTGGACTGAGCACCAGCCTGAGAAGCAGAAGGTCGCCGGTTCGATTCCCAGCCAGGGCACATTCCTGAGCTGTGGGCCAGGTCCCCAGTGAGGGGCATGGAGAAGGCAACTATCTATGTCTCACGTGCACATCGATGTGTCCCTCCCTCTCTCCCTCCCTCCCCCTCTCCCTAAAAAGAAATAAAACCCAAAATTAAAAAAACACACACAGACGTCCCGGTGCCTGACACGCCACTAGTGCCAGACTGACAGAGGAGCTGAGCGTCAGAGAGAGACGGCTGCCCGAGTGAGTCCAGGCGGGGGCCTGGCTGGCAAACCCCCCCACCCCGCCCTGCCCAGGCCCACCCTAAAGGCCACAACAGGAGGGGCCGCAAACCTGACAGAGCCACCCCCACCACCGAGGGCAATGCCCCAGTGTGCTCACGGGCCCCTGGGCCCACCTGCAGGGGCTCCTCTGGCTGCACTGTCCCCGTGGACGTCTTCATGGCACGGCCTCCCCAGCAAAGGACCAAAACCCCAAGTGGCGGCCAAAGTGCAGGCACCCATACCAGTGGGGGATCACCCCCCAAGAGTGCCTCAGGACAGCCACCAGGAGGCTCCGCCCAGGAGGGGGCACCAAAAGCACCTGAGGCTGGGCAGGCGGGAGTGAGGCCTGCAGACGCATGAGGGGCAGCTCCAACTGGGGACGACCGGGCCACCCAAGGACACCCAGCCCGTCTGCACAGTTCTGACGGCCACCACGTGGGATCTGCTCCCGCCAAGGAGGGGTAAGGACATGGGCGCCCTCGCACGAGTGGGCAGCTCTCCGGCAGAGCACCACCCGGGGCAGTGGCCAGCGGTGCGGCGGTGGAGACACCCACGGCTGTGGGGCCTGCTACCTACGGCTCCCCCAGGAGCGGCAGGGTGGGCGGGACAGCTGGGGGGACAAGGAGCAGAGCAGCGACAGCCCCGGTGCAGGGGAGCGTCATGTGCGCGGGGCCACCTCGCAGCCGTGGGACACACAGCAGACTGTGCCCCGTGACTCACGCCCTGCTCTCCGAGGGTGAGGCAGAGCGGTCCCCGTTCCAGCCCCAACGGGGTGAAAGCACTCTGCCGCCCCAGCTGTGGCAGCAAGACCAGCGAAGGGAGCGGAGGGCACGGGTGCTGAGAAGGGAGAAACAAAACCACCGCCCGTCCACAGGCGACATGACTGGCTCACTGACGTAGGGAATCTCAGAGAATCCAAGAAGGAAGTCCTGGGACTAGTGAGCAACAGCCAAGTCACGGGTACGAGGCTGACACACGGAGCCCATCAGCCGCCTGCTCGCCGGCTGTGAGCAGGCGGGAGTGCAAATCAAACACGCAGCTCACACTAGTGCCCCCCAAGATGCAGCCTCAAGAGCAAACCTAACTGAGCAGGAAGGGACCTACGAGAACGACACGACGCGGCCCCGACGAGCGAGACTAGGGAGCCACGGCAGTGAACGGCCATGCCGCCGCGCCCGCGGACGGGACGGCTCGGCGCAGCCACGTGCCACTCTTCCCAGCCCGCCCCCCGGTC